>CM055125.1:158937480-159328697 GCA_029206835.1 Rana muscosa | reverse complement strand
GTGGAGACAGTGTATGGATCGATTAAACACCATCTGTGTTCAATTTAGACAGGCAAGATACAGTGGTGTGCCACCTCCAGTCGATCCATACACTGTATCTCAGGATCCCCCCAATGACCCCCAGCAGTGCAAGCACACCCCTCTCAGTATCAGCCCCCTCCTCTCCACCAGCCGCCACCCACCATGCCCCAGACCCCATTATACACCCCCACCCTCCTACGAAGATTATACACCGCCATCATGTCATTACAGGCGCTATCCTCAGTCCTACCCCCGCCCCCACATCCAAGGTGACCAGGCATCCTAGCCAACCTATCACCAGTTGTAATTATCGTAACCATCAATAAAAAAATTTTTTGATAAAATATGTTTGTTTTAATTTTTTTATAAGATGGAACAGTAGTCATTTGCACTCTAGAGACAAACGCATGCTGAGCTCAAATAGGGCCAGCATGCGTTTGACCCAAGCAGAGAGAAAGGTGCTCTTTTCAATCTGCTTGGGACAAAAGCATGCTGGCCCTATTCATGCTCAGCATGCGTTTGTCTCAAGTAGAGAGAAAGGTGCTCTTTTCAAACGCATGCTGAGCATGCGTTTGTCTCAATTTGAGAGAAAAGAGAACACTTCTCTCTACTTTAGAGAAACGCATGCTGAGCATGAATAGGGCCAGCATGCTTTTGTCCCAAGCAGATTGAAAAAAAAAAAAAAGGGAGTACCTTTCTGTCTGCTTGAGAAAATGCATGCTCAGCCCAAATAGGATGAAAATGCGTTTGCCTCACGCAGAATGTAATGTACTTGAGGAACAAAAGAAGAAGAAACATGAACACAAAAAGAAGCATCATGAATATTACGTGTTTTATTAAATGAGAAAAGACCAAAATCCAAGCTGATTTAATCAATGTCAACATAATTTATTTTAAATATGTGTCATGGCAAGATGACCCTCTCCATCAGGCGATACAAAATATTGGGCAAATTGGTTGCAGATTGTCATGACCCGTGCCGTGGACCGCAAGTCCATAAATTGAACACGATGTGTTGGTTGATGGGCTCCGGATCCACATTGCCCCTATCATTGTTCCTCATAAAATTATGAAGGATGTAGCATGCCAGGACCACCTTAATTGCATGGAGGACAGCAAAACCCTCCATTTGGCCGTCAAGACACCAAACGCACACTCAACCACACGGCGTGCACGGCTGAGCCTATAATTAAAAATTTGTTCATGGCTCAGTCCATATCCACTGTATGGCCTCATAAGGTTTTCGGTCAATCCAAAAGCCTCATCTGCAACCATCACCAATGGCAAACTTGGTTCTTCAGTGCAGGGTAGAGGCCTACTGGCTGGTATGTTGAGGCGTCCCTCATGCAGACGACGTCCAAATGCAGACTCTCTGAATATGCGGGAGTCACCTTGGCTGCCGTAGGCTCCCACATCCACGGCAAGGAATTTTAGATGGGCATCAGTCAATGCCAGGAGTACCACGGAAAAATATTTTTTATAATTAAAATAAGATGATCCGGAGTGGGGAGGCTTCTTCACCCTGATGCGTTTCCCATCCAGGGCACTGATGCAATTAGGAAATTGTGTTTTTCCCCCCCAAAATCCATCCACAGCAGATTCCCAGATTTCTTTGGTCGGCTCCGGCATGACTGAGTCGTGTAGCTCCTCCCAAATTGCCACACATGTTGACCTCGTTACTGCAGAGTCCGTTGCGACACCGAGGAGGAAATAATGGTGAAGGGACACATTTGTCCAGTGGCAAGGAACCCAACAAAAAAAAAAAAATGAATGAAAACAGCATACGAAAAAGTCCTACCCCTAAGCAGAACACTATCTAGTAACCCCTAACCCTTACCCCCTACCCCTAAACCCTAACACCAAACTTCAATTGCCTAAACCCTACCCCTAAACCCAACCCACTATTACATATCCCAAAAAGCTTTCCCTTAGCCCTAACCCATATGAGTACTTATTTCACTTACCTCAGTGTCACTAGCAGCCGTTCCTCCGGTGACACAGAGCGCCGCATGACAGTGTCCATCCTGGTCAATCTTGGTCGAAGTCTTTCCAAGAGGTAATCAAACAGTCATGGACATCCTGGTAAAGTTGTAAAACTTTTCCGGGTGTATGCGCAGTTCTGCATACATCTGGGTGAAGTACCCCACTGACAGCCGCTGGGATAACAGTGGATGGGTCCAGAAGCGACGTCGTCTACTGCTTCTATCCTCTTCCAACTGTCTCCTTCTACGAATCCTCTGCAAGATGAGCAGGATTGCTTCATCGATCTTTTGTACAACAGAAATCATAATGCAACAATACACACACACACACACACACACACACACACCAACCAAAACGGCCACGTCACATTATATTACACAATGTTTTTTACACTTTTCCTTTGCATTGTGGGAAATTTGGGGGTGGAAAATAGCACAGGGGTATTTTTTTTCAAAAATGCGTCTTAGCGATAACGCTTACAAACGACGTTTAACGCGCATTGTCAAAACGCTTATAAAATCGCGTTAACGCCGCTTATTTCCTGCCGTCGTTACTAGCCTACAGCCCGTGTATGAGGCCTTAGGATCACAAGATAAGAATGTTAGAAGCAGATGATGAATGCTGCAAGCTACCTTAACACAGGGAACCCTGCACGTGTAACAGTCGCCACTGCAATGAATAAATGAGTGAGTTGTATAGCGCTACACATGCTAACTGAATCGCCTCTAGGCGCTTTTTGCAGCCAGCGTCTGCCTGGCTGGTGCAGTCATTTACCCCGTAGGATCTCGACACGCTTGGGACACACACACACACACACACGTAGCGCCCTTCTCACATGCTAGTCTCTCTCTTGTCTAGGGGTACTTTAGGAGGGGAGGGAGCGGGGACACTACGCCTGGCCTTCACCACAGGTTTCAGTGCGGTATTAGCAAAGTTCTTGGTTTACCTTCGGGTCAGTGCTGTGCACCTGGATCCTCCACCGAGAGTTACCTTGAACAATGTCTGTCAGGAAATGAGCCACACACCATTAAAGTCCAACACTCCTTTATTCCTCTGCGAATGAACACAATCAGTTGAACTCCCTTGTAGGATAGAACAGGAAAGGAGGTGTGGATGCGAATAGGCCCAGACACAATTTGGTTCTCCACTTTCCTTCGCGAAAGTGGGTTGCGGTCTCCGAGCGAGGGGGAATTTCCTTCCAGGCGGTCTCCGATGAGAGGCTCATCTGTCACTGGCAATATGCTGCACCAGGTCTTCAAGCAAGTATCTCACACCGGTCCATTACGCCTTCCGGATTCGAGTACCCACTCCCGGGGTTCCCTAGGATCTCCTTCCCTCGCGGAACTCAGTGTTGGGCACTGAGCTCCAGACCTCCATCCGAGTACCTCACCCCAGGCTAAAGGTGCCTGGGATGGAACACGACCTCCGGCTGTCCTCTAGGCTTAGGCCACCTAGAGGACCAACACGAACCACCACCCACAGGCTGAAGGTGCCTGGGACTCCGACCCCGTGACAAAGATGGCCGGCCCCTTTATACCCTCTCCCAGCAAGCACGGCGGGTTCCCTGCCCCACCATACCACCGCCGAGAGAGGACAAAAAGGAGGCACGGCACACAGCAATGATTCAACCCCCAACCCAGGGCAACAGCGCCACCTGCTGGGCCGCAGGGAATTACACATCACCGATGTCTCTGCCAAGTTCAAATTACACCCGGGAAAGTACACACATATATACTGGGCCACTTTTTTGTACAAGATCCAATTAACCTACCAGCATGTCTTTGGAGTTTGGGAGGAAACCCGAGTACCCAGAGGAAACCCACACAGACACAGGGAGAACAGGCAAACTCCAGGCAGATGGTGTGGTCAGGATTCGAACCAGCGACCCTTTTGCTGCTAGGTGAAAGTGCTAACCACTACACCACTGTGCTGCCCTTGGTAATGGCACACCAAAAGCATGTAGCTCAGTCTGACGCTGATTCAACATGCATAAGTATGCACGCCCCGCCCGTAGTCAACCAATCGGCAATTAGCCAAAGTGACGTCATCTGGACCGGCTGCAATTCGTCACTGCGCATGCACAAGAGGCCATCCAGCGCCTGCGCACCAACAAGGGTGATGACACCACGCAAGACAAGGGGGAAGGGGCCAGCAGAGATGTATTGGGACCAGATGGGAGGACAGCGCCCTCCAGCTGATCCTCCCTGCGCCATAAGCCGCAATAGAATCATGCAGGATGGGGCGCTGGGTGGCGGCATAGTGCTGGAATGGAGCCAGTCCCTGCCAAAAGGACACTTAAGAGACAACCAGAGGGAGAGAAAACAGAAGGCCAAAACAAGAAAAGTTTTTAACAGCATAATAATGCAGTAACAATTGTTCAAGCATCAAATAAACATAAAAGAATAGGTATCCAATATACAAGTCATAGTCTAAAGACATTTCCTGACATAATCGAGTAACATCATTTGAAAAGAACAAGACATTTTTAGCAATTAAAAGCATGATAGAGAGACAATAGGTATTGCCAGTTTTGAGGGCTTGAATATGGACCAGGAACATGAAACAATTCAGCATGTTAGTTAAGATGGAGGAACCTTAATAACCACAATTATAAAAAAATAAAAAAAAATAAAAACGTACAAACTGTCTGGTTGTGCCTAAAAAGTCCAAGCCTCTTCTCCAATTGTTTCCTCTATATTTAGTATATAATTCTGGTCAGGAACAGGACATTTATATAGGAATTCTGGAATACTGGTAAAAATAAGTTTGATGTGATGATTATTACCTTGCGACACACACACACACACACACACACACACACACACACACAGGATTCTAAAACTGGATAAAGAAAAAAAACAATGTTACGGTATATAGATAAATTAGTGTGGGTATATTTGTAGTGATGTTTACATAGTTAAAGTGGTTGTAAACCTCAAACATGAAATAAGCAAAGCATATCCCTCTATAGCAGTGGTTCTCAAACGGGGGGGGGGGGGGGGGGTTGGGGGGTCGGGTCCCCCCCCCCCCCCCCAAACAAAGGAGTAAGAGAAGGAATAAAAAAGAGAATACCTGGAAGGGAGAGGAAGAGAGGGGAAGGAAGAAAAAAAAAAAAAAAAAAAAAAAGAAATTAGGAGAGAGAGATAAAAGGGAAAGAAAAGAGAAGAGAAAGAGTGATACATCCTAAAATGTACTGTAGCGGGTATCAATATTTAGGTGTGTGAGAAATCAGAGGCGTTCAGTTCCCTGCGGCCTAGTGGAAGGCGCGGTCACCTTGGGCCGGGGTTGAACCACCATTGCAGCACTGTGCCCTTTGTGTCCTCTCGCAGCAGTTGTACAGCGGGGCGTGGAAACCTGCTGTGCTTGCTGGGAGAGGGTATAGAGGGGGCGGACATCTTGCGCACGAGGTCCGAGTCCCAGGCACCTTCAGCCTGTGGGCTGCTGTCCGTGGTCGGTGTCCAGGCGCCCTTGGAGTGGAGTTTGAGTTCCATACCAGGCACCTTAAGCCCGGAGTGAGGTACTTTGCAGAAGGCCTGCGGCCCAGTACCTTCCACTAGGTCCCGCGAGGGATGGAGCATACCTAAGGTGCCCCCGGTATTGGGTACCTGAATCCAGGGCGTAAGGGACCAGAGATGTGTCCCTCCCGAAGAACTGGTGCAGCACACCGCCGGTGACGGGTGGGCCTCTGGAGACCGTCCGGATGGATGTCTTCCACCGGGGCCATTTCTTCTAGGAAGGTAGTCCACATTCTTATTGTCGGTAGCAGCGACCCAACTAAACCCAGGTCGGTGGCAGAGACCTATACTCAGGTCTGTGGCAGACCTACTCGTTCCCACACCCTGTCTTCTCAAGTTCAACCAGTACTGTTCATTGCTGCAAGAGAAATAAGTGTTGGACTTTTCATGGTGTGAAACTATTACTGGGAGCAAAGTGCTCCGTCTCTAAGGCCCCTTTCACACTGGGGCGGTTTGCAGGCGCTATTTTGCTAAAAATAGCGCCTGCAAACCGAGCCTAAACAGCGGCTCCTTTCTCTCCAATGTGAAAGCCCTGAGGGCTTTCACACTGGAGCGGTGCGCTAGCAGGACGGTAAAAAAAGTCCTGCTAGCCGCATCTTTGGAGCGGTGAGAGGAGCGGTGTGTTTACCGCTCCTTCCCATTGAAATACATGGGCTGTAGCCGTGGTTTGCGGGTGGTATTAACCCTTTATTGGCCGCTAGCGGGGGTTAAAACCGCACCGCTAGCAGCTGAATAGCTCAACAATCCCGACGGTATAGCGCCGCTAAAAATGGCGGCGCTATACCGCCACCGCCCCAGTGTGAAACCAGCCTAACGGTGGCAATCAACCTCCACAGGAGAAGCAGAGGCTCCGTACGGAACGCAGACCCCAAAGGTAAAATTGAACTTGGCTCAAACCTCACGCACACATGAGGTGGTAGTGAGATAGAGATTAGAGATTTTCAGTTTGAAAACGTTCAGGGGGTGTGAACAACTTCACCAACACACCCCCTGAAACTTTTCAAACTGAAAATGGACCGTTTTTGCCAGCTGAAGGAAGGTTAATGTGCACATGCTGTAAAAACTTAAAGAGGTACGAAAAAAAAGACTAGCTGATATGTGACTAATGTGATATGTACTAGTTATTTAACCCATCCCATACTTCTCCTTAAATCAGTGCCACAGACTATAGCCAGCAGTGCATTCTGATGGCGTGGAAGTCTCCCCACTGTCAGAATACAAATGCTCAGCAGGGAGGACTCCCCTATCCACCTAGAATGTGTGGATGGGGGAAATTGAGTATTTTTTTTTGTTCAGCCCACTGGTTGATCGGAAAAATAAAATGACATCTATTAGCAGTGGCGTAGAGTGGGTTGTCAGCGCCCGGGGCAAGGCAAGTAATTTGCGCATTCCGAGTCCCTTCCCTTCCTACAATAGCACTGACCTACCCGATTCCTATACTAACCTCTACACTGCCCTACATAATTCCTACATCGACCACTACACTAACCTACCCGATTCCTATACTGACCATTACACACCACACTAACCTACCTGATTCCTATACTGACCACTACACTATACACTACCCACAGACTAATACACACCACACTACACTTACACAATAAAAGGTGTAGTTGTGGCGCTGTTCTGGCGTGTGAACCAACCTATTTTAGTGATATTACTGTGTGATCTTGAAATTGAACCTCAAAAATTAAATAAAAAGAAAAACCAAGTGTTGACTCAGCCGGGTGTTTGATACAGCCCGAATTGTGGGGAGTGCTTATTTAGGGGTTTTGGATGAATCCTGGTTTGGAATGTGTCCATAAAAGGTTGTATAGTGAAGAGATTGGTGAATATCCAAACTTCAGGTGGTGTCTCGGCCGGGTGTTTACTAAATCAAAAATGGCCGAAGTAGTGTATTAGTGCTAGATTGCTGGAATAATGTGAGATGTGGGGATCTCGCATCTCACATTATACCAGCAATGTAGCACTAATACACTACATCGGCCATTTTTGATTTAGTAAACACCCGGCCGAGACACCACCTGAAGTTTGGATATTCACCAATCTCTTCACTATACAACCTTTTATGGACACATTATTCCAAACCAGGATTCATCCAAAACCCCTAAATAAGCACTCCCCACAATTCGGGCTGTAGCAAACACCCGGTTGAGCCAACACTTGGTTTTTCTTTTATTTAATTTTTGAGGTTCAATTTCAAGATCACACAGTAATATCACTAAAATAGGTTGGTTCACACGCCAGAACAGCGCCACAACTACACCTTTTATCCTTTCACATTTCTTGCTCCACCTACACAGGTGGTAGTAATTAGTAGAGACTGCAGTTCTGCCTACTGTGCAGCGTTTGAATTCCCTTGCGCGGAGTCACCCCCTCTCTTTTCTACACTTACACAATACTCTACTCACAGACCAATACACACAACACACTACACCAACCTACCTCATTCCTATACTAACCACTACACAAACTACACTACCCAATACACAATACTCTACCCACAGACCGCTACACACCACACTAACCTACCTGATTGCTATACTGACCACTACACAATACACTACCCACAGACCGCTACACAATACACACTGACCGCTACACTAAGCTACCCAACTCCTATACTGACCACTACACAATACACACACCACACTAACCTACCTGATTCCTATACTAATCACTACACTACCTACAGACCGCTACACTAATATACCTGACTCCTATGCTGACCACTACACAATACAATACGCAGCCTGTAATTTATTAATCCTGCAGCAGAAGGAGGGGGGGGGGCTTTTGGCATCAACTCTACTTAGGCTCATCAGGCATGATGCTGCGTGTGTGTGTGCTGGCAATGGCATTAACACCTGGCATGGGGGCATGGTGGCGTGACTCTCCCTAAGTGCAGTGCTGCTGACCGTCGGCTGCTCCCATAATCTGAGATGGCTGCCTCCATCATGGAGGCAGCCATCTCAGAGCAGCCGCCCGCCGGATCCATCACCGGCTCGCTCACGCGACTCACCTCCGGTTTTTGAGGTCCAGGCGGAAGGGTGGGCGGGACTCCAGGAGAAGATTGCGGCGGCTTAAGGAAGCGCGGGCAGGACTCCAGGAGCAGCCTTCGTGCATGCGCCGCCCGCGCTCAAGGACTGGCCAGCCTGCCGCAGCACATGACCACATTCGCCCAATCACAGGGCGCAAAATGGCAGCCGGGGCCCGGTGACACATTGATGGAATTTTACCAAATTACGAAAAGTGACACAAACTGGTGCAGGATTTTGCGCCCCCCAATGTTGCGCCCGGGGCCACGGCCACCCTGCCCCCCCACGCCACGCCACTGTCTATTAGGCAGCTTAACACTCAGTTCTAAGATAGCAATAGAATAAGAGGAGCTTTAAAAAATATATATATATATTTACATATTTTTTGCAAGTAAATATTATCTTTTATACTAGATTCTCATAAATGCACCAGGAACAAGAGACAGAGGATCGTCATTGTGAGCTAGTTAGGGCTTTATGTCATTGCACAGCAGCGTCATTTTAACACTAATGCCGCGTACACACAATCAATTTTCTCGACGGTGAAAACAGTCGAGAAAAACGAGGGAACGGCTTGGTTCCCTACACATGTCCGTTTTTCGACATTTTTCTCTTTGTTGAGAAAAACGACCGTGTGTGGGCTCCGCAGCAGTGTTTCCCTATGGGAAAACTGCCGCGGAAAAAAACAAACGGGAATCACGACAAGAAAAATTAGAGCATGTTCTAATTTTTCTCGTCGTGATTAATGCCGTTTTTCCCGTCGGGAAAAACGACAAAAAGCCCACAGACTATCGTTTTTCTCGTCCAAAGGAAAAAATGTCATTTTTCTCGACGGGAAAAATGATCGTGTGTACGCGGCATTAGAATTTGTAGACCTGCATGCTCCTACTTCTTTATTGTCCAGTCGAAGATGACTAAGCTGCATCTCTAATCTTAAAGGTGAGGTCACCCACTTGGGTATCCAGTGTGGTAGGGGTGTCTGGTTCATATAAGAGGGTTAGAGGATTGCATATACTGTATATATTTAAACTGGGCATTTTTTACCTGTTTACTATGAGGGCAGCTTTACACATCATGTTTAACAGTATCTGTTCTAACATCTATAGCAATAAGTTGCAATGAAGTTTTTACTATGTATGTGTAGCGGGGTGCTAAAATTAGGGGTAGTGTCTGAGTGGTAATTAGGCTCAGACACACTGATTGTTAGGATTCATGGACCATTTCAGTTCACGGAGCATAACATTGGTGTACAGTTCCCTGTGGCCTACAGGTGGCGCTGTCGTAGGCCAGGGTTGAACCGCCAGTGGAGGGCTGTGCCTTTTGTGTCCCCTCGCGGCAGTAGTACAGCGGGGCGGGGAACATGCTGGGGGGAGGGTATAAAAAGGGGCAGACATCTTCCGTTTGGGGTCCACACCCAGGCACCTTCGGAGTGAGAGTTGTCTCCGGGTGCCCTTGGCCCGGAGGTGGAGCTGCTGTTCCATCCCAGACACCTTCAGTCTGGGGTGAGGTACTATTTTGCAAGGCCCAGCAACCTTCGGCTGGGGTCCACTAGGGAGCGAGGACTTCCAGGGTGCCGCCTCGCGATGGGACCCGTATCTAGGATTGAGGAGGCCAGCGAGGTGACCCCTTCCGAAGACCCAGCGCAGAGTCGTGGTGACAGTGGGGGCCTCTAGTAACTCTCCGGGATGTTTTCTCCTTGACATGGGCCATATACTCTAAAGAGGGAAGTTCAAATTCAACCGGTCAGTGGCAGTGACCCCACGTACATCAGGTCAGTGGCAGTGGCCTCATAGGGCTATGTCCTATTCACCTGGTCAGTGGCAGTGACCCGTTCTCCAAGTCAGTGGCAGTGTCAGGGAATTCCTGTGAGATGTTTTGCACACAGACGTGCACAAGCACACATAGTCTTTGCCATAGAATGGCAAACAGGCGCGTGCATGCGCGCCAGAGCCCGCAATCGCGGGTGCGCATGCGAGTAATTCTTCTTTGGTGCCAGACAGCCTATTTAAAAAAGGGAGTCTGGGCTCTTGTGCTTTGCTGACTATATCTCAGCTGTGTTCCTGAATCCTGCTCGGATCCGATGCGTCTCCCCAGTATTTTGACCCGGCTTACTCTTGACCTTGTTCCTGTACTGATGTCTCTCTGACCCGGCTCCGTTCCCCACTCTGGCTCTGTCTATGATTTTGTACCTCGCTGCCCGCCTGCTGACAACCCTGGCTTTTCCTGAGACCTTGCTCCTGTCTTTGTTCCTGGTTGCTGTTGACCCCCGGCTACCTGCCTGGCTGTTACCTGTTCCTGCTCAGCATATCACAGCCTACTCCAGTCTGCTGAACCCTGCCAAACTGTTCTCCCGGGACCTCCTGCTCCAGGCACTCGTGTCCCTCTTGTCCTTCGGCTTCCTCTGTCTCACCTTCAGCGGAGCCAGGACAGGAGATATAAGAGAGGCCGACCTCGTCAATTCAGTCTCCCATCCGATCCCTGACAGGCAGTGACTTTTATTCACCCGGTCTGTGGCAGAGATCGTGCGCCAAAGCCGTTTGTGAAATCTAAACAGTCTGAAGAAATAATTTGAGTTTGTGCCTGGACCTCCTCCCACCTAAGCTGTCCTGTGTCTTGTTCCAACCTGTCTGCTGTTAAAGAGACTATTTATTATCCGTGTGAAATATAGAAGTTGTACTTTCAGTTGGTGTGGACAGTTACATTACTGGGGATAAAATAAAGACTTGCATCTATTCAAGGTAGAGGCGAGATCATTCTCGGGAGGATCATAACACCAGCCGCAGGCAGGCCCGAAAACTAACACCTCTCAACATCCTCACAGGAGGGTACGGGCTTGTGGTGCGGTGTGCCTCTCTTCCTGCAAAGGAGCCAAATTAAATGCGGGTAAAGACAGGGGTGTGTGCGCTACATATGGTTATACAGAAGACAATGCAGAGCTCTTGATAACATTTTCGTGCAGTTTTTCAGCTGATGTGGTTAGTTGTTTATTTGATGTTGCTACCTGATCACTGTATATAGCCCACAGACTATACTAACACACCACAACAATGCAATGCACACAGCTGCATCTAACGATATATGAATCGCACTTGTCATTTAAAAAATACTTCTATGTTTCAATATGTTTATTCAAGTTTTTGTCATACAAAATGCGGAAAAAAAATCGCAACATAACATTGTACAGTATCAATCGACACTCGGGGCAACACAGTAAATCTCTGCTTGTAGGGGTTCATGCCATAGTGAGATATCATCACTTAATAGCTCATATAAGTCCACTGCTCCGCAGAGCTATTGACCCCTCTTCACATCTCAAATCTTATCATCTGAACCACCCAGGAGAGCCGCCCCCCCCATCCACCTCTCGCGGGGGCGCTCCTCCACCGTCCGTGCGGGTAGCCCAGAGGTCCATCTAGACCAACCATGGCCCCTTAGGAGCTTAGAAAAACAGGGAGCCGTACAACCTCAAAGATCTAGATCCGACTTCAAAAATAGACAAAAATAAATAAATAAATAAATAAAAAAAGAGAACAGAAACAAGAGAATGGAAGGGAGAAGACAGAGCAAGGAAAGAACAGTTGAGAAGGGGGAATAGGGGGAGGGGGGGGGGGGAGCCCCGATTCAGCACCCGGACATTCCCAACTCAATTCGAAAATTAAGCTGCAAACATCTTAGGGTCATTTGTGAGGTAGCAAAGCCATGGGTCCCATACTTTATGAAACAGCTTCATTTTATCTTGGGCCAATGCGGTCAGACGTTCGTTTAGCATCAACCAAGACAATTTGCCTTTAAACTGCTCGAATGGCAGAGCTGCTGATTTCCAGTTCCTAGCGATGGCGATTCTGGCTGAAATAAATATAAATGTCAAAAGCTGCTTGCTGGATTTAGAGGCCCCCACATCTCCACCTCCCAGTAGTGCTTGCTTAGCCGATTTAGTCAGGTTTAGTTGGGTGAGAGAGTAAACAAAATGATATATCCTGATCCAGAACCTTCTAACCTTAGGGCACGTCCACCAAATATGATAGGTGGTGCCCACCTGGCCACATCCTCTAAAGCATAGCGGGGTAGCCCCTAGCACAAAAGTTGCCAGTCTGACCGGCACCATATACCACCTCAGCAGAACCTTATAATTAGCCTCAATTATTGAAGTGTTGATGAGCGAACGAGATGCCGTTTCGGCTATCCCATGCCATTCATCCAAATCTAGGGTTTCCTGCAGGTCGGTCTCCCAGTGGACCATATAGTTTAGCTTTGTCGATGTGTTCAGCAATATCGAATATATAGCAGATAAATGCCCCTTGATTTTATCATAGTTTTTGCATAAATGTTCCATGGAAGTTAGGGTCGCTAGGTCACTCTTTCGAGCCAAGGTTTGTACCCAATGCGAGATTTGTGCAAATCTATAACTTTCTGCTGGGGGCATATGATACCTGTCAGTCATAGTCCTTTCGGACAGCATACCCCAATGATCACAGAGGTCCGCAATGCGCATGAAACCCTTATTAGTCCACCAATCGAACGCTAGTGGGGCGAGACACAGGGTGAATGCACTATTCTGAAGCAGGGGTGCTAGTGGGGAATGGGGAGACTTGAATTTGTAAGATCTGGAGAGTCTGTCCCATATTTCCAAAGACATAGATAAAGTAGGGCACAGCACTGCCGGTCGTTCCTTAATAGGGAGCCACAAAATATGAGAAATTGGTTTGGGACGGCAAGAATAGGATTCCATAGCCATCCAAATGGCCTGTGCCCGTTGGGAATGGAACCTCGTGAGTTGCGCTACCTGAGCTGCATAAAAATATTTTAATAAGTCTGGTAGTCCAAGTCCCCCCCTCCGCCTCAATGCGTATAGAGTGCGCCTATTCACCCTGGGTCTCTTGTCACCCCAAATAAACTGCAGAACTTTATTCTGGAATCGTTTAAGGTCTGCACGGGCCAATGAGACTGGCAAGGTGCGGAAAAAAATACAATAATCGGGGTAGAACATTCATTTTAATCGAGTGAAGTCTGCCAAACCACGATGGTGGGTGAACCTGCCACTTAGCCAAGTCTTCAGTCAGCCGTTTAAAAAGAGCCGGATAATTCCCTTTGTACAACTTGCCGACTGATGAGGTCAGTTGTATGCCTAAATAGGGGAGAGCTGTTGATTCCCATCGGAATCGAAATGATTTTTCGAGCGTAGCCTGGGTGGAGCTTAGCAAAGATAAGTTCAGTGCCCTTGACTTACTATGATTGATTGCCAACCCAGATATGTCAGAAAAAGGTTGCAAAATAGCATTTAAATTAGGCAGGGATGTAATCGGTGAAGTCAAGGTCAGCAACAAGTCATCTGCAAAGAGTAGACACTTGTGTTCATAGTCTCCGCAATAAATGCCCTGAATATCCCTGCATGCGCGAATTTTAATCGCTAGCGGCTCAATCGCCAGAGCGAATAATAACGGTGACAACGGGCAACCCTGTCTCGTTCCTCTTCTGATTGGGAATGATTGGGATGTATATCCTCTGAGCATTAGTGAGGCACTAGGAGAATCATATAACACATGGAGGAGATCCAGAAAGCGCCCCCCAAATCCAAAGCGAGTGAGAACATCAAAGAGATAGTCCCAAGATATGGAATCGAACGCCTTCTGGATATCCAATGAAAGTAACATTCCCCTCCTAGTCCCCTTTCCGTCCCAGTTAGACTGTACCGCCGAGATGAGGTTAATTAACCGGCGGGTTTGGTCTGATGCCTGTCTTGTCGGGACAAAACCCGCTTGGTCAGGGTGGATATAACACTGAAGAAAAGTATTGAGTCTGTGGGCCAGTATTTTGGTCAGGATCTTCAGATCCGTATTGATCAAGGAAATTGAGCGGTAGTTTGTACAGTCTCCATGATCCTTCCCCGGCTTCGGGATAACACTTATATAGGCTACATTTTCATGGCAGGGGAGCCCACTACCGCTTCTCAGGTCATTAAAGTAAGTACAGAGATGCGGGGCAAGAAGATCTTGATACTTCCTGTAATAGTGACCCGGGAAGCCATCTGGACCAGGGGCCTTAGTAGGGTGTAAAGTTTTGATTGCAGCTCTGATTTCAGCCTCTGTAAAAGCTCCGTCCATCAGCTCCGCATGGGTTTGTGTTAATTTAGGCAGCTGTAAGTCACGAAAGAATTTATTCGCTCCGGATGGATCAAATTTGTCCTGCGTTCCATACAGCTTAGCGTAAAATTTGTGAAATTCCCCAATTATCCGTTCAGGGTTCTGGGAGGTAAGGCCCGTGGATAATCTTAGTTTAGGCAAAGTCGGCGTGTACGGTCGAGGAACCAGCTTTCTAGCTAACATTGTGGTTGGTTTATCTCCCATTGTGTAGAACCTATGTTTTGACCAGCTAATGTGTTTCTCCGCTTGTGTGGTCAAACTAAGATTGAGTGCTATTCGAGCCTCGTCAATTTTATGCCTTATATCCACCCGGGGATTCTTATGCTGTTCGCTCAGTAACTCCGCTAAGTTTGCTTCTAGAAGCTTATTTGTCTGTTCCCTATCGCGTTTAATCCTGGCCGCAACTTGTAGCAAGATGCCGCGAATCGCAGCTTTGTGGGCAACCCAGTTAATTGCAGGGGATGTATCGGACGCCTTATTAAGTCTAAAGTACTCTCGTATTTCTTTTTGTATCTCTAAATAGATTATAGGGTCATTCAGCAGGCTCACATTGAGTCTCCATGGGGAGGGTCTAGATTTAGTCCACAACCCTGTAGTAGAGAGTTTGATCGGGGAATGATCTGACCAAGGGGTAGATAAGATCTTAACTGACTTAATAAATGGGAGCAAAGGTGTGCGTACTAAAAGGTGATCAATCCTAGAGTAAGTATGATGGGCCTGCGAGAAGTGTGTAAAGTCTCTGACCGAAGGGTTGTTTTCTCGCCAGGCGTCAATGAGGTCATGGAAATGAAACAGACGCGCAACCTTGCTACTTCCAGTCGGTGGGCGCTTTAAAATCGGTTTAGAGGAGTCAGACTTAGTAATATTCCCTTGGACAGGACTATGGATATCGCCCCCCATAATGATCTGACCCTGAACTTTGGGCATTAAAATCTTCAGCATTTTGCTAAAGAATTCTGGCTGTCCAGTATTTGGGGCATAATACGATACAAAGGACACCTCCTGGTCATGGAGCCGCCCCACTGCCATTATATACCTACCCCCCTTGTCCTTAACAATAGAGATGGGGGTAAAGGGGGTCCGTCTCGAAAAACAGATAGCTACACCCCCCTTTTTTTCCCCGACCCCCTGCTAGATAACACTGTGGATACTTCACATTGAGGTAACGGGGCGCTGATACGTTAGAAAAATGAGTTTCCTGTAATAGGAGGACTTCAGCCTTCTGTCTACAATAAAACTGGAAAGCCTTAGTTCTCTTAGTTGGGGAGTTAAATCCATGTACATTATGGCTAACTATCGAGTAATCTGTGCTATATGTGGCGGCCATCGTGGTAGGGCAGAGCACTCTTACCTTGCGCAGCGGATGAAGTGGGAGGGGCTTCGAAAACAAAGACCATTCGGCTGAGTGATCTCTCAGACTGCGGCTTGCGGGAAGGGCGCTGACTCAAGGCTCCAAAGAGAGAGGGGGAAGGAAAAAGAAGAGAAGGCATTAGAGAAGCAGAAAAACAAAAGTAAAAACAACATAGAAATACGTACATAGGCCCTAGGGCCAAACAACCAGTGTAGAACAATCCTAACTGATGCACGAAGGTATGGGGAATAACCCCTGCCGGAGACAACATCCGGCAAATTAAGTGCAAGGGTACCATCCTCGTCAGAGGATAGGTAGTCTCGCAATTGGGTGGCACGTATGACCACCCCGACCCAAACATGAATACACTCTATCTATGCAGGCAATTCAAGGTCATATCAGGAATGACATAAACCAATCAATTCAGTATAGCATAGCATACCCGGCTACATATAGTGATGTGCGTTCCCAAGGTCGGCGACGCCGGGGCAGGAAGGGTCCCCATCGGTCGTTCCGGCCCCCCGAGTCACCGCCCAGTAGGGGAACCACATCACGTTCCATCTAAATGCCCCAAACTGCAAAATAGCAAAGTTCGACCAAGTCTGGGTTAGTTGGGGCTGAAAAATAACCGGCTGATAGTCATTCCGAAAACCAGGAAGTCAAGTAACTTTGCAAACAGTGAACGGTAACGAAGGCCCCGTTAGGCCCATAGTCAACCATGAACCCTGCCCATTCTGGTGTAACCAAACATTAACAGCTCCCAGTACGGGTAGAAAAGAGCGACAATACTCAGGTATTCCGGCGAGCATTCCTGGTCTGTGAGCGTGTGCGGTCTTGCCACATCGGAGAGAGGGGACGATGATCCGGGCGAGGGGGAGACGAAGTCGGAGAGTCACGCGCGATGATACCGAGACCGAGCAGTAGATCTTCACCTGCTTGGAACGTGGAAAAGGAGTGGGACTTCCCTTTGTAGGTGAAAGATAACTTAAAAGGGAACGCCCATCTGTACTTAATCTGTTTTTCTATGAGTAGCTGAAGTAATGGTCGCAGGTTTCTGCGTTTCTGGACCGTTGATGGGGCCAAATCTGTGAAAAGCTGTATTGGTGCTCCAAATAGCGATAAGTCCGGCCTGTTTCGGGCTGCAAACATCATCTTTTCCTTGATGCGGTAATGATGCGGCTTGACAATAATGTCTCGTGGAAGGCCGTCGGCCCTTGGGGCCGTCAGTGCTCGGTGAACGCGATCCACTTCCATTTGGTGGGCAGCAATATCAGGGATAAGGGTTTTCATTAGGTCCTTCATAGCCCCTTCCAGATTAGTGTGAGTTTCAGGGAGGCCACGCACGCGGAGATTGTATCTACGCGACCGATTCTCCAAATCTTCGATTTTTGTGAACGCCTCTTCCAATCTATCCTGGAGGTCTGTTACCATGGCTGAGTTCTGATTGACCCTTTTGATGGTACCCTCTACTTTGGTTTCAATTAGCTCAAAACGCTCCCCCAGGCTATGGATATCTTTTCTAAGGTCAGTGGTTATTAATGTGCAGGCCTTTGAGAGCTCCTGCTGCAGCATGGTGGAGAATCTGCCCAGCAGTACAGCATCAGGGGAATAATGTGATATCTGGGTAGGTGACATCCCTTGGCTGGACTGACTGAAGAGGACCTCTGCGAGATCTGCCATGTTCCTGTCCATGGAAGAGGCAGGGGAGTGTACAGAGTCATGACCATCAGAGTATATGGCTGGGGATGAGGGATGTGAAAGTGACTCACCCTGCTGTCCGTTCTCAACCTCTCCTGAGGATTGAGAGGAGAATGGGTCTCTGGATGGCTCCGAATTGTGCTGCCTGTTTCCTCTCTGCGCTGCGCCATCGAATCTGGCTGCTGCGGTGCTGCCCCGCGTGTCTGGCGCCATCTTGGATCGCGGCTGCGCTGTAGGGGAAGGTCCCGCTCTCCTCTGGGCTGTAGCTTGTCTATATTGCCCCTTCCCCGGCTGCCCCTGTGCTCCACGGTTCATCACCGCCTCGGGACTAAGGTGGGATCGGTCCAGGCTCTCGGACTTGACTGCCTGCGCTGCTATTAGCTCCGGTGGGTCGGGGTGTCAGGAGCTCGGTCAGCACACGTCCTGCTCCGAGTCCCCGCGCATGCGCACTTTAAAAAAAATACTTCTAAAATAATGTTTTGCCTAATTTGTAAATATGTGAGCTCAGTATTGTTGAACTCAGGGAATACTTTTATTCCAGTTCAATTTTATTTCCAAAGTCCACAAGGCTAAGGCAGGTAATATTCAATAGTCTGTGAACAGAGTTGTATGTGGTCCAAAGGGTCCCATTTGGTGAAGAGTTATTAAAATGAATGGTGTCTCAACTCTAGTCAAAAAGTTACATACACAGCTCACATACCAGTCTTTTTATCTGGCATCAGCTTCGTAATGATGAATTTAACCACTTATGTAATTCAAATTTCTCTGTCATGTTATATAATTAGAGAGTGATGCCACTTTACAGAGTCTGTGGCTCTTTAGCTTTGTGTGACTTCACTTACAACTTTTTCATTGGCCTAAAAATTAGTATCATTCCATTGGCTTGAACCCCCCTGTGCTCTCCCTTCCCTGTAAAAACACCTTAGCAGAGGCGTAGCGTGGGGGGGCAGGGGGGCCACCGCACCGGGCGCAACATTGGGGGGGCGCGAAATCCCGCACCAGTGTGTCACTTTTCTCAAGTACGTAAAAATTCCATCCACTGTGTCCCGGCCGCCATATTGCGGAAGCTGGCGCCCTGTGATTGGGCGAATGTAGTCATGTGCTGCAGGGGGGCTGGTCAGTCCTTGAACGCGGGTGGCGCCCGCGCTTCTGTAAGCCGCCGCTATCTTCTCCACCTCCCTCCTCCTGACCGCGCGACAAGACACCGGAACTGGCAGTGGACTTCATCTGGGACTGGGAACTCGGCACTAGGGCATACCGATCTGGATTACAAAAAAAGGAGGTGAGTGAGTCTGAGGGAGGCAGGGTCCCTTAGCACTGCTTCCTCTGACCTATGAATAATGAAATCTATTAGACTTCCAGTACTGTCAATTGCAATGAATAATTGCGCGTATAGTGCCTGCAATTCTACTCTGCGGAGATAACCATGTTTGCAGGTGCCCCATCGATATTAGACTGTTGCCTGGGCCAGCCCAAAACATACATTTGGAAACCATCATCTAAGGCTTAGGGGCACCATGGACCTTAAATGATGCCCTTTCTATCCATCTATTTTTGGCAACATTTTAATGTCTATTGAGTGCCTGCAGTATCAGGAAGCACCACAACTACCTGCAGAAATCCTCCCTTTTCCTTCTCCATGGGCCTAAACAAGAATTGTTGCCTGATGTGATAGTTTGCATTTAGGGAAATGATTGTTGGGACAGAGGTGTAGGGAAAATCATATCCCTTTTTTTAATGGCGAGGTTCAGCCTAGTGTGGTGGGTAGAGGGCCAGATTAGGTAAAACTGATGCCATAGGCACAGTCCAAAAATGGTGCCTCCCCCGGCCCCTCCATTGCTCAACTGACAAAACATTATTAAAAATAGAAAAATGACTCAAAGGCCTTCATTTTGAAAATTCTTACTTTGATGTTGAGGTGTTACTAAACCAAGAACCCTGCATTCACTATATCTGGTATTCCACAGTACACAGATCATGGAAATGCAATTATATTAGTAAATATAAAACTGCTAAATACATTTTATCATCAGCAGTCTTGTGACTTATATCAGTGTCTGGTTAAAGCTTGTAGGAGGAGTTTTCATTCTGCCCTGACTGTCCTATGTGGCTGCAGGGCCCCTGACCCTCTGTCTGAACAGTGCCGTTTGGCCCTGTGCTGATCACATACACCCTCCCAAGGAAAAAAACAAACAAAAAAAAAAAAAAAAACTACCAATACACACCAATCTGAGAGTGACTCTAAAAGCTCTGTCTTATCAGGGGGATGTATTGGGGACAGTGGAAGAAGGGGAGGATCGGAGAAGACAGGATCAAACAGCCTTTTACACAATGCAGAGGATTATCCCCTTAGGTTCTACAGTAAGTATAACAAGCATGCTTTACTGCATATACAGACAGATTTTACTGTTGTGGGTTTAGTAACACTTTAATATTTTAAACCTAATGCTTTGTAAGCAGATAATTTACTCATACCTACACTATCTTGTAAAAGTATTGGGACACATACCTTTACAAACACACAAACTTTAATGGCATCCCAGTCTTAGTCCGCAGGGTTCAATATTGAGTTGGCCAACCCTTTGCAGCTATAACAGCTTCAACTCTTCTGGAAAGACTGTCCACAAGGTTTAGGAGTGTGTTTATGAGAATGTTTGACCATTCTTCCAGAAGCGCATTTGTGAGGTCAGGCACTGAGGTTGGGCGAGAAGGCCTGACTCGCAGTCTCCTCTGTAATTCATCCCATAGGTGTTCTATCAGGTTAAGGTCAGGACTCTGTGCAGGCCAGTCAAGTTCCTCCACCCCAAACTCGCTCATCCATGTCTTTATGGACCTTGGTTTGTGCCGCAAACTATTTCCACAAAGTTGGGAGCATGAAATTGTCCAAAATGTCTTCGTATGCTGACACATTAAGAGTTCCCTTCACTGGAACTAAGAGGCCAAGCCCAACCCCTGAAAAACAACCCCACACCATAATTACCCCTTCACTAAATTATTTGGGCCAGTACACAAAGCAAGTTCCATAGACATGGATTTGAGGTGGAGGAACTTGACTGGCCTCAACTCGACAGAACATCTTTGGGACAGTGGCGGCTGGTGCTCAGAATTTTTCGGGGGGTGCAAACAAACTGAGAAAAAAAATAGCCACTGTGCCCATCAAACGCCACCAGTTTGTCCCCAAATACAGCCAGTTTGTCCCCCCTAAATGCCACCAGTTTGTCCCCAAATACAGCCAGTTTGTCCCCAGCCCGGCACTTACCTTCCTCGGTTCAGCACCCTCCTCTCCACGCTCCCTCAATGCCACTTCAGCCAATCAGGTCACCAGTAACCAGACCCGGTGAACCTGATTGGCTAAGACGCGTGTCAGTGTTAACCAAGGAACGCACACCATGTGCGTCCCCTGGTTAACTATTCGGAAGCCGATTAGAGCCCACAGGCTGTAATCGGGAAGCCTATCAGAGCCGCTGGCTCTGATAGGCACTTCCAAAAACCAACCAGCCGCTGTTATTCAGATGGCCGGGCATCTGAATAGTGCAATGCATGAACCTATGTAATGTTGACGTGAGTGACGGGCGCAGGAGAGAGAGGGGGCGGCGCTCCTGCGCCCCCACTATGGACGCAACGCCACTGCTTTGGGATGAATTAGAGTGGAGACTGCAAGCTAGGCCTTCTTGTCCAACATTAGTGCCTGGCCTCACAAATGCACTTCTGGAAGAATGGTCAAACATTTCCATAGACACACTCCTAAACCTTGTGGATGTTAGCTGAGCATTGAAATTATGCGCTGGAAGCTTTTTGTTTGCAGCGAATAACTATTTTCATGGAGGATATCAGGACATGTCTTTATCAGCATATTGGCAGGAAACAGGAACAAGGAGGATACAACTACATACACAGAGAGAGATAACATTTCCTTTGAATACATTACCATAGATACACACTACAGTGCCACCTGCTGGATAGATAGGTATAATGCATACAGTATATAGTATAAAGGACAAAAGCATTTCTGTTGCTCTTCCAACAGTGGGCGAAGCTGTATATATTTAAATTTGAAAAAGTTTTCCCCTAGATTTTAATTGCAAATTCTTTTATCAAGTGCTGAAAAACTAAATTGGTGTAACAAATCTGCTTTTATACTTAGCAGAGACCAGGGGCGTTGGTAGGTGGCAAAAAGACCAGGGGCTTCAGCCCAAAGTTCGAGGCGGCACCAGGGGGGATCCAGGGTGGTCGTGGCACAGTTTTTTTGGCTGGGCAGCGGGGGTAAGCTCCCTTGCTTACCAGTGCCCATTAATGACGAACGAACACACACACACACACACACACACACACACACATTGGCAGAATGGCTCGTACAGGCACAATCACATACCTGTACGTGGCCCTTTAACTGCCGCCGCCGCGCTCGCGACCCCCCTGCCTTCCCAGTGAGTGGGACCGCAGGTCCCGCAAACTCGATCGCCGCGATCGTCTTACGGAGGCTCGGAGCGGGGAGATGTGTGTGTAAACACAACATCTCCCCGCTCCTCTACTCACAATGTCAGCGATCTCCGCTCTGTGTAATCAGAGCAGAGATCGGTGATGTGTCAGTCGTAGCCACACCCCCCTCAGTTAGTAACACGCCCCTAGGCACACTTAACCCCTCCAGCGCCCCTAGTGGTTAACCCCTTCACTGCCTGTGCCATTTTCATAGTAACCAGTGCATTTTTATTGCACTGATCGCTGTGAAAATGACAATGGCCCAAAAAAAAAAAAAAAAATAAAAAAAATAAAAAAAAAAAAAAAAAAAAAAAAATCGCTGATCGCCGCCATTACTAGTGAAAAAAAATAAAAATAAATATTAATAAAAAATGCCTTAAAACTATCCCCTATTTTGTAAACGCTATAATTTTTGCGCAAACCAGTCAATAAACGCAGATTGCGATTTTTTTTTTTTTTAGCAAAAATATGTAGAAGAATACGTATTGGCCGAAACCGGAGGAAAAAATATTTTTTTTGGGGGGATATTTATTATAGCAAAAAGTAAAAAAATATGTAATTTTTTTCAAAATTTTCGCTCTATTTTTGTTTATAGCGCAAAAAATAAACCGCAGGAGGTGATCAACTATCACCAAAAGAAAGCTCTATTTGTGGGAAAAAAAAAAAAAAAAAAGCCAATTTTGTTTGGGAGCCACGTCGCACGACCGCGCAATTGTCAGTTAAAGCGACGCAGTGCCAAATCGCAAAAAGGGGCCTGGTCATAATGGCCCATATTTGTCCAGGGCTTAAGTGGTTAAAGGCCTTGTACATTTTCAAATGCTTTCATTGGTGTTAGTGAAAGACAAACAGTAGAGTTGGAATTTGTATAACAATAAAGACAAAAGATCTAATTTGTAAAGCAGGACTTAAGATATCAATATACTGTATATCTACAACACAAAGAACCTTTTAAAAATATATAAATGGTTATAGTATTGCGATATTGGGGTGTTTTAGCTCAAGTGGATAGATGCATTTTTATGCAGGGAGTCCATAGCAGACAGGCATTCTAGTTAATAGGCTGGTTTAAATAAACGTGAGCTACCAGGCCTTCTCAACCTTTTTACCCCAGGGGAACCCTTAAAATAATTTTTTAGGTCTCAGGGAACCCCTGAAAAAACCCATTTATTGGGAGGTCAGTGGGAACCATGCCCCTTACTTCAGTGAGAAGAATGCTTTTTTTTTTTTTTTACAGTGGTGGTAAGAATGGCCCTCTTACAGAGAGCTATAAAGATCATTGGTGTCATACCACTGGCTCCTCCGAGTGGCATTGGCTCAGAAGTATGTAGGCACCATAAAACAGGGAGGTAAATCAGCCACAGCTCAAGGAACCCCTAGCCACCTCTGGAGGAACCCTAGGGTTCCACAGAACCCTGGTTGAGAATGGCTGATTTAAACAGAAAAACAAAAAGCAAAATGTCCATTCAGGATTCCCACGCAGGGGTTTAACTTAATTTAGCAGTCCAAAAATAAGGAAAGAACATACCAAGCCACCTGGCTCTCTTGTCAGCAGTTCCTCTGCTTGCTTTAGGTACTGATACCTTAAACCACCAGATCTTCCAGTCTCACAGTCTTGGATGCACACAGCTTTGGGCTTCTCAAACGCACACAGCTTGAAGTCCCTTAATGCACACAGCTTGTGGCTCCTTGGACGCACACAGCGTTTATCCTCACACAGAGACACTCACTAGCAGCCACTGCTCCAAACATAGGTCTGTCTTCACACAGCACTGAGTTAGCAAGCTGCTTACTCTCCACCATCCTTCACCCTCTGCTCTCACCAGCCCCTCATTATATTGGTTATGTGCACCTGAGAACACACCATGCTGGCTGTCCACAAGACCCGGACACAGGGTTGGAGATCCTATCCTACCCAAGTCTCTTAAGGATCTCCAAACGACAGAGTCCCATACTAAAGTAGCAAAACCTGGAGAAAACTGACAGAGCAGTTTTCTCCATTTAAATTCTATACTCTGTAGTCTTGCAGTCTGCAGATATGCAAACCCTGTGTCCCTTTTATCTTCATTTTCATAGGGACAGAGCCTCGCTCTGCCACAGTATGTACAGGGCAACAAATGACACCATGCAACTACATGATCAATGCACATTTTATGCAAATGAAAAAAAAAAGTGCAGAAAGAAAGGTTTATAATGCCTCTAAGTAAAAGACAAACACATTAAAGCCCAACTCCAGCTAACACGCTTTAAGCAGTTATATCAACAGTTTTTTTTTATTTTGGAAAAAAAGGCTTAAGCCATACAAACAGAAGTTAACTGTACTTAGCTCCCCTGTCAACAGTGGCTGTGCATCCATAAGAGGTGCATGGGCTCCGCCCCCTCTCTCCTGGCACTGCTCTATCACCATAGATAGGTTCATGCATTGCATGAATCTATCTATGGTCACGGCTGACACCCCCCATTCAGGTGTCCGGCACCTGAATTACAGCGGCGGGGGTGTTTTTTGGAAGCACCTGATTAGAGCCATAGGCTCTAATAGGCGCCCAAAAAAGTGAACAGCCGGCACCATGCTGTGCGTTCGCTGTTTACCCAGCGCTGTGTTAGCAAAGCGAAGGAATTCACTTTGCTAACACTGAACCGCCTCTCAGCCAATCAGGTGCTCGGGTCTGTTACCTGTCACCTGATTGGCTGAAACGCTGTGATTGGACGCCTGAGAGAGGATAGAAGAAGACATGTAGGATGTGCAGGACACCGCCGCTGACCGACTGCGAGACAGGTAAGTGCCGGGCAGCATTTGATGGGGCGGCAATTGATGGGCACACTGGCAGCATTTGATGGGGCACAGTAGCGGCAATTGATGGGCACACTAGCAGCAATTGATGGGTACAGTAGCTGCGTTTGATGGCACAGTGGAGGCAATTTATGGGTACAGTGGCTGCGTTTTATGGCACAGTGGCAGCATTTGATGGGCACAGTGGCTGCGTTTAATGGCACAGTGGCTGCGTTTGATGGCATAGTGGCAGCGTTTGATGGCACAGTAGCTGCGATTGATGGGCATAGTGGCTGTGTTTGATGGGCACAGTGGCTGCATTTGATGGGCACAGTGGCTGCAATTGATGGGCACAGTAGCTGCGTTTAATGGCACAGTAGCTGCTTTTGATGGGCACAGTGGCTGCAATTGATGTTTTTTTTTTTTCAGTTTGTTTGCGTCCCCCCAAAAATTTTGAGCACCAGCTGCCACTGCCTGTCAATGATATACAGTTTTTCCCAACCCCTTTAAGGGCTCATTTACACTAGCAGTTGAGGTTGAGTTAAGGGGAAGTTCCATTCCAAAGGCGCCACCCTTTGGGACGCTTTTGCTGATCCTCATGTTAATAAAGTTTGGTGAGAGACGATTCGCGCTTTTTAGTCTTCGTGCTTTTCAGTCCATTACAGCGTGACGAATGTGCTATCTCCATTATGAATGCTAGTTTTACCAGAATGTTCTGAGGACTCAGCGTCAGCGGTGTCAGTGATCATCCAGAGGAGCTGGCTATGGGACATCATTATTGGGATCAGCCTAGATAAGGATTGTCTCCCTCACTGGACCATGTCAGGAAGAAGCTGAAAAGTGTGCGGCTTTCCTAGGGGCTTGTGAGTAATGACCCTGAGTTGATTCCTGGTGACTGTGTGCATTTGGGATAGAAGTGCCAAAGGTAGCTTGGACTTAGATGGCTCCCATAGAGTCTTATGCCGCGTACACACAACCGTTTTTAATGTCATTGAAAAAAACTGCGTTTTTCTCGACGTGATTCTTCTCAAGCCTGCCTTGCCTACACACTATTGTGGAAAAAATGCTCTTGTAAAGCGCAGTGACGTACAACACGTACGACGGCACTATAAAGGGGAAGTTCCATTCGGATGGCGCCACCCTTCATGTTAATAAAGTTTGTTAAGAGACGATTCGGGCTTTTCAGCTTTTCAGTCCGTTACAGCGTGACGAATGTGCTATCTCCATTACGAACGCTAGTTTTACCAGAACGAGCGCTCCCATCTCATACTTGATTCTGAGCATGCGCATTTTTTTTCACGTCGTTAAAGCCCACACACGGCCGTTTTTCATGATAAGAAAAACAACGAGGTGAAAAAATTAGAGCATGTTCCAATTTTTTTAAGGCCGTTTTTCACGTCCTGAAAAATGCTCTGAAGCCCACACACGATCATTTTTAATGACCATTTTAAAAAATTGCATTTTTCTCGTCATTAAAAACGGTCGTGTGTACGTGGCATTAGAGTACTATCTATTCCCCTGTCCTCAGCAGAATCCTAGAGTGTGAGCCTTGAGAAACGTGTCCTCCTGTTTACTGTGCGGCGTTTTGGAATATCCCGCGCACTAACCACCCTCCTGTTTAAAGTTCCCCAAACAATACATTTCAAAAAGAGTTCCCCTAGACCAAATTACTTGAGCTGAAGTGCATGGACTGGTTTTTTGTGGTGGTGGGCAGCCTCTGTACTATTAGGGAGGAACCTCCTATTACCAATGACCCCTGCACTAAAGTGACTTCCACCAAATGTTCACTGGCGGTGAACCAATCACTCTCCTTTACTAATATGTGTAGCGGGGTCTCCTTTAAGGCCCAGGAACTACGTTACCCAGAACCCCGTTGGGCACCCAGGGTGCATTGAGCCACCGCAGAGACTGATGGGAGGGGCTATATAAAAAGAGGGCGAGGCTGAGTTGGGCCTTTTGGACACCGCGCTGCTATCAACAGGTCTTCCTGTGCGGATCTGCTGCAGTGCAGGGCCTGAAGCCTGGGGCCTTGCACAAACTTCCAAAGAGCCTTCCACCCCACTGCGAGCCTGAGTGGCATCTGACTGCTTCAAGTACTGACCTTGGCCGGATCGGAGACCCGACCGTTGCAGACGCTGGGTGCGGAGACACAGCCGGTGGAAGTCCCGGACTGGGATCGCGTCCGGAGTGGTGAGCGAGCACCTGCTCAATCCAATAGGCTGTACTGTTGTTAGGCCTAGAGACTGCCTTGGCCCACCGGCCTTTATTTGCTGTTACACTGGAGACTAGTAGCGGAACTGAGTTTAAGAGTCTCCAGTGAAACGTTCCTTTTTGCTTGTCTACCTTGTGGATTACAAATTTGTTCCTGTATGTGCACCACCATTCAAGTTTGCATGCGAAGAAAGTGTTACTCTAAAGACTGAGATAGATCTGTGTCAGGCCTGACCAGGGGTAGAGTATTGTTTGGTGCGCCACAGGGCGCATAGGAAATTCTAGCTGCACGTGGCGCGTGACCGCGCTGCACTATTAGAGTATATTGTATCTACTGCTACAGGGCTCTGTAAGCAAGTTATGTGTTATGTTTAACCTGTGCCCCTTTTATTCTAAGGAAAACAGTTATTCTTTATCACTTGCTACCAGTGTGTTATTTTTGCATATAGCGGTTACCTCTCAATATAGATAGAGTGTGATAGGTAACATCCCTTATGCCCCATACACACGATCATTTTTCTTGCCATTTTTTAAACCGACGTTTTTCTTCATGTTTCCTCTCAAGCCTGTCTTGCGTACACACGATCATTAAAAAAAACGCTCGAGCAAAGCGCAGTGACGTACAGCACGTACGACGGCACTATAAAGGGGAAGTTCCGTTCGAATGGCGCCACCCTTCATGTTAGCAAAGTTTGTTGAGTGACGATTCGCGCTTTTCAGCCTTGTGCTTTTTAGTCCGTTACTGTGTGATGAATGTGCTATCTCCATTACGAACGCTAGTTTAAACCAGAACGAGCGCTCCCGTCTCATCACTTGCTTCTGAGCTTGCGCATTTTTTTTCACGTCGTTAAAGCCTACACACTATCGTTTTTCACGTCGTTAAAAAAAACGACATGAAAAACGACGTGAAAAAATAGAGCATGTTCGAAATTTTTAATGCCCGTTTTTCACGTCGTTAAAAATGCTCTGGAGCATACACACGATAGGTTCTAATGCCCATTTTTAAAAATTGCATTTTTAACGGCATGAAAAACGATCGTGTGTATGGGGCATTAGACTAACTGTGCCAGGGCGGGTTGAGACGATTGCCGGGGGTTGGCGGAGCTGTGTGCAGGGCCCGAAATAAATCCAGCGGCTCTCTTAACTGGGGGTAGCGCTACATATGCAACATGAAGATTTTCCTGCAGAGAACGTATGGTAAAGTTTGGTACGGCTTTGTAAATATACCTCTTGAATTCAGCTGAAAAAAAAAGTCTATAGACTGCAATAGTTTTAATTTCAAATGGTGTTTTGAATTTGTTCTTGTTATGTATGTAATTTACATGTAGTATTATAATAGTATGAATATTGTTTCCAGCTTCAGGTAATCAGGATTTTTCTGGCATGGTATCTCTTTCACACCTTTGCTTACACAGTAACACAAATATCAGATTTTCTCTCTGAAACGGCTGGCTGAGTCAGACAGCTCCTGGTACTGACCATTTCCAAACATCGTTGGATAACAATTCTCCCTCCTACTACAGACTGAGTCATTCTACTCCCACCTGCAAAAATGGTGTCTGCACATTATTTTAATGACCCATATTACAAGCATGAAGCTTAACATCTTTCATTAGAAGAAATGGCAGAATAGGTGGAAATTACAAATGTTTGGGAACTGAGTCCTCGTACACACGACCGAGTTTCTCGGCAAGAACCAGCAAGAAACTTGCTGGCAGAGATGTCTTGCCGAGAAACTCGTTCATGTGTATGGTTTCTCGTCAAGAAAACCGACAAGTAATCTCGACGAGAAAATAGAGAACCTGCTCTCTATTTTCTCGTCGAGATTCTCGTTGGCATGTTTCTCGACGAGAAAAGTGAGTGTGTGTACACTTACCTGTCCTCCCGGAAGCCCGCGCATGTTCGAAATGAATTCGACGCATGCGCGGTAGCTTCCTAGGCATAGGTAGGGTATACCAAGATGGCGGCATCGAATGTGACGAGCGCATGCTCGTCGTAGTCGATGACGTCACCGCGTACGCTCCATTCAAAGAACCGCGGGTTCTTTGAATCGAGCGTCTGTACACTCGGCCGGGACAATTTTCTTGTCCAAGAATCTCGTCGAAAAAAACGACATGTTTCTTTCGACGAGAATCTCGGCCGTGTGTACGAGGCTTCATTCTAAAGCTAATTTTCAGCATTCTCTTTTTGAGGACAAAACTTCTTTTTTTTTTTCTAAATTCTTTAATTTATTACCAAAACCAATACAGGATTGAGGCAGCATAGTAAACCAATACATACCATAAAACATCATAAAGAGACATATAGGATTTACAAAAGGGGTGCAATCGTTTTTATACACATGGAACGCAAATCCGACAATAAAGATTCACCCAGTAAAACTATATCTTACTGAATTTTTCACTTTTGTGACTATAGCCTCATACACACGATCGGATTTTCATCGGACAAAGTGTAGGACTTTTGTCTGAAAGGCGTTGGCCGTGAACTTGTATTGCATACAAACGGCAAAGAATTGTCTGCCAACAAACACTAAACTAGGAGGTTTTTCAGCTCTTTAGCGCCACCCTTTGGGCAACTTCTGCTAATGTTGTGTTATGGTTAGCATTGCTTCTGAGCATACGTGTTTGTACTTTGGAGTTTTGTCCGAAGGACTTGTGTACACACGATCGGATAATACGACATCACACATTTATTGGCGGACAATTTTAAAGCGAGCTATCCCACAGTGGTTGGCGGAAAATCCGACAACAATTGTCCAATGGAGCATACAAACGGTAGGACTTTCCAACAACAGCCTGTCATCACACAATTCCCTTTGGATAATCCGATCGTGTGTACGGGCCTTTAAGCCTCATACACACGATCGAATTATCCGATGGGATTTGTGTGATGACAGGCTGTCGTCGGAAAATCCGACCGTTTGGATGCTCCATCGGACAATTGTTATCGGATTTTTTGCGGACAAATGTGGGGTAGCATGCTTTAAACTTGTCCGCCAACAAATGTGTGTTGTCGGATTTTTCCGATTGTGTGTACACAAGTCCTTCGGACAAAACTCCAAAGTACAAACACGCATGTTTAGAAGCAATGCTCACCACAACACAACATTAGCAAAAGTTGCCCAAAGGGTGGCGCTAAAGAGCTGAAAAAACACATCGTTTTGTGTTTGTTGGCCGACAATTCTTTGCCGTTTGTATGCAAGACAAGTTCCTGGCCAACGCCCTTCAGACAAAAGTCCTACGCTTTGTCCGCAGAAAATCTGATCATGTGTATGAGGCTTTAGAGTGACAATAAGGTTTTCAGCTTCTCCTGTTTTTAATTATCAGAGCTATTCGACAAAAAAACAGTAGAGGACTTATTTTCCTACACAAATTAGTTAAAACCTTGTATAAAACCACATGCAAAGACATGTGGCCTTTTAAAATATCTGAAACTCCCAAAACTGAGGAAAAAAACACTGTCATAAAAGCTGGCTATATGGAGAGAGGATTGGTTGATGCCCACAAGAAGTGAATGTGCCCTGCCAGTTCCTTAAATCCTGTATGTAAAACCATGGATAGAGTTGTGAATATCTAATGTGGAGGTACACTTTCACAAAGTCAAACTATGTAGAACGTGGTCCTCTTGGTGTTCATATATTGCACATATATTTAGTCTGGGAAAGAAAAGATGCTTTAGAACAATGGATATGCAATTAGCGGACCTCCAGCTGTTGCAAAACTACAAGTCCCATCATGCCTCTGCCTCTGGGTGTCATGCTTGTGGCTGTCAGACTTGCTATGCCCCTTGGGACTTGTAGTCCTGCAACAGCTGGAGGTCCACTTATTGCATATCCCTTCTTTAGAAGGTCTAATTAATATGCCAAAAATGTATCAACAGTTGACATGAGTCAACATAAACACCTGATAAATCATATTTTTGTTTAACCACTTAAGGACCGCCCCACGTGCAAATACTGCGGCAGAGCGGCCCTTAAGCGAAAATTCACGTACCTGTACGTGATTCTTTGGATAGTGATAGGACACAGTAGGAGCTAATCAGCGGGTCCAGCAGCCGCGAAGGCCGCCGGGACCCGCCTATTGTTCGTAGGAGAGGCAGAGCGGCAGTCTGCCTATGTAAACAAGGCCATTGTTCTGTCAGACAGGAAGAGAGAGATCTTGTTTTCCTGCTAATCAGGAACACAGATATCTCTCTTCCCCCAGTCAGTCCACCCCCCACACAGTTAAAAAGCATTCCCTGGAAGCACACTTAACCCTTTTGATCGCCCCTGATGTTAAACCCTTCCCTGCCAGTGTAATTTATACAGTGACAGTGCATTCTTTTTAGCACTGATCACTGTATTGGTGTCACTGGTCCCCAAAAAGTGTCACTTAGTGTCAAATTTGTCCGCCGCAATGTCGCATTCCTGCTAAAAATCGCTGATCGCCGCCATTACTAGCAAAACAATAAAAAAAGTCCATAAATCTATCCCATAGTTTGTAGACGCTATAACTTTTCCGCAAACCAATCGATATTCGCTTTTTGGGATTAGTTTTTTTACCAAAAATATGTAGCAGAAAAAAAGGACATCAATTTTATTTGGGTAGAGCGTCACATGACCGCGTAATTGTCAGTTAAAGCAACGCAGTGCTGTACCGCAAAAAATGGCCTGGTCAGGAAGGGGGAAAAACCTTCCCGGAGCTGAAGTGGTTAAAGAACTTATCAAAACTGAAAATTTATTACCAAATACTTACCGTAATTTTCCTTTCCTGATAGACTCCATGGCAGACTACGTGTGGGTTAACCCCGCCTCCTCTCCACAGCTATAGGACCCCCTACCCATAAATTTGAGCTCACCTCTACAGACAGTGGTCCGTAACTAGCCGACTCATAGTCCAACTCTCATATTTTTATTCATGGGTGGAAACTCCGTCTGCCATGGAGTCTATCAGGAAAGGAAAATTACTGTAAGTATTTGGTAATAAATTTTCAGTTTTCCTGACAGACTCCATGGCAGACTACGTGTGGGAAATAACTAGCCAATCCACACGGGAGGGTATGCTGAACCAAAAAAAAATATTTTAATCTTTCCTGTCAACTGACAAGATTCTCAGACCAAAATTAACAGAGGAAAGGGAACCAGGCTCAATACAATAATGAGTCATAAAAGTGTTGATCGAAGACCACGAAGCTGCCTTGCAAATCACGTCAGGAGCCACGTGTCGAGCTGCTGCCCATGAGGCTGCCATGCCTCTGGTGGAATGAGCCGTCACCGCCTCTGGAGGAGCCAAGCCCTTCGCCCTGTAGGCTAGTTGGATAGCCTGAACAATCAAGCTGCTATCGTTCTGGAGAAAGCCCGTTTTGCTTTGTTGCTGCCAGTGTGTAACAAGAACATATGGTTCGAGCTTCTAAATGATGAAGTGACTCGCAAATATTCTCTCAGAGTCTCGCCCACATCCAAGGAATGAGCATCTGCTGATTCCGGAGATTTAAAAGTAGGAAGAACTATCTCCTTGTTCTCGTGGAAAACAGAAGTGACTTTTGGTTTGGACCCAAGCATGGGAATAAGGACCACTCGGTCTGGGAAGAAAGTCAAAAAGGGATCGATTCCCAACTATAGGATCCACTTGAATGTTTGTGGATGCAGTGACCATTCGTTGTTGTCGAGATTGCTGCGTAACAGGAAGTCCGCTTGAATGTTCTGCTGCCCTGGAATGAAGACTGCCGTCAAATTGAGTAGATTCCTCTGAGCCCAGGTCATGATGGGCTCGACCTCTTGGAGAAGGGCGGAGCTCCGAGTGCCCCCTTGTCTCTTCACGTATGCTACAGCATTGGTATTGTCCATTTTGAGTAGGACTGACTTCCCTTTCAGAAGGTAGGAGAAGGCTTGAAGGGCGCACCATGCCGCGCGCAGTTCCAGAACGTTTGACCCTGGAATGTGGAGACGGGCATCCCATTTGCCCTGAGCCAGTTCTGCCCCACAATGGGCACCCCAGCCCGCATTTCTGGCATCGGATGTAACAGTCACCCAGTGAATGGGAGCTAGGGAGTGACATGTTAACAAGTTCTTGTGTTGGAGCCACCAGAGGAGACTGTTCCTCATTGACTGTGTTATCCGGATCAATTGATTGAGATCGTCTGACCTCCACTGCTGGAGGAATCCTGATTGAAAAGGACGAAGCCTCCACATTGCCCACTTGACCATAGGGGATGTGGCCACCATCGTGCTGATTATCTTCAGGCACTGTGACGCCCTTAGGTGTAAGGAGTCTAGGGCTAAGGATATTCTTTCCCGAATGACCACGATTTTTTATTCCGGCAGACAGATGGTATTCTCTATGGTGTTGAATTGAGCCCCTAGATATATTAAGCGCTGGGTCGGCTCTAGCTGACTTTAGGAGCCATCCGAACTCTAACAGTGTAGAGATCACCTGATCTTTGTGGATCAAAAGCTGCTGCTTGTCTTGAGACAGTACTAGCAAGTCGTCCAGGTAATGGTACAGACGCACACCCTGTACTCTGATAAGAGACACTATTGCCAACAGCACCTTGGAAAAAACTTTTCAATAAGTCGTTAATCCGAATGGAAGACATATAAACTGTAAGTGCTCTCGTTCGACCTGAAACCGAAGATATTTGTGGAAATCTTCTGCCACGGGAACATAAAAGTACGCGTCCTTTAGATCTATTGAGATCAACCAGTCGCCTGGTTGAACGACTTTTTGGATAGTTGAGAATGACTCCATCTTGAACTTCTCGTGCTTTATATACCTGTTCAGAAAGGTGAGGTCTATAACTGGGCGCCAAGAGCCGTTTTTCTTTTGTACTAGAAAGAGGGGGGAGTATACCCCCTGGAATTCCTCGTTCTTTGGCACGGGCACCACTGCTCCTTGATCTTTCAGGGCATTCACATAGGATAGAAGAACTTGTTGTTTTTCTTCTGACTGAGGTAGTGAAGTTTGCATTGGTCTGCATGGAGGGATCTTGGTGAAGGACCATGTGTGACATGTTGAGACCGTTTTGATGGTCCAATAGTCTGAGATCGAGGCCACCCAGACGTGCCGAAAGAGGCGTAGGCGAGCCCCTACCCGACCCGCTTGGGCGGGCCCAATCTCAAAAGGACTTGGTTGGCTCGCGCCCACCGGGCGTCTGTTTCTTGCCAGACTTTTGAAAGGAAGTTTGCCCTCTATTCCAGTTCCAGCTTCTCCTAAAATCCCGTCCGGGTCTATAGGAGCGTGCCTCCCTCGAAAGCTCTGTACTGCGTCTCCGTTGAGGTCTTCTCTGATTAAACGGGCGCCTGTCCTGGGGAAGAAAACCCGACTTTCCGCCTGTAGCTTTGGAAATGGCGTTATCAAGTTTATTCTCAAACAAGGAAGTCCCTTCAAAGGGAATTTTGCACCATGCCTGCTTGGAGGCTGGATCAGCAAGCCAGGGGCGTAACCACAATGCTCGTTTGGCCGTGACCGAAGACAACATTGATCTGGCCAGTAAACGAATGAGGTCAATTGATGCTTCCCCCAAAAAGGCGACTGCCAGTTTAAGTTCTTGCACTGCTGAACTTTGTGCTAATTCCTCTGAGACACCTTCCAGAATGGAGTCTACATTCTCCACCCAGGCCTCCATTGCTTTGGAGGTAACTGCAAGTGCTAAGGCTGGTTTGCAGGCCGTACCAGTCAAGCTATATATCCTTTTGAGGTCTTGGTCAATCTTTCGTTCCAGACCATTTTTAAAAGATACAGTATCATCTAGCGGGAGGGTGACATGCTTTGCTAGGCGCATTACTGCTGCATCTACGAGGGGAGCATTCTCCAAATGCTTAACATTCTCGGATTTAAAGGGATACAGTCTAGAGGTTTTGCTTAGCATAGAAACCTTCTTGTCCCCCTTGCTCCATTCTTCCTCAAACACGTCTTTCAACTCAGAGGGAAGTGGGAAATTGGAGCGTTCTTTCCCCAGTTGCTTAAAAAGTTTCCTTTGTTTTTCTGGGGGGGCAGTGGTATCCTCCAACTTTAAGGTTTCCCTAACTGCCTTGATCAGTGGAGAGACTAAGGCGTAGTCGAATCCCACTGTAGAATCATCTCTCTCCATCTCGTCTTGCGAGGAATCATGGGAGGAATCATGGGGCTGGAATTGGCCGGGATCCTCCTGGGCCTCGTCAGCCAAGGAGCCAGACAAGGTGGTGGACTGGCTCCTCGTGTGGGTGGTATATATTTCTTTCATAGATTGCTGTACCACACGTTTAACAAGAGACTCAAGATTTAGTTTTTCGGTCTCTTTCTCACCGACCGCTCGGGCATAGCATGGGTCGCATAGCGATTTGCCCTCCGGGACTCTAGTTTTACATCCCCAACAGGCTCTGTGATCAGAGCGATCAGAGCGGTGGTGGTAGCGATGATTTGAGGAGGAATGGGAACATCTCCTATACTTAGAGGGGGAATGTGAACGTCCCCTGTGATGATGGGTCCCAGACGGAGTGTCGCGTCTGGACCTGGAGGATGAATGGTGATGGTGATGATGATGATGTGGCCTGGCAAGGTCCCTATCTTGTGACCGATGAACTGATCTAGCCGGGCTGTAATGAGACAATACAGAAAGAGGGAGGGGGAGGAAGGTGGGTAGGTTGTAACCATTAGCAACCACCAGCATTATAAACACTAAAGACACCAACCCCCTACACACTCCGCACATACCTTGTGCGGGAGGGCTGGCCACATGGCGGTGAAGATGAGTCCATGATGAGGGAGACACAGAAAAATCCGAAACTACAGACTACCTAGGCTAAGGATAAGCAAATCAATGCAAAGAATAGCAAAAAAGAAAAAAAGTTTTTTTTTTTTTTTTTAAACTGTCCCTTTAAAGTGGTTGTAAACCCACTTTTTTTTTTTTTTTGGCCCACCTGCAAGAGAAAGGCATAATGAGCTATTATGACTAGCATAATAGCTCATTATGTTCCACTTACCTTAGATCGGGGCCCCCGAAGCCGTCCTCGTCCCTCTGTCCAGCCGCAGACATCACTGCGGCGATAGCCGGAATGTTACTTCCGGGTATCGCCGCACCAGCCAATCACAGCGCCGCTCCGGCGCTGTGATTGGCCGGAGCGGCGGAGACGTCACTCTGCGCATGCGCGCGGGAGGCGTCCCACTCGGCTACGCCCAGCGATTGCTGGGAAGTAGCCGAGTATGTGAATGGGATTAACCCCATAAATGCGCCGTTGTCTACGGCGCGCATGCGCCGTAGATAGCGGCGCTTGACATTTTAGTAAATATCTCCTAAACTGTGTAGGTTTAGGAGATATTTCTTGCACCTACAGGTAAGCCTTAATCTAGGCTTACCTGTAGGTGCAAGTTGAAAAAGTGGGTTTACAACCACTTTAAGAGACTACAGCATTACAAGCATAATATTGCCAATAAGGTGCTTACCCTGTCCTGGTAGTACGAGGCTCCGGGACGCTGCCGCTATTTCCCACAGGTTATCCCACCTGTATAGGGCTCTTCAGCGGTTTAAATAACCCGCCGGAATGACGTCACGGCCGGTCCTGCTGCGCGCATGCGCCGAGGGGACCAGACCTACTGCGCCTGCGTGGCTCCTGACCCCTCCGCCACAACGTGCATCCGCGAAACCAAGCCTCAGTTTCACCGCGGCTCGGCGCATGCGCAGATGTGCGGCGGACCAGGAACCAGGAAGAGCTATGGCGTCCTGGAACGCAGAAGCGTTCCACATGCTTGCAAAAAACACACAAGGAAGGAGACAAACGAAAAGATAACATACACAAACTTGTCTGCCATGAGAGGAAGAGTGAACAAAATCTTCAGACCTTGCCAGCCGGGAATTCCTGCGACATCCGATCCGGTACTCTGGGCCACATCCCTTCCACCATAGGGGTATTTCCAGCCCTGAAACCACTCGCCCGCTCATAGCTGGGCCCTGGGTGCACCGCAGATAACAGTACCAAGCATTCCACACATCCTGGACATCGCACACAATCGCATGATGAAGGTCCATGTGAGGAGGACAAAAAAGGAACACTGTTTGTAGAGGTGAGCTCAAATTTATGGGTAGGGGGTCCTATAGCTGTGGAGAGGAGGCGGGGTTAACCCACACGTAGTCTGCCATGGAGTCTGTCAGGAAAGAACATTTATTGGGTATGCAGGACAATTGCCTTCAGTATAGGAAAGCATTCTTAAGGTAAGAGAGGATAAAATGTGCAGTGTCCTACTGAGCAAGATAATATGTGTAAAAGGAATAGAGGGATTTAAAACACCACTGCCAGCATCAATCCAACAAAACAGAGGTATATATTTTATTTTGAAGATAGCCATGCACATCTAGTTGTATGAAATAAATATGAACCAAATAATTGGTCTGATTGCTTCCGGGGGTCAAGAAGGACATATTTACCCCTGTGAGACAACACTGGCCATAGTCACCGGTGGTAGTGGATATCACTTATTAGTTTTACCAAAACTAGTGAAGCTTGTAAGAATTTTGCAGAGGTTTAACCCCTTGTAATAAACATAATGTCTCATGGGTTAGAAGGGGCATTAATAATCTTCCAAATGTTCCTTTTCCTGTTCCGTCAAGCTGGTTGCATTCAAGTTGATCGATGGATCAACTTGGTACAATCAACTTGCCCATACATGGTTTGAATCTCATGTCCGGCCTTAGGCTGGTTTCACACCATTGCGAATTGGCAGAGGCGGCTCTAGGCTTTGTGAGGCCTTAGGCAAAACTTAGACATGAGGCCCCACTCATGTCCATAATGGGAAAAATAATTTAAGTGATAAAAAAAAAAAAAAACATAACGGTGTGCCCCACCCCCACCCCATCGCTGCCGACTTCCCTCCTCTGCTCTCCCGCTGACTGCTGTGGGGGATCTTCAGGATTGAGGCTGGGAAAAAGGGCTGGTAAATGTAATTTACCAGCCCCTACCTTTTCTAAAAGAACACAGTGAGTGATCACTCACTGTGTTCATTTATAACTAAAGCATAGTAAACTGTGTTTACCATGCTTTTGTTTAAGAATTAACAGGCGCCTCTGTCTCCTGTTCATTCATCTGCAATGCAGCTGAGGCTACAGAGAAAGGAACTAGGGAATGCGTTTCCTCAGTCCCTTTCTCTGTCTCAAAAGTGAGAATTCAGGGGTCCGTTAAGACTCCTGATATGTCACCAAAGAAACCAAAAAACTCACACAAAAAAAAAAATAATAATAAAAAAATTGTATAAACAATAATACAACTGTGAAGAAAAAAAATCAGACTAAAATTTCTAATCAAATTAAAAAGCCATGCCCAACATGTAGCATAATTTAGCCACACTCACTGTTTTCTCTGTGTGCCACAGGTCACCATCTCCCTAGTAGGGTCCCCAGTGCATTACTTTGCCCATGATGCTATAATAATGGTACTGTACAATGGCGGTAAACCTGAGTAGGAGAGAAAAGTACAGGGTATGACGGCGTGTAGTATGCACATGAGAGGGCTGCGGAGTCTATGGAGGCAAGTAGTATGTAGAGGAGAGAGGTGTGCAGAGTGTATGGCGGTGGGTAGTATGTACATGAGAGGGGTGCGGAGTGTATGGTGGTGGGTGGTATGTACACGAGAGGGGTGCGGAGTGTATGGAGGTGGGTGGTATGTACAGGAGAGGGGTGCGGAGTGTATGGAGGTGGGTGGTATGCACATGAGAGGGGTGCGGAGTGTATGGAGGTGGGTGGTATGTACAGGAGAGGGGTGCGGAGTGTATGGAGGTGGGTGGTATGTACAGGAGAGGGGTGCGGAGTGTATGGAGTGGGTGGTATGTACAGGAGAGGGGTGCGGAGTGTATGGAGTGGGTGGTAGGTACATGAGAGGGGTGCGGAGTGTATGGAGGTGGGTGGTATGTACAGGAGAGGAGTGCGGAGTGTATGGAGGTGGGTGATATGTACATGAGAGGGGTGCGGAGTGTATGGAGGTGGGTGATATGTACATGTGTCAGAGAACTCACCGCGCTCGACGTGTTGTGCATGCTCCTGTGCGCGCTGGTTCACGTCCTGGACTGCGGGTGCGCGCGCCTGTGCGCGATGGTGTGCCTGTGCGTGCGGCTGCATGTGCGCGTGCGCCAATGCGTGCACCAATGCGTGCGTCAATGCGTGCGCCAATGCGCTCGCCGATGCGCGCCAAACAGTCCATTTAAGCCCTTGGAATACTTCAGACCGGTGCTGTCTGATCTGCACTTACCTGTGAACTTTTTCTCCTGATACCTGTCTGAACACTTACCTCTTGATTACCTGGCCTGCCCATCGGATTACCCTTGTCTTCTGCCTGCATCTGACCTCAGCTTGCCTTGACCTTGAACCTGCCTGTTCCTCTATACTCTGCTGCCTGTCTGTTGCCGATCCAGCCTGTGACCCGACCATCCCGCTCTGCTCCTGCTCAGCATCCCCTGCCGGTGTTCCTGTTTTCTGTTGCTCGTCCGGCCGGACGCCTACTCCTCTGCACCTGGATCCAGAGCCGCATCACCTGCAACTACCCGCAAGGCTCTCATACCACTCCGCACTCCCGTGCCTCCTGTTCATACTATCAGGGGCCGCGAGTCGGACACGTAAGGGAGACCTTCCTCTGCTCCATTGGGCTCACCAGTCTGGTACGTATAGTCTGACAGTATCAGACAGCCATGCCCGAGCCCGAGCGAGGAACCACTTCCATGGAGGAACTCTGTAGATACCCGGCGGGTCTAACGCAAGCCGTGAAAGATCTTCAACGAGGCTACACAAGATTGGAAGAACAGGTTCACGTCCTGTCTTCACCCGCCAGCCCACCAAGCGCTGCCGCAGCTGCACCCTCTGTAGTGATGCTACCTCCCGAGCCCAGGGTACCCACGCCCGACAGGTTTTCGGGTGAACGCAGTCAATTCCGGACTTTTCACAATGCCTGCGAACTCTACTTCGCTCTACAACCTCGCACCTTTTCATTGGAAGTAACTAAAGTAGGCTTCGTAATCTCCCTCCTGTCTGGTGAACCTCAAACCTGGGCCCACCGTCTCTTGGAGCAAAAAGCAGAATCCCTAAATCATCTAACCACATTTTTTGCCTCTATGTCTCAGCTCTATGAGGACCCCCAGCAGGCTGCCACTGCCGAGTCTGCACTATATGCTCTACAGCAAGGTCACCGAGCAGTGGAAGATTATGTAACAGAGTTCAGATGGCGGAGTTCCGACATCAATTGGAACAACGCTGCCCTGCGTTATCAATTCCGGATAGGGCTATCTGATGCACTTAAGGACGAACTGGCACGGGTCGGTACTCCTCCAACTTTGGATGGTCTCATTAATCTGTCAATCCAAATCGACCGACGCTTACGGGAGCGCCACTCCGAGAAGTCCACCAGCCAACTTCGACCCACCTGGATGCTTCCCAAGGTCCCCAGCTTTCCCAGCCAGGCCCTTCGTCTCCAGCCGTCCTAGTCTTTGACGCCCCTGAGTCCAGGCAGCTGGGCCTTCTTCGTCCTTCCCTCACCCCGGAAGAACGACAGCGCAGAGGGATCCACAACCTTTGTATGTACTGCGGAGAACCGGGGCACTATTCGAAGTCTTGCCCTACCAAGATGCGTAAAATCCTCCCGACCTCTTCCTTGTGTGCATCTGTTCTACCTAAACCAGCTTCTCACCTGGCTCTTTCCATCCTGTTGCAGCTACCAGGAAAAGATACTCCGATCCCAGTCTCCTTCATAATTGACTCTGGGGCATGCAGTTGCTTCATTGACCTATCATTTGCTGCCAACCTCCACATTCCTCTTCAGCCTAAGGCCCGGTGACTTGCTGTACACCTTGCTGACGGGTCCACCATTAAATCCGGCCCTGTTACACAGGAAACTGTCCCATTGCTGGCCACCATGGCCACCCATCATCAGGAATTTCTACGCCTTGATGCTATCTCCTCACCCCTGTTCACTATCATCTTGGGGATGCCCTGGCTACAAGCCCATAACCCCAGTATTGACTGGGCCACGGGGGAGATCAAGTTCTTGTCCAGCTACTGCCAGCAGCACTGTTTGCAACAAACCTCAGTTAACTCCCAACAACTGCTCTGCCTTGATACTGACTCTGAGCTACGGCAGTCAGTCCCAGCGCCCTATCATGACTTTCTGGACGTGTTCAGCAAGAAGGGGGCAGAGACTCTTCCGCCTCATAGGCCTTATGACTGCCCTATAGAGTTATTACCAGGAACTGAAGTCCCGTTTGGAAGAATCTTCCCTTTGACTGAGCAGGAGCTGGGCACTCTGAAAGTCTATATCGACGAAAACCTAAAGAAGGGGTTTATTCGCCCCTCTACCTCTCCGGCCGATGCTGGCATGTTTTTTGTCGAAAAAAAAGACCATTCATTACGACCCTGCATTGACTATCGGGAATTGAACAAAATTACAATTAAGAACCGTTACCCACTGCCCTTGTGCCTGAACTTTTCCAAAGGTTGGGATCTGCAGTCATCTTTACTAAGCTTGACCTCCGAGGAGCCTACAACTTAATCCATATTCGAGAAGGGGACGAGTGGAAGATGGCTTTTCGTACCAGATTCGGGCACTTTGAGTACCTTGTTATGCCATTCGGGCTCTGTAACGCATCGGCCACATTCCAACATTTTGTCAACGATATTTTCCGTGACTATCTGGATTTGTACCTTATAGTTTACCTGGATGACATCCTGATCTTCTCTCCCTCAGTAAGTGACCACCGCAGGCATGTCCGAAATGTTTTAACCCGGCTCAGGCAGCATGGACTTTATGCTAAACCTGAAAAATGTGCATTTGAACTGCAATGCATCCAGTTTTTGGGATTAATCATCTCTGTTGAGGGCATCAAAATGGATCCTCAGAAGGTTTCTGCCATCCTGGATTGGCCAGCTCCTACAGATAAAAAGGGGGTTCAGCGCTTTATCGGTTTTTCAAATTTTTACCGGAAGTTTATCAGGAACTTTTCTGTGATAATCGCTCCCCTTACTGAACTAACCAAGCAAGGAACCTGATTCTTCTGGTCGTCCAAGGCTCAAACCGCCTTTGAAAAACTCAAGGAATTGTTCACATCTGCCTCCATCTTGAAACACCCTGACCCTGCTTTACCGTTTGTCCTCGAAGTTGACGCTTCAGAAAGCGCGGTTGGGGCTGTGCTATCCCAACGGCAAGGAGCCAAATCTCTCCTCTATCCAGTGGCCTTCTTCTCTCGTAAGCTCTCCACAGCGGAAAATAATTATGACGTGGGAGATCGGGAGCTTCTGGCCATCAAGGCCGCATTAGAAGAGTGGTGTTACCTACTCGAGGGTGCTGCACACCCCATCTTGGTCTACACCGACCATAAAAACTTAGAGTATCTAAGAACGGCCAAGAGACTGAAAACACGGCAGGCAAGGTGGGCGCTTTTTTTTTCAAGATTCCTGTTTCACATTACGTACAGACCTGGTTCAAAAAACACCAAGCCCGATGCGCTCTCCCGCATGTTTAACGATTCCGAGAAGGCTATATATCCAGACACCATCCTCCCTTTGGGGAACTTTCTGTTGCTTCAAGGGGATCTCATATCCCGAATTAAACAAGCCTCTGCCGGACTAACCTTGTTTCCTGATACCTGTGTAAGGGCACAAGATGGGCTGATGTGGCATAAAGGCAAGATTGTGGTCCCAGAGAACTTAAGGGTAGCAGTGCTAGAGCTTTGCCACGACCATAAATTGGCTGGACACTTTGGTGCGCTGAAGACAGCTGAATTGATACAGTGCATGTTTTGGTGGCCTCAACTTGTGAGCGACTGTAAAAACTATGTGCAGTCTTGCAATACCTGTTCCCGAAGCAAGAGTAGCCGGGCAAGAGCCTGGGGTCTATTAAAGCCTCTACCTGTCCCAGAAAGACCTTGGCAGATGATCTCGATGGATTTCATCGTGGAACTTCCCCTGGCTGAGGGGTTTTCTACTATTTTTGTTGTAGTGGACAGATTGTCCAAAATGGCCCACTTTCTGCCTATGAAAGGCACACCTTCGGCTATGGAGACAGCGAAGATCTTTATCAAAGAGATAGTGAGGTTGCACAGAGTTCCAGCCAGCATTGTGTCCGATCGAGGTGTTCAGTTCACCTCCAGGTTCTGGAAGGCTCTTTGTGGTTCTTTGGAGATCGAGTTGGCTTTTTCTTCAGCTTATCACCCCCAGTCGAACGGTCAAACGGAATGGACCAACCAAACTTCAGAGCAGTACCTTCATTGCTTCTCCTCATTCTCACAGGATGACTGGACCTCTTTATTGCCTATTGCCGAGTTTACGTATAATAATTCTCTGCATTCTGCTATTAAGCAGACACCATTTTTTGCTAACTACGGCTTCCATCCGTCCTTCCTGCCCAGTACTATACCTGAATGTGCTATTTCTGCAGTTTCCAAAACAATGGACTTCTTCCTCACTAACAATAAACTTTTACAGGAAACCATGTCCAGAACTCAGGAATATAATAAAAAGATGTTCGACAGGAAGAAGCGAGGAGAACTGATTCTGGAACCTGGCAACCAAGTATGGTTGTCTACAGTTAACTTAAAAATGGCCTGTCCCTCCAGGAAACTGGGTCCCAGATTCATGGGGCCTTTTTCTGTTAAGAGAAAGATTAATGACGTGACCTATGAACCTGACTCTCTGAAGGTCCACCCAGTCTTCCATGTGACGCTGCTGAAGCCTGTTGTTCCTAACCCCTTTTCTGGCCGAAGTACCGGTCCACCAGAACCCATAATAGTCAACAATGAGGAAGAATGTGAGGTGGAGGCTATCTTGGATTGTAGGAGAGGATACAACCAGATCCAATATTTGATAAAATGGAAGGGCTATGGACCAGAGGATAATTCCTGGGAGCCCGGAAGCAGCTGAAGAACTTATGCAGGCCTTCAAAAGGTCCCATGCCGCGAAAATTGCCTAATTGGGCATCCGGAGGCTGCCCTTAAGGGGGGGGCACTGTCAGAGAACTCACCGTGCTCGACGTGTTGTGCATGCTCCTGTGCGCTCTGGTTCACGTCCTGGACTGCGGGTGCGCACGCTTTTGCGCGATGGTGTGCCTGTGTGTGCGCATGTGCGCCAATGCGTGCGCCGATGCACGCCAAACAGTCCATTTAAGCCCTTGGAATACTTCAGACCGGTGCTGTCTGATCTGCACTTACCTGTGAACTTTTGCTCCTGATACCTGTCTGAACACTTACCTTGTGATTACCCGGCCTGCCCATCGGATTACCCTTGTCTTTTGCCTGCATCTGACCTCAGCTTGCCTTGACCTTGAACGTGCCTGTTCCTCTATACTCTGCTGCCTGTCGCCGATCCAGCCTGTGACCCGACCATCCCGCTCTGCTCCTGCTTAGCATCCCCTGCCGGTGTTCCTGTTTTCTGTTGCTCGTCCGGCCAGACGCCTACTCCTCTGCACCTGGATCCAGAGCCGCATTACCTGCAACTACCCACCAGGCTCTCATACCACTCAGCACTCCCATGCCTCCTGTTCATACTATCAGGGGCCACGAGTCGGACACATAAGGGAGACCTTCCTCTGCTCCATTGGGCTCACCAGTCTGGTACGTATAGTCTGACAACATGAGAGGGGTGCGGAGTGTATGGAGGTGGGTGGTATGTACAGGAGAGGGGTGCGGAGTGTATGGAGGTGGGTGATATGTACAGGAGAGGGGTGCGGAGTGTATGGAGGTTGGTAGTATGTACATGAGAGGGGTGCGGAGTGTATGGAGGTGGGTGGTATGTACAGGAGAGGGGTGCGGAGTGTATGGAGGTGGGTGGTATGTACAGGAGAGGGGTGTGGAGTGTATGGAGGTGGGTGGTGTGTATGGGGTGGGTGGTATGTACATGAGAGGGGTGCGGAGTGTATAGAGTGGGTGGTATGTACAGGAGAGGGGTGCGGAGTGTATAGAGTGGGTGGTATGTACAGGAGAGGGGTGCGGAGTGTATGGAGGTGGGTGGTATGTACAGGAGAGGGGTGCGGAGTGTATGGCGGTGGGTAGTATGTACAGGAGAGGGGTGCGGAGTGTATGGAGGTGGGTGGTATGTACATGAGAGGGGTGTGGAGTGTATGTGTTAGGACCTGGGCTTGAACCTGGGACCTCTGGTGTGTCTGGTGGTGACTCTACTTGCTGAGCCACCTGGAATGCTGGACAGCTCCTTGGATAGTTCATTTGACAATTCCTTGAATGATCTTTCTTGTCTTGAATCTTGTTTGCCTTGAACCTTGAACCCTTTGCTCCTCCCAGGAACTTCCTGATTTAAGCTATGTCCCTGCACTTCCTGGTTGCCAGAATATTGTTTCTTCACTAGCCAATATCTTGCTCCTGTCTACTGCTGCCGACTGCTACCACTCACAACCGACTTTTGGCTCGTCCCCGACTACACTTCTGCTGAATCCCAACCTGTATTATCTGTTTCTGGAACCTGGCTTGCTCACCCCCTGGTGGGGCTAATCTGAGGACCGCGACCTGGCACTGACACGCAGCAAAGCCCATCTCCACCTTTAGGAGCCCTGGTGAATACCGGTCAGTGCTTAGACCCCGCACCTCAGGTGAACCCGTGTCATCAGCCAGGGTGACCTGTGTGAATACCTGCTCTGCTGCTATAGCTACTGGCCTCTGAGCCTGACTCCAGACCGTGACAGTATGGCAGTGGGTGGTATGTACAGGAGAGGGGTGCGGAGTGTATGGAGGTGGGTGGTATGTACTTGAGAGGGGTGTGGAGTGTATGGCAGTGGGTGGTATGTACAGGAGAGGGGTGCGGAGTGTATGGAGTGGGTGGTATGTACAGGAGAGGGGTGCGGAGCGCATGGGAGGTGGGCAGTATCAAATACACCACTGGCCACTGATGCATTCGCAGAGATTAATATAGGCTTCACATGACGTCACAGTCACATGCTCCGGGGCACATGTGCACATGACGTCACAGTCACATGCTCTAGGGCACATGTGCCCCGGAGCATGTGACTGTGACGTCATGGGACCATGTGACTGTGACGTCATGTGAAGCCTATATTAATCTCTGCGGACCGAAGATTTACCATTACTGCGAGAGGAAGCGACGAGTCAACATCGAGAAGGAGAAGAGGGAAGAAGACGCAGACGGCGACGACGGGAAGACCGGCTCCTCCACTAGCAAAAGAGCTACAAGAAGTTAGTGGAGGGGCCGGCAGAAGGACAACGGAGAGCCGGACGAGGCGACGGAGAAGACCGGGCCTCTGCTAGCAAAAGAGCTAAAAAGAAGTTAGCGGAGGCCCGGCGGAAGAAAGAACCGGAGAGCGGGAGAAGAACCGGAGAGCGGGAGAAGAACCGGAGAGCGGGAGAAGAAGAAGAAGATGACGGAGAAGACCGGGCCTCCGTTAGCAAAAGAGCTAAAAAAGAAGTTAGCGGAGGCCCGGCAGAAGAAAGAACCGGAGAGCGCGGCGACGACACCGGAGACCCCCGAAGTCGGAAGAAGACCTCCGGAGCGGTGCAATAAAATACTTTTAAAAACTGTGTTGTGTTTTTATTTCCATTTATTTTACACCAGGTGAATGGGTAGGGGTACGATGTACCCCATACTCATTCACATAGGGTGGGGGGGCCGGGATCTGGGGGCCCCCTTATTCCGATAAGCCCTGCGCCCGCAGACCCCGCCCGCAGACCCCAACAACCAACGGCCAGGGTTGTCGGGAAGAGGCCCTGTCCTCATCAACATGGGGGCAGGGTGCTCTGGGGTGGGGGGGCCGCAGGTCGCCCCCCTGCCCCAGAGCACCAAACCCCCCATGTTGAGGGCATGTGGCCTGGTACGGTTCAGGAGGGAGGGGGGCCGCTCTCGTCCCCCCCTCTTCCCCTGCGGCCTGCCAGGTTGCGTGCTCGGATAAGGGTCTGGTTTGGATCTTGAGGCGGACCCCCACGCCGTTTTTTCGGCGTAGGGTTCCCCTTCAAATCCAGACCAGACCCAAGGGCCTGGTATGCTCCTGGAGGGGGAACCCACGCCGGCTTTTTCTTTAAAAATTGGCGTGGAGTTCCCGCTCAGGATTCATACCAAATGCAGTGCCTGGTATTGGCGGGAATCCGCGTCGGATCCCCGCTCAATACAGTGTCGCGACACGTGTCGCCACCCTGCTGCCGACATCTCGGCACTCCTGTCGCCGAGAAACACAATATCGGCGGAACCTACTGTAGTTAATTAACCCCCCTGTGCTGCATTAGTAGGCACCAGTGTCAGTGTTTATTACCCCTATATGGTGCAGCATGAAAGGGTTCATAAACACTGAAACTGGTATCACTAATGCAGGACAGAGGGGTTAATTAACTACCACTGGTCACCAATGCATTAGTTGCAGTACATTAACCCCCTCAATGCTTCAATGCTGAATACTACAAATACACTGTATATACTGTACCACTGTAAATTAACAATTAACCCAACCCCCCCCCCCTAAGAGGTAATAAATTCAGGCAGTTAATACGGGTTTTTAGCCTCTGCAAACTTACTTTCACTGTGCTTGAGGCTTCACTGGCTCCTCGCAGGTCTTTGCAATTTGTCAACAGCACTCTCCTTCTTTCATCCCGCCTCCCGGCCTGTGGATGACATCACATGGGGCGGGACTAGGAGGAAGCTCGATCCGCCTGACAGGGAAGTGTGACTACATACCCGCACCGCTCTACTGCAGATACTGTGTAACAGGGTATCGGCGGCAAGCTGGTGTCAGTCACGCCTGTCTGCAGCGGAGGAAGCGTCATGTTTAACCGAGGCATCAGGGACCTCCCTGCCCAGTCCGCCTCTACCTCCTGGCTGTTACAGCAACGGTGGCGGCAGCTCCGCCTCCACTTCCTCCACTATTAGGCAGCGCGATGGCCGCGATCCTTTAACCAGTCCGGCCCGCTCACTCTGCCAGCTTGGGGACACTGACGGGGACATTCCCTCCTATTCTCCCGTATACATAAGGCAAATTAGGCGGCCCCTGGAAGCGTGAGGCCTTAGGCGGCCGCCTTTTTTGCCTAATTAGAGAGCCGCCTCTGCGAATTGGATGCTGGATCTCCGCATCCAATTCGCAATAGCAGGAGATTTTGACTGGCTCTCTATGGAGCCGGTTCACATATCTCTGCAGCAGGTCCGGTGCATTTTGTGCGTCTTTTGGTCTGTTTCAGGTCCAAATTCAGCCAAAAATTTGGGCTAAAACAGTGAACCAGCACGCACCGTACCCCTGCTGTGAGTCGCATGCGGATGATATGTGAACCGAGCCTTAAACAATGCTTTTTTGGTAACCCATTAAATCCAGCTGTGGACAACCACCAACCTTGTGTACTAATTCACACTAGCAATATGCAATTAGTAATTCATACATAGTTCAATGAGTGCGTTATTCCCTCCCAGAACAGACAGGGGTTAACACAGATTACAAATGTATTAGGTGCTCACACCCAGATATATAGTTCAACTGAAAACACAAATACCCACAGAGCCATATTGGGAGATGTCTGGGGAGTGTGCTTGATAAAACCTGTGTGTGAAAAAGCCCTTGTTGATTTACTGATGCTCAGCGATAAGTGGAAACTGTGAGTAGAAGTCACAAACGATTCAAGCTAAACCACGAAAGCACCTGGTACTTCACAGTCCATGCATCTTCACGCCATGCATTCATTCTGCCTCAGGATACTGGCCCTGCTATTGAGCTTTACAGGTAATAATATCTACAGCTTTGATAGAATCTGAAGCAAATTTGAAAGATGTATACAAAATCTTTAAACATTCTTTTGATGTGGATTTGACTAGTTCCCAGAAATATTGGATCACTCACAACTGAGTCTTAACCATATTGCAGACTTTAGAAGACAATTGTTCCAACTGTCCGACTGGTAAAAAAAATACAAATAATATCCATGCATACTAATATGTATGTAAGCTTTTTGTGGTAATATACGCAGCGATACAAAGGAAATTATAATAATGGCACAAAAGGTTGACCTGGTCAAAACAATTCTTTGGAGCCGCGTGCAGAAGTTAATCTTTATTAAATAATGCTTTACTTTTAGACCCACAAAGTAATTGATTGCTGGTGGGAGTCTAACTAAAGCCTCGTACACACGGTCGGACTTCCATCTGACTTTTCCGTGGATTTTTGTCCGAACGGAGTTGGTTGGGAACACCCATAGCATACACACGCTCGGACTTTTCTGCAAACTTTCCCAAAACTTTTTGCAACATCACGTGGTTTTTCTGCTCTTTACCACCACCCTTTGGTCAACTTCTGCTATTGTTGGTTGATTTTAACATTAGTTGTTTTGTCCATCGGACAAAAGTCTGATGGTTTTCTGTACACACGGTCGGACTTTGCTCCATCTGACTTTTGTTGGGCAAAAGTTTGTCCGTTTGCAGACCCAACTTTTGTCCGATGAAAACAAAACCAAACTAAAAAAAGTTTGTCCGATGGAGCGTACACACGGTTGGATTGTTGGTCCAACTTGCTCAAAATGAAGTTTGTTGGGCAAAAGTCCGACCGTGTGTACGGGGCTATAGTGAGTTGACGTCTAAGGCGGTGAAGGCGGTTTCTCAAATTGATAGCGGTGTGACAGTAGAGATTGAACCTAAAATCTGATATCAACCAAAAAGAAAATTTTATAACAGTAAAAACGAAGCACTTTATTGAATGCAATAATACACTTTGTGGAGTAGTGGGATTTTAAATTAGTGTTTGGTTTCTAATGTTCTTTCTAAAAAAAATATAGTGTCGAATTAAGGATGCACGGTACCGGGTAAGAATTTGTAAGCATTGTCCTGTATAATGTGTAGTAAGGAGTTCTAAAATTATCATTGTGGCCAATTCCATTCCTAGGGAAATGTTAAAGTTACATATGGTGTTGACTGCTTCCAAGCTCCCATAACTTAGGATGTATGAAATAACATACATAGGATGTATGTAAAAAACAATGTCTGCATATAATTGTTTTGTGAAATACAGTTTATTTTTCACTGGATTTTAGTGGGATTTAAAATTAGGGTTTGGTTTTTAATGTTCTTCCAAAAAATAATATTGTGTTGAATTAAAGGATGCAAAGTAGCGGGTAACAATTTGTAAGCCTTGTCTTGTATAAAGTGTAGTAAAGCGCTCTAAAATAACACTGTGGCCATTCTATTCCTAGCGAAGTGTGAAAGCTACATTACCAATTCCAAGCTCCCATAACTCAGATTGTATGAAATAACATACATAAAATATATGAATATAAAACATGTCTGTGATCTCAGAAGCCAAAACCAGAATAAACCAAGCCATGACCCACTCAAAAACGGAAGCCATTACCAATGATAATATTGGAAAATTTGAAAAAATCTGGAATCCTTGGGTGACTCATTTTTTCCCTCCCAACTTTGACATCATATTATTAAGACCTTGGTAATATAACTACTAATAGCTATTTAATATACTAATAACATAAGACCAACATAATAAGATACCCCGGGGACCTTTTCTATCTTATCCACCTACTATCTTTTTTTCTCTTCTTCTTACCCTTCCCTCTCTTCTATCTTGTCTCTGTAGTTCTTTTTTTGTTGTTTTTTCTTTCTTAGCATATATTGTTATTATATGCAAAAATGGTAGCAGCATTCCTTTTTTTTATGTTTTTTATTTATCAGTATATTTCAGCTTTAGAGCTCCATTGAAACAATACAAACCTAATGTCTAAATCCCCATTTATCTTCCTTATATATTACCCCAACATTATACGAGGTCTAGAAATTATTCATTTTTTCTTTATAAATCCTTATATTACCTTACATGTTATATATTATTACTAAATCTGGTTTGTAATTACTAAATTCAACACTAAGCATATATTTTAGCAAGTCTCCAAATAATGGTCAACATATGTTAAACTCAAATTACTGTTTTTTTTTTTCTCTTTTGTTGTTGTTGCCTTCTAAAAAAAAACACTGGAGCTTGATATAAATATCTAATTTGTGTTCTCCTTAACTGCTACTATTTATAGTGACTATGTTTATTGACAATATATGCTTGTAATTTTGAAAATTTAATTAACAAATTTGACAAGAAAAAACATTTCTGTATATAATTGTTTTATGACATATACGGTAGTTTAGTTTTCATTGGATTTTAAATGTGAGATTTACTAACAATACAGACTTTTGAAAAAAATAAAAAATAAACCAGGTGTGCCTAATTTAAGATTAATACAACATACTTTACATCTCAAAAATGGTAGCAAAATCTTATCTTTTAAGATATAAACCTTTCAACGTATTTTCAGTTTTGTGTATTCTGTACTCAAGAGATCTGCATTTAAATGACTAATTGGTTGGGTGCGTGTTATACGCCGATACTCCGCCGATTCCCCTGCTGAAACGAGCGAGAGGAGCCGAAGCCGAAGTACACTCGGCTTTACTCGGCTCCTCTCGCAATCCTGCCCATCTCTGACTGCGCCGCTGACATAGAGAAAGCCGAGTGTACTTCGGCTAGTCTCAGATCCTCTCGCAGCCCTGCCCCTAACTGTGAGCAGAGCCGAGTCTAGCCGAAGTACACTCGGCTTTCTGTATGTCAGCGGCGCAGTCAGTGGAGATGGGCGGGACTGCGAGAGGAGCCGAGTCTAGCCGAAGTACACTCGGCCCCGCTCGCTCCTCTCCACACAGAAATCGGCGCCAAATTTAAAAATCGCCGAGACTGGCTAGGCTGCAAAGGCACTGGGCAAGGCTGCAGATGGACAGATGGACACTGGGCAAGGCTGCAGATGGACAGATGGACACTGGGCAAGGCTGCAGATGGACAGATGGACACTGGGCAAGGCTTTTCCTTGAATTTCCCTCCTAAAAGTTTTTTTTCCTTAAAATTCCCTCCTAAACTTGGGGTGCGTGTTATACGCCGGCGCGTGTTATACGACGATAAATACGGTAGTTTAGTTTCATTGGATTTTAAATGTGAGATTTACTAACAATACAGACTTTTGAAAAAAAAAAAAAAACAGCTGTGCCTAATTTAAGATTAATACAACATACTTTACATCTCAAAAATGGTAGCAAAATCTTATCTTTTAAGATATAAACCTTTCAACGTATTTTCAGTCTTGTGTATTCTGTACTCAAGAGATCTGCATTTAAATGACTAATTGGTTTTAAACAAATACATAAATGACAAATGATGACCTGCATTGCAGGATATATGAGCGCTTTAAAGCAATTAATCTGGCCTGAGTATACCTAATACTTGTTATCTCTCTCCATAGGTTTGGCCCATTGCGTAACAGTGACAATACCAAATCCCATAATCAATGTGACTGCAGGAAATAGTGTCACTCTAAACTGTGCATATAGCCTTAGCCCTTCATCCACCAACACACGTAATTTGCTAATACAATGGAATATGTTTGAAGCTCATTCACAACAGCAAATTCCTGTGAGTATAAAAGAATCATCGTTGTATGTATATTTTTTTTCCTCACAAATTTTTAAAGCCTATCACATTTATATATATATATATATATATATATATATATATATATATATATATATATATATATATATAAAGATATATATATATACTGTGTATATTCCCTTTTGCATTTATTCTACATTACAAAGAATCCACCAAAGACAATATTACACCAACACTTTAGAAATCTGGTGGTGAGACAATGCCAGTAGATATCTTGATACACATAAAATCCTAGCATGTTATTCCGTTTGCCAGCAGTCAGGGGCATTTCTAGGGAGGTTAAAGACCTGGAGCACCACGTGGACAGCTATGATTTGGCACATGGTGGGTGGGTGTAGCCTAATTTCACATCGAGGAGCTTAATGGAGTATGGTTAAATAAAATCTAAGCCTACTCTGCTCTGGGTCCAGAATAAGTAAGGCACAAAGTGCAGGGGTCAGGAGTAGGTAACAAACAGAGTGCTGGCATCAGAGTAGGTAACACACAGAGTGCAGGAATCAGGATGAAATAATAAACAGAGGGCAGGGGGTCAGGAGCATATAACACATAGGATGCAGGGGTCAAGAGTAAGTAATGTACTGAGTGCTGAGGTCCCGCTGGTCCGATCGGTCGGTTCCGGAGCACTTACCTCATCCATGGTGGGCAGGGCTTCACCCAGGCGACAGGCAGTGGGCATCACGGGTGGCTTCCCCTTCTCTCCTCCGCGGGCATCACAGCGACTTCCTTTTCCCTCCTCCTCCTCGGCGGCCAATCAGAACGCTTCTCCTTTTGGCCAATCGGGAAACGGGTCTCAGACCCGCTTCCTGATTGCCCGGGAGGAGAATCAGTGTGAAAATAGAAAATATTCATTTGCTTTTGTCACACAACTTAGTGGGCTCGGTTCGCAGTGCTCTACGATGCAAGCCCACCCTTTTTTTGAAGCCTCTGGCTCTAATCACATGTTTCAAAAAAACACATCCCCATTAGAATTCATGCATCCAGCATTCTGCATGGGGGCCAGATGCATAAATAGGGGGCCTTAATGGACGTGCCGCCCCTGGCAGAGAGTGTCTCCCAAAACAAAATATTCTTCAAAACTGCACCCATCATAAAGTCCCCCTCCCTCCTTGAAATGTACTCAATGGACAACTTAATTGCATCTGCTGGTGAGTGCCCTGGGTCCCAACGCTGTTACCGCCTGCAATTTGTTTCAATATGCCAATGATACAATTGCTGGCTTCTGTCCCTGCCTACTGACCTGCCTGCCACCTGTGTGACTTGTAGCATGTAGACAAGTAGGAGTTTTCAAAGCACTCCCCTCAGCTACAGGTCAGACAGACAGGCCAGTGGATGGGACAGAAGCTGACAGTTGCATAAATGTCATATTAAACAAAAAAAGTGGGCAATCAGGGCACACTCATGCCAGCAGTCACCCAAAGCTGAAATATAAGGCCAACTCTTCTACTTGAGTGGAGTTGACCTTTAACAAAATCATCTCAAAGGGGTTTCAGTTTTTAGCAAAAAATTCTGATTGGTATGTATTGCCATGATGCATTTCTGACCTCAAAGATCTTTGGAGTTTGAGGTTACTCCTCTAAAATTGCTGATCAACAGAGGATTGCAGAGGGTTAATGTCCCAATGCTGACTGGAACATCACCAAGTGTTTTCAATTTCTTTATGACTGTGGAAAATCCCTTTAAATACAAAACAGAAGCCGGTTCCTGGGGGGTTTCTCAGATTTTCTTGAAGACTGAATGGTCTGCTGGTCTGAATTGTGAGAGATTGATAACTAGCAAGCTTAGCAGAATATCATACAGGCAAGGATCTGAAAACACACTGTGTAAGGTTCATTTTTTATGCCACAGCATTTAGAATGAATTATTTATTTATTTTTTGACACTCCTGCTTGGAATTTTGTTCAAGAAGCAATTTGTATATAAGGTGAATGTTTGCTTTCATTTGGATACAGATACAGTCTCGTTTCAAAACATTTTTATTAATACAGTAAATGAAAGGCATATTTGTACATTAACAGACAATAAAATACCAAAGGTATGTATATTACTGAATGAAGGCACCTTATGCATAAGAGCAGTACAAAGCAAATAAATGAGGTGTGATACAGATACAATTTAGATAGCAAGTAGTAGTCTCATTCAACTGTTGTGTTTTGTAATGTTGAAGATGTCCCGTAGCTTCTCCATTCCACTTCTTCAGTTCTAATAGATGTCAGGAAATACCCCAGCATTTATATCCATGAAAGTAGGGTACAACGTGATGTGTTGGCGAGCAGAAAACACACTGAGGTGGAGGTGAATGAGAACAGTGTATTTAGAAAGTCCCAACAATGCACAATTAGGCCTGGTGGGTAGACACAGCCGGCCAGAGCCACATACAAAACAGTAACAGAGGAACGTTATCTTGAGATAATGCCAACAGCTTCTGCAGCGAAGAACAGGAATGCGGTCTGGCCGGTCCACACCCAAATGGGCGGCTTCCTGGGAGGAGAAAGCCTAATCCCTGTGCTTTCCTTACTCCTCTGGAAATTCTCCCTGCCGCTATGCACTGTCCCTGACAGACAGGGAACCTGTCCCTACACTAACCACTCGCACAATACGCACCATATCGGGAGCCAGGTCCTTAAATAAGCTCTGCCCTCATCCAAGATGGCTGCGGAATTCATGATGGTCACCAGCATCCAACTGGACAGCCCCTGGCGACAGCAGAAAATCATAAAGGAACCTAGTTCCTCACGACTTCCCTCCCCTTCTGTACTGACACTTCGGTCGAGCGTCATCTACAGTGTGGAGTACAGACCGTACCTGCCAAACCCCCCCCCCCCCCCCCCCCCGTTTGTCAGGTTCTGTCCTCAGCTTCAAAATTTAATAAGGAACAACATACACAACAGTTAGAAATATATTACAGTGACAGCAGAAAAACAAACTCAAACAACATTATCAGAGTACTTTGCAAGGAGCTGCCCGGGATTATACCGAATTTGGCAGCGAGCCCTACTGTCCTCTATGTGGTTATCCTCAGAACCGTAATCTTCTGCATGTGGTTCTGCATCTGTGGGAGAGTCAGCAGCCAGTCCAGGGAGTCAGCAGGACTGGTAGCCCCCGGGATCAATACCCCGGGACTGTCCGTAGATGAGTCGGTGGTGCTCTCCTTCTTTGAATGAGCTGGGGCCTGAGGCCTGAGCTTGATGAGAGGCAGACACCACTCAAAGGGAAATTCCTGGACTTACAGAACCTCCACGGGGTTGTCGTCCTCCCTGTCTGTGACAGACTTGGCGGAACAGTCCCCACTCAGCACGTAAGGTCTCAGCAGATTACAGTGGAGCTGCTTCTTCATGGGGTCAGGGCTGTCTGAAACCACATCGTACACAGAGATCAGTGGAAAATGTTGTTTCTCCACCCAATAGGGAGTGTGCTCCCACATAGGTTCCAGCTTGCTGCCTCTCCCCTGGGCACCCCAAGGTCATTGCGGGGATCCACCATCAACGTGGCTCCTTGCAGATTCTTGTGGGCCCCAATAGGCAGGGGCCTGGGCAACCTCTTGAAGGGGTGCCTAAAACTGATTTATGTTTTATTTAATTTGACTGCCTGTAAATTTATTGATTTAAGTAACCTTTATAAATGAATGCATGCTTTTAAAGTTCATAATGTTATTTACACAAGTTTATTTTACTTCAAATTTCTTGATGGTATCTAAAAGCCAAAACTTTTACATTTTTTTTAGAAGGAGAGGTTAAGGGTAGAACTCCCGACAGGTTTCTATTTCTGTCTGTGTTCATACTAAGAAGATGCATCTTATATATTTGTCCTAGTAATTACCAAAATGGGGAAAGAGAGGAAATCTCCCAGTAAGGACAGTTATTACGGTGACAACTGTATAATAGGGATTTTCACCAGAAATGGCAAAAATGTTGGCTTTAGGATTACTTTAAGTAATGCAATTTACTTAGTAAGTTAAGTAATTTATAATTAACACTCTAATAGCAAATGTACACTGAAATTCAGGTATAAAGCCAAAGAACATAAAAACACCTGTTTTGCCCATATCAGCCAATCAGATTTTAGCTACAATTTTTAGTGCAGTTAAAAGAAGTTACTGTAAATACTTCTTTATGTCCCTTTCCTTCAACTTTGGTAAATGAATTTCAGTGTACTAACTTACAATGCGTAATTTAAGGAATTATATCTGAAAATGTTAACTTGAAATTTCGATTTTAAACATGCATTTTAAACACAAAATAGACTTTTTGGACAAGGGATTTCCATTTCTGAATTGGTTAAATCTCACATTACTGAAAGGTCTATTTTATAGTGAATGTTCAGATGCTGGTACTATTTTATTTTCCATATGGCTGGTGTTAGGGGCTGGGTAAGGCACAATAGTGTGGACTTTGGACTTGGACTCTGGATATTCAGCTTGTATTTGTTTTTTCTTTGTGACGAGTTGTGATTTGTCATTCTCTGAGCAATCATATATATAGGTTTTTGGGCTCTAGAATTTGTTGGTAGTTATAGTGCAATTTAATAGTTTATATAGTGAAGCAGCGCTAAATGTCAATAGAAAGTGCTAATATTAAAAGTGCTATTAATAAAGTCTAACTTCTCATAAATTAAATAAATGGGGTGACAAAATCAACAATAATAAAATAAAATTAAAACGTCCAAACAGTGACTATGTAAATAAAGTGCTAAATAGCCAAAATGGCAGTCCAAATAGCAACAGCTAATTGCAGGGAGAGAAGCAAGGATGGGTGTGGGAATACACCTTGTCTCATCAGAAACACACTGGATCAGATGAACAAATGATGCATAAATAATCCTCCCCCATAGACACCAGCCTCTCACCTCTCTGGTGGACCCCACGGGGTCAGTAATAACCACAAAGATCTCCACTGCTCACAATGAGAACTTCCAGTCCTTTTGCGTGACCCGAAACCACTGTAGGGATCTCCACAGCTTACCAGTGTTCTTCCTTAAAGCGAATCTTCCTGATGGACCCCACGAGGTCAATAATGGCCACAAAGATCTCCACTGCTCACAATGAGAACTTCCAGTCCTTTTGAGTGACCCGGAACCACTGTAAGAATCTCCACAGCTTACCAATGTTCTTCCTTAAAACGGATCTTACTCCATAATATTCAGAAAAAAACAAAAAGGGACTCCATAGTGAAGCATGTAAAGGAAAGCCCCAAGAAAAGGCGTTTATTCAAATAAAAACAGCTAAAAAACACGTTAAAAACCAAGGGGTAAAAAACGCCAAACAAAATGTTCATAAAATACTAACTTCCGGTTTACGGCCGCAAACCGGAAGTGGACGTCACTTAGGCTCCTCCTCCCGACGCGTTGCGTCACTACACACGTGACTTCATCAATGCCCTTGTAGTGTGTAGTGACGCAACGCGTCGGGAGGAGGAGCCTAAGTGACGTCCACTTCCGGTTTGCGGCCGTAAACCGGAAGTTAGTATTTTATGAACATTTTGTTTGGCGTTTTTTACCCCTTGGTTTTTAACGTGTTTTTAGCTGTTTTTATTTGAATAAACGCCTTTTCTTGGGGCTTTCCTTTACATGCTTCACTATGGAGTCCCTTTTTGTTTTTTTCTGAATATTATGGAGTAAGATCCGTTTTAAGGAAGAACATTGGTAAGCTGTGGAGATTCTTACAGTGGTTCCGGGTCACTCAAAAGGACTGGAAGTTCTCATTGTGAGCAGTGGAGATCTTTGTGGCCATTATTGACCTCGTGGGGTCCATCAGGAAGATTCGCTTTAAGGAAGAACACTGGTAAGCTGTGGAGATCCCTACAGTGGTTTCGGGTCACGCAAAAGGACTGGAAGTTCTCATTGTGAGCAGTGGAGATCTTTGTGGTTATTACTGACCCCGTGGGGTCCACCAGAGAGGTGAGAGGCTGGTGTCTATGGGGGAGGATTATTTATGCATCATTTGTTCATCTGATCCAGTGTGTTTCTGATGAGACAAGGTGTATTCCCACACCCATCCTTGCTTCTCTCCCTGCAATTAGCTGTTGCTATTTGGACTGCCATTTTGGCTATTTAGCACTTTATTTACATAGTCACTGTTTGGACGTTTTAATTTTATTTTATTATTGTTGATTTTGTCACCCCATTTATTTAATTTATGAGAAGTTAGACTTTATTAATAGCACTTTTAATATTAGCACTTTCTATTGACATTTAGCGCTGCTTCACTATATAAACTATTTTATTGCATGTTGGTCACATTATAGAAGTTAGCTGCTAGTTGTCTCTTAATATTTAATTTGTTCAGCAATATTTGCACTTTAGTGTTTCTATTTTTACTGAGTGGTAAGCGCACAAGCACCCTTTTTTTCTATAGTGCAATTTAGCATTTGGGTCTTTGAAGGTTGACTTAAATGAAACAGAAAGAGGCTTTATTTTTCAAAAAGTATAATAAACAGAAACAGGCTTTATATTTCAAAATGGCCATCAAAATAATTATTTCGGCAGCAAAACCCCAAAAAATGCTTTTATCCAACACAAATAACATAAGTAAGCTTATCCTCAACTCAACAAGAAAATACAATAGGGTCTCAACAACTCAGGAGTTTTACCCACAGGAGGGATTATCACTGTCCAGAGAACTTTGACTATTTCCCAGCAAAGACAGACCTTAGCAGTGTTCACCTGCTCAGCAGTTCAAACAGCTTTCTCTGTTCACTCTCAATTTCTACTACTCCAAGTGTGCTTCGGAGTTTCCTGCATTTAACCCCCTCCTACAGGTCAAGTAACCCTCTCCTATCTATTAAAAGGACCATAATCCAAATAATGAGAAGATATTTTGCCCATCCCTTGCATCCTGTACATCTACACTGACTTCCTGTTCTTTGTTAGGTTAGTGGAGATCCCATAGCCACAATATACCCCTGGTACCTTGCTTCTTCAATTCCAAATGCAGATTTCTCAGGTTTGACAGTAAAACACCTTCTCCTCAAAGAGTCTAACACTGCTTGAACCAGGGAAGATTGAACCCCCAAACTGTGCTGAAGAAAACTTGTCTATCCAGATAGACTAAGGTACTTTTTTTGAAGAGGTGTAGCAATTTATCCCTTCCCATTTGAAGGGCAACAGTGGCAGAATGAAACTCAAATGCTGTTCTAGAACTGGCACTACAAAGTAGAACATTTGATTTTCTCCCTGGCTCCTTTGGCCCAGAGTATCTGCGAGTATCCCTTGGTGAAGTCCAGTGTGGGGGATTTATTTTGGTGGTCCCAAGCCTTCTATAAATTTGTAAGCCTGGGGCATGGGATACACATCAAACTTAGGTACTCCGTTGAGTTTTCTAAAGTCTTTGCAGAATCACAAGGGCTTGGTACTAATACAAGTGTGCTTGACCTTCACTCTGTGATTCTTCAATGACCTTGAGTGCTAGCAGTTCCTAAGTTATTCTCAGATGACCTTTTTAAGAACTTCAGAAACGATGTATGTTTTCACATGGTTCTTCACATTGTGTTCTGTAAGGATTACATGGTAATTGACCTAGACAGGTCTAAAAAATGTCCATCTTTCTCTAAAATTTTCATTTGCTTCTTGAGTTTGTGACTTATATAGGATGGTAGCATGCTTCATATAGGCAAAATCAACTCGAGACTCTGGCATTAACCAGAGCAGACACTTGTTACTGGTCTCTCCAGGGTTTCAGCAAGTTCACATGGTACATTTGGTAGGGTTTCTCTTTCCAGGCTGATGTAGCCTTTGGTTTAATTCCCTTAACTTTTCCACATATTGAAATGGTCCCTTTATTTGGCCAAGAACTTACTTTCTACTGTAGGTATTAGTAATGTCTGGTTCCCTTGGGGGTGCAGAAATCTATATAGTTCTAATGCAACTTTTAAAGGTGTGTAATATTAATACACACATAACAAGGAATATGCATTGAAACATTCAAATTGAAATGGCAGTTAGATTATATTTGTTCCCAAATATTTTAACACAATCACTAAAAATATCCATCAGAAAGAAGTTGTCTTATGTGTTGAACAATCATGGGGATTTAGAATATGTACTATTTTTTGGATACCAGCAGAGTTCATTCACTTGTGCGCATGCACTTATAGATTTTAAAGGGTCACTCCAAGTTAATCCCACAAGTGTGGATTGAAGGAGCAGGAAAAAGTGACTGTAATAGTTATTACTTATTATTTTGATGCCATCATCCTCTGATCATCTATCTAAAAGAAATGACTTGAGTAACTTCTATGACCTGAAATCTGATCTCCAATTTTTATCCCCACTAGCTGCTAGCACAAGGGTCCATTATGGCCTGTGAAGCAATCTGCATTTAGTTTGTATGTTCCTTTTTTATACAGTATGATCTTGATGGGAACTTTAGATTGTAAGCCTTTTTGGACCACAAAATGATGTTTCATGCACTGTAATACATAGGAAAGAATATAGACACACATGCCTGCATTTCTTATTTAGGCTGAGTCACAGACCACACTCCCAGACAGGCTGTTGGCATAAGACACTCAATTGCAGATGAGAAGATTAGGAAACATATACTTGTCTACAGTTTTATACACCACACACCTTCTACTGATACTCCAATCCTTATTTTCTGGATTAGCTTGGAGCTTCCTTTTCATAAGCATCATGTGGGATTAAGTAAGTTCTTAGATACTTTCTGCTTCACAACAGCATTCCCCGTGCGCCAGTTTGAAGAATGGTTCATTGAATCAGTGTATAAAGATGTCAATTTTCAGAGATGCACGGGGAAAGTGTAGCTGGAGATCGCAGGTAAGCATTGATTACTAAATGCAAGGCTTGTAGTAATGGTACCAGTCTTTCCAATGCAGTGTTTAGCAGTTTTTAGAAGGAATGTTCTCTGTAATGCATGTTGTCAACAAAACTGAATACTGTTCTTAAATTGTAACTGTAATAGTATGCAGGTTTTTGGCATGTAGTATTGAAGTTTTCCTAGAGCACCCTAGAACCCCCTAAAGCCTGGGTGATCTACTGTTGGGGATGAGCCTGATGTACGAGTTGAACGTACGAATCCCAAACATTATGGGACGTTCGGCAAATTCGAGCACCGCAGAATGCCCCATAAAGCACTGCAAGATCGTAGTGCATTGAGGTCTGATGATTGGCCAAAGCATGCACCTGACATGCATGCTTTGGCCAATCACAGCGCACTCTGCAGGGTGCCTTTAGCCAATCATGGATGAGGGGGCTCAGTCCACACCCCACACGATATAAGGCTGCTTACACAGCGGCTATATATATATATAGTGCAGCGTACAGTATATAATACAGTGTATTGAAGTGGTTAAGGGGAACCCTATGACAGAATTAACAAAATCCATACCATACCCTTATCCGAGCAAGCAGCCTGGCAGGCCAGGATAGGGAGGGGCGAGCGAGCGCTCCCCCTTCTGAACCATACCAGGCTGCTTACCCTCAATATGGGGAGGGTGCTTTGGGGTTCCCCCCAAAGCACCTTGTCCCCATGTTGATGGGGACACGGGCCTCTTTCCCACAATTCTTGCCCGGTGGTTGTGGGGGTCTGCGGGCGGGGACCTATCTGAATCTGGAAGCCATCTTTAACAAAGAGGCCCCCAGATCCCGCCCCCCTTATGTGAATGGGTATGGGGTACATTGTACCCCTACTCATTCACCAAAAAAAGTGTCAAAAAGTAAAAACCACAATACACAGTTTTTGACAATTCCTTTATTAAAAAATAAAATAAAAAAATAAGTGTCCCGCGATGCCCATCCATCTTCAATCACGGCGCAGACGGACCCAAAAAATTGAAAAAAAAAAGAATATACTCTGCCTCCCATGTCCCGCCGACTGCTGTCTTTTCGTGGTGACAGATGTTATATAGGCAAGGACAGGGACAGCCGGTGATGTAACCGATTGACCCTGCCCCTTCTGACATCATGTGCCATCAGAGGGGGGCGGGGTTATCCAGTTACGTCAGCGGGTGGCCCGCTCATGCCTATATAACAGCTGTCACTGCTGTCACTGTGAAAAGACAGCAGTCAGTGGGACACCTCTCATAGAGGCAGAGGTTTTTTTTTTCGTTTTTTTTTCAGGTCTGTCGGGCGCCGTGATTAAAGAAGGATGGATATCACGGCACACTTTTTTTTTTTCCTTTTTAAATAAAGTCTGTGTATTGTGGTTTGTTCTTTTTGACACTTTTTTTGGTGAATGGGGGGGCAGGATCTGGGGGGGACCCAAAGCACCCTCCCCTTGTTGAGGGCAAGAGGCCTGGTATGGTTTAGGAGAGGGGCGCTTGCCCGTCTCCCCCTTTCCTGGCCTGCCAGGCTGCTTGCTCAGATAAGGGTCTAGTATGGATTTTGGGGGGACCCAAAGAATTTTTTTTTTATTTTGGCGTGGAGTTCCCCTTAAAATCCATACCAGACCCGAAGAGCCTGGTATGGATTTTGGGAAGGACCCCACGCTGTTTTTTTTTTTTTTTATTGGCGTGGCGTTCCCCTTAATACTGGGGGGAACCCACGCCATTTTTTTCCTCAATTTTTTTATCTATATTGCCAGAATCCGGCAATACATTACAGCTGCAAGCAATTTTAAATGACATTTTTTCCTTTTAGAAATGTCATTTTTCTGCGGCACAGTAAAACACATGAGACAGATGCGCTACTTTACAGGTGGACTAAGGGGACCCCCCCCCCCCCCAGGCATGATATTTAAAGGAATATTTCATTTTTATTTTTTCACTTTAAGCATTATTAAAATCACCGATCCTGAAAAAAACTGCCGTTTTAAAAACTTGTGTTTTTGTAATGATACATGTACCCGGGTCCCCAAACACTTTTCATAGCAATAACTTGCATATAAGCCTTTAAAATTAACAGTTTTGATTTTTCATGTTCATGTCCCATAGACTTTAACGGTGTTCGCATGTTTGCACAAATTTTTGTCTGTTTGCATGTTCTGGTGAGAACCGAGTCGGGGGTTGTTCGGCTTATCCCTACCTACTGTGCTAATATCAGCTTTAAAGAGGTATTACTGAAAAAGTAAACATTTATTATAGTGCAGCTTACCAATTCTTATGCCGCGTACACACGACCATTTTTAGTGACGAGAAAAATGCAATTTTTTAAAATGGTCATTAAAAATGATCGTGTGTGGGCTTCAGCGCATTTTTCACAACGTGAAAAATGGCCTTAAAAAAATTGGAACATGCTCTAATTTTTCTCGTCGTTTTTCACCTCGTCGTTTTTCTCGTCATGAAAAACGGCCGTGTGTAAGCTTTAACGACGTGAAAAAAAATGCGCATGCTCACAATCAAGTATGAGGTGGGAGCGCTCGTTCTGGTAAAACTAGCGTTCGTAATGGAGATAGCACATTCGTCACGCTGTAACGTACTGAAAAGCACGAGGCTGAAAAGCGCGAATCGTCTCTCAACAAACTTTACTAACATGAAGGGTGGCGCCATCCGAATGGAACTTCCCCTTTATAGTGCCGTAGTACGTGTTGTACGTCACCGCGCTTTACTCGAGCATTTATTTCCACGATAGTGTATAGGCAAGGCAGGCTTGAGAAGAATCACGTTGAGAAAAACGTTGTTTTTTTCAATGACATTAAAAACGGTCGTGTGTACGCGGCATTAGATCTGATGGCTGCATCCTTTTCTTTTTTAAGTTTTCTTTCTTTTATTTTCTATCAAATCAAATGGAGATGTAAAACCAAAAGTTTTATCTGGAGTTTGGTTCCACGTTGTTAGTGTATCTAAGTTTGCTAATACTGTACATCTAACCGTCCCCTCCCTCCTGTTTGACAATGCTGCTGTCCAAAGATATCTCTGTTGCTCCTTCATCCTGAGTGGAGGCACCCTAATACAGGAGGTTTGTTTCTGGCCAAATCAGTTTTTCTTGTGTCTAGTAAGGTCACTTTGCTGTATAAGTCAAGGAAGCTATTAAAACTCTGTAGTGTATTAATTATTTTACCAAACAGAAAAGCTGCACATACAACTGCAGGATGCACATTTCATAGCATGCAAGCAGGCAAGCTATCAAACTATCTACCCTGCCTAACAAATAAGCATTTACAATGTATGAGATAGGCATAAGTATACTAATCAGCTACATAACTTGGATCTTTCTTTATGATGTAATCTTCTCATGGCTTCTTGCTCAGTCCAGCACAAAACATCTGTTTCTTCTTCTTTGTCTCCAAAACAACTCTGTCCATTGTCTGACCACATGGCCTGTTCAAAAAAGTCCTAATACCTGCCCCCATTTCCTGTTACATCATATCCTGCAGCCTGACTTCACAAAAAAACTAACCAAACGGGTTAGTTGGCATATCAATAGGGGAGGTTCAGCTTAAAAAAATCTAACTATTCACATATAACTATGCTATAAAATCACGCAAAAATATCCATAGCAACACTATCACCAGGTGAAACCAAGGGTAAAGAAGTCCAAAGATTCATTCAGACAGCAGATGAGTGCTATCCTCTGTGCAGAGCCGCAGGCAGATTAGTGCGCATCCACCTCAGAGCTGTGTGCCTGCAGCCCATAGAAACGGATGCACGTGCAGTGCCGGCATGAACACAATCGCATGTGAAAGTTTGACATGCAGGTAGGAGTGGGTGTATGAATCCGAACACAAAGGCTGGGCAGGACCAAGTACCAGCTTCTTAGATTAATCCCTAAACCTGGTGCACTGTAGAAGACTTTGTTACATAAAACCACTGCTTTTTTACAGCTGGAACGTGGCGGCACTCCATTCCGTCACCTCCGGCAGTCCTGCCATCTACAACCTGTCGCTTAGCACAGGAGGTGGTAGAGGAAGTTTTCTGCATTACTTCCTCTACCAGCTTCGGTGTGCTAGTGGGTTCTCTGGGTCCCGAAGTCTCAACCACCTATATATTTTTTTTTTATGTGGTGCTTTGGGAGGCGGCTTTGGTCCCCTTGCCGTCTGTCAAGCTTGTGTAGCACAGAACCGAGTGAAGCGCCCTGAAACTCCCCCTCGGCTCTTTGCTACAGTTCCAATAAGTGGAGCTGCCCAAATCAGACTGCTCTATGCTGAGAAAAAAAACCTGGTCATACCTGAGTTGTGTTGGCTGTGTGTCTGAAGAGGTGAAATAGCTGTGGAGGAGAATAGGGAAGGGGGGATTTGTGCAGAGGCGAAAAAGCTGTGGAGGGAAAGAAGGGGGAAGTAATGCAGAAAGACAGCTGTGGGAAGGTTGAGAATTTGATGCAGTGGGGAGAGCTGGAAGGGAGGGTGCGGGGGAATTGTATCAGGGATGAGAGCTTGGACATTGAGGGTTAATTTGTGCAGAGGTAGAGAGCTGTGGAGGAGATCAGGGGAGGGGGGATTTGTCAAGAGGTGAGAGCATTGTGGAGGGAAAGATAGAGGGAGGTGGAAGTGCAGAGAGACAACTCTGAGAAGGTTGAGGGTCCGGTGCAGAGGAGGCGAGAGCTGGGAAAGGGTGGTGGGGGGGTTATGCAAAGGTGAGAGCTGCGGGGGGATGGGGATTGTGCAGAGGTGAGAGTTGTAAAGGGAGAGCGGGTTGTGCAAAGGTGAGAGCTGGGAAAGGGGGTGGAATGTGTGCAGAGGAGAGAGCCATTGGAGTAAGCTGTGGATGGGGGTGCAGAGATAAGCTGTGGTTGGGGGATGCATAGGTGAGTTGTTGACTGGGGGTGTAAGTGGACAGAGAAGTGCAGAGGTGAGATGTTAACAGGGGGTATAAAGGTGAGTTCTGGACAGAGGGGGAGACTGTTGATTGGTTTGCAGAGGTGAGCTGTGGCCAGGGGGGGACAAGACCAAATTCCCAGATTGTGTATAAATATGATAATCCACACAGTGATCTTCTTATTAAACTTTGTCTGTTTCTGAAAACATGTGATTGTCTTAAAACACTCTTGCTGTGCTCAAAACAAGTGCTCTCCCAACTCCACATCATACCTATCAAACTGCTCACCTTAAAACGGTGTTCTGGCCAAAAAATAACTAAAAGCCAGCAGCTACACATACTGCAGCTGGTGACTTTTAATAAATGGACACTTACCTGTCCTGGAGTCCCTCGATGTCAGCACCGCAGCTGATGTTTCTATCAGCTGTCGGGTGCTGCCGCTGCCATTGCGGGTAAGGGAACCCAGCAGTGTAGCCTTTCGGCTTCACGCCGGGAACCCTACTGTGCATGCGTGAGGCCCTGCTCCTCTCTCCTATTGGCCCGGCAGCCGGGGGAGGAGAAGGGAGTCCCGCGGTGACGTCACGGACTCCCAGAATTGGGGAAGGATACCTGTCAAAGACAGGTATTCTGTCCCCCCTCCCCCCTGAAAGGTGACAATTGTGGCACCGGAGGGGGGGAATCAGATGAGCGGAAGTTCCACTTTAAGGTGGAACTCCGCTTTAAGCATAGACCCCTTAAAATGGAACTGTAATAAAAAATATAAAATGGGCAAACAGGCAGGTATTTTAATGAAGCAGAGACATGCTTTATCGCTTCTGCATTAAAGTTATTTACCTGCCTGCCCGCCCTTGTTTAGTGAGCCACGCATGCACAGCTTACCCTGCAAATTTGGCAATGCCGAATCTGACTGAACTCTGTCATTCCAGCCTGACCAATGACAGTGGCCGGTGATCAAGCCCCAGAATCTGGCTGGATGGGGAGCTCGGGGACAACGCATCGCTGGAACTGAGGTGAGTATAGCTACACTTTAAAGCCTCATAAACACGCTTCGATTTTCGGACGACCGAGCGTCCATTTTTTGTGGCATGCTAGTCTCATGTCGAAAATGAAGAGGTTACTCATGGTAGGAAAATTTCGTACAACAGGATACAACGTCAGAAGTTATGTAATAGTTTTGTATGCATTCTTTCGTTTCTGAGCATGCGTAGTCTTGCTCTTACGATTTTTTTTTTAGTACGAAAACCATACTAATGAAATGAAAATCGGACATTGAGTTCAGAAAAATATTTTATAGTCTGCACATCCAGCTTTTGTCTGACGTAAAAGCAAAATCGGCTGTCGAAAGCACCGTACTAACGATACAAAATCGTCAGACAGCTCGTGGTACGAATTTTTCCATCTGATTTTCGTATCGTGTGTATGGGCCTTAAGTTATAGGAGGTCTATTATCGCTTGATGTATAAAGGGTTCCTTAGCCAGGTACAGATGTAGCAACAAACATGGTAGTAAAGGGTTACTCTCAAAATACTCCCAGTGGTAAGCCGTTTATGGAAGAAAGCAAAACCACACAATAGTACTCACTGTTAGTATTAATCTACAACACTTACAAGAAGGTAAAACATGCTGGATGTAGCATGTAAAGGTAGAGCCTGTGGTGTCTACATGCCGATTGATCTCTGTAGAGAGGAGTATTCATCTCAGACCATAAACTGACTGAGTATATCGTTGGTCCTTCAGTTCACTGGATGCTTTATGGTTGTTTTATCATGCTGCATGATTTACCTTCTAAGTGTTGTACATTGTGCTCTACGTGGCTGTAATAAATACTAACAGTCAGCACTATTGTGTGGTTTTGCTCTCTTCCATGAACGGCTTACCACTGGGAGTATTTTGAGAATAACCCTTTACTCCCATATTTGTTACTTCCTCTGAACCTGGCAGTGGAAGTTGTTAACCCTTTATACATCAAGACCTCCTATAACATAAGGTGTCTATGCTTAAGGTGAGCACTTTGGCACAAGATGGTGTTGAGAGAGCACTTGTTTTGAGCACAGTAATAGTGTTTTAAGAAGATCGCATGTTTCTTACACAGAAAAAGTTTAATAAGAAGATGACTGAGTGGATTGTCATTATATAATATATATACACGATCTGGGAATTTGGTCTGTTATTTTTTGTGGAGTGCACTGTATGTTTATTTCACGTGGTACGCTGAATATGGATGATATAACGGGATCTAGCATGGTAGAAGCGAATAAATCACTCCCATTTGTAAATACTGTAAAAAAACATTCTGGTATTGGAAAAATAACACAGACCATAATAAAACTACAGCAAATGGTACTGATTCCTGGATTTCCAATTAGACTGGTAAACACAATGCTGGGTAAACTGCAGTGACTGTATCCCATTCACAGGCCAATCCAACCAAGTAATGTTTTTTGTAAACACACTGGAAGTTATTTACTAAAGGCAAATCCACTTTGCACTACAACTGCAAACTACAAGTGCGAAGTGCACTTGAAATTGCACTGAAAGTGCACTTGGAAGTGCAGTCGCTGTAAATCTGGGGGGTAGATCTGAAATGAGGGGAAGCTCTGCTGATTTTATTATCCAATCATGTGCAAGCTAAAATGCTGTTTTTTATTTTCCTTGCATGTCCCCCTCGGATCTACAGCGACTGCACTTCCAAGTGCACTTTGCACTTGTAGTGAAAAGTGGATTTTCCTTTAGTGAAAAAAACCCCAATGTGCTTTTTGAAGGTGAATAAATGCAAATTATACACTGTATTCTGCTTTTGTAAATGGCATTAAAAAGGAACGCCATATTTAAGCACTTTCTGTGGCAGTTACCAGCTGCTACCACTGTCATTAAGGGTCTTTTATAACCTTTTATTTTTGTATTTTAAAAGTCTGTGGTGTTAGAAATGATCTGACAAATATGTCTTGTGTTCTAGGTGTACTATTTTCAGAATGGACAATCCTTCCCAGTGGGAAGATTTAAGGACAGAGTGACAACTTACAATAATACTGGAAATGCTTCCATAACTATTTCGAACATGCAACCACAAGAAACTGGATTCTACTCCTGCGAGGTGTCCAATCTTCCAGACCCCGTCGGATTGGGGCATATGCAAGTGATTGTACAGGGTACTTAGGACATGCCTAAATCCTTTAACAGTTCTTGATATTTAATATGTGTGTGTGTGTGTGTCTGCATTCGTATGTGTATCAGTTAGACATAAGATAACTTTTACTTTACTGGCTATATAGAAACACAAATTGTGTTAAGTAACACATTTCCCATGTATGTATTTTTACTGTGTATTTAGCTCTTCACGTGTTCCATTTTCCTCAAATGAGTTCCCTTGTTTTGTGTATTTAATTTAAGGTCAATTTGAGGTATTGTTTGTTTAATTCATGTGATCATCTCTGATCTCTTCCAGTTGCGCCATCTACCCCACATTGCGCTATAGAAGGGCATATAGTAGTGGGACACAGTGTAACACTGTCATGCATTTCTAAGCAAGGGATGCCCTGGCCAGTCTATACTTGGCACAGAGTAAAGAACGACGTTCTGTTGCCGGTAAATGCCGGTAAGTGGAAATGCTAACGTCATAATTTATATAGTAGATGTGTGTAAATAATAGTTCTCTCTCTTTTATTTCATTTCTTTTACTATACATATATATTTTTATTACAGAGCAGAGTGAAGGACTGTTAGTTCTTGGCAACATGACTAAATTTGAAGATGGATACTACCAATGCACAGCAAGCAACAGCTTGGGCAATGCAACCTGTGAACTGGATCTCCACACAGGGGGTATGTTAGACTGCCCTTTATTAGCAAAAAAACTCTTTAATAGGTAGATCTAATGATGTTACTAGGAAGGTAACACAAACAGTATTGTAGAAATTTAGTATCTCCAGGTGACCAATAAGAATAATGTTTTATCCACTAAGAGCAGTCAGAAAAATTAAAAAATATTTCTGTCTTGCTGCCACAAGTTACCCTGTGTTCTGAATAACTTGAAAACTGCTTTAAACTACCATTCAAAGCTGCAGATGCAAGCACACAATACAGACAATTTACTCCTTAGGGTTTTCCTGGCCATGCAGTGTGGTAAGGGCTGCAAATGGCAGGATTTGGCACATAATACAGTTCACATAGATGTAATTAGCTGTTCCCTCTTGTGTTCTTGTCCCTGGTTCTATCCATTCCTTAACAGTATCTCTTGTGCCCTGAAATATTCCCTCCTCGGTTTGCTTATATTCAGGGCCGCCATCAGGAATTTTGGGGCCCCTTACACAGCTTCAGGCATGGGGCCCCCTGGAGCAGAGGAGAACCGGGGGGGGGGGTGCTGCTGCCGTAAATTGAGAAGCGAGGGGGGGTGCTGCTGCCATAAATTGAGAAGCGGGCCGCGAATTGAGAAGCGGGGGCTTTGGGTGCTGGGGACCTCTGGGCCCCTTACAAAAAAATAAAGAAAAAATAGAAAAAAAAGGGGGGTTGCCATCCGGGGCCCTGGGGACCTCTGGGCCCCTTCCAAAAAAACTAAAAAATTTAAATAAATAAAAATTAAAACAAAAAAAATATTTTTAATAAAAAAGGGGGTTCAATCTGGGGCCCTGGGGACCTCCGGGCCCCTTAAAAAAAAATATATATATATATATTTTTTATATAAAAAATAAATAAAAAAGGGGGGTTGCCATCCGGGGCCCTGGGGACCTCTGGGCCCCTTACAAAAAAAAATGGGGGTTGCCATCCGGGCCCCTGGGGACCTCCGGGCCCCTTACAGGTGTACTGCCTGTACCCCCGTGATGGCGGCCCTGCTTATATTCTTGGAACTGATTGTTGGCTTGTTCTTGGTTCCAAGCGAACTCTGACTGCCCCAACTTCTTCTAAGACTTTAGATTATGAATACGACTCTTCAGTCCTCCATTGGCACTTGGTTGGTGGACTTTCTGCTACGACTCTGTATCAGCCCTGATTTTTCTTATCTAGTTATCACTTGGCACTGTTTGGCAGTTTGGATATGCTTCACATTTACTAGCTTGCCCTTTAAGACGAGGTAATCCAGCACTTAATTTCCTGGGGCACCTGAGAACTGGACCATGCCCATACCTATACATGAAAGATGGCTGCTAGAAGTGAACCTACTAAAGCAGTGGTCACCTGGCCTGACTTTGGTCAAACCATTGTTTTCTATAGGCAGATCATAAATGATTAAATCTGCCCAATTCTATAACTTTTACCAAACTACAAATAAGAGTTATCTAGGGGAGCCACTCTGCTATAAACCAGTACTATTGAGTTAATATGGTTAGCATTTGAGGACTAATTTGATAAAACAGTGGTGAGAGCAAAGGTGAGAATACAGTACCCATTTCAATTAAAGTGGATGTAAACCCTGACATATACCCAGTGACGTGAACAGCCTCAGATGATACACAGAGATTAAAAAAAATCCTCATACATACGTTTTATATGTTTATCTGCAGCCCTCTCTTCTCTAAACCCCTTCAAAACTGCAGAAAAGTGTTAAAATCTTTCTTCATCTGTCAGCAGCACAGAGGAGAGTATGGAGAGGCTGCAGTTACAGTGTGTGGGAGCTGATTGGAGGAAAGGCACACGCCCCCTTTACACAGCAGAAAAACTGTGTTGTAAATAGACAAGCTGTGTGCTGAGCTCCCTCCCTGACACAAATTTTATCATGTGTCAGGAAAACTTCTCAGAAGTGACACATGCTGATAACAGAGGAACAAAGCATCAGGGAGAAATGACACTCAGAGCTTTGGAGAGAGACACTACAGATAATTGTGCTTTGCTCGGATTTCATGACTTAGGTTTACAAACACCTTAAAGGGGTTGTAAAGGTAAAAAAAAATTCACCTGCATTAAGGTGAAAAAACATCCTACAATACCACCACCCCCCCCCCCCCGAGCCCCCGTTTTACTTACCTGAGCCCTCGAAAGTCCCACGCTCGCCCCCGTCATCCTCCTTGTTTCTGAGCCTGGCCGTTGATTGGCTACACTGGATGGATTGAAAGCAGCGCAGCCATAGGCTCGCGCTGCTGTCAATCACATCCAATGACGCTGCGCGCCGGGGGGCGGGGCCGAGTGATACAGTGAGCAGCTATAGCCGTCGGCTGTATCACTGGAGCATGCCCGCAATCACTCACCACCATGCGAGCTTGCTCGCATATAGGTGGTGAGTTCTTGCGGGGAGGAGCCGAGACAGCCGCCGAGGGACCCCAGAAGACCAGGTTCGGGGCCACTCTGTGCAAAACGAGCTGCACAGTGGAGGTAAGTATAATATGTTTGTTATTTAAAAAAAATTTTTTTTTATTTACAACCCCTTTAAGTTTACTGCCTTTGTTCTTTCTGAGTTGAATAAATAAGTAAAATCATCTCTCACTTACTCCTACTTATTCTACATTAGTTACTGAACATGTTAAGGGGAAATTTTGACTTTAAAAGATACATGTTAAAATGTAATTAATGTGTATACATTTTCTGTACATGTAAGCATACATATTATCCCATTACACATGCAGGTTATTTTTTATGCTTAGTCATAATACCCAATGATTGTCCTATGCCATTGCCGTATTTTACTGCACGTCTGTCTAATAGGGTCTGCCTAATAGGGTCTGCCTTATTAAAAACAGTTACTTTCTGCAGTCTCTGGGTTGGGGGACAGGTGAACAGTACCCTTTATGCAGATGGAGGTTGAGAGAAAGTAATTAGTAAGGGTGAAATGAAATAGATTGCATGGCAAAAGGCAGAAGATATTCTGGGATAGGGTCTGGGCAATGAAGGAAGGTACACTAAGACAGATGCTCGTTGAAGGATGGCGGAAGGTACACTGTGAAAGGTGATGGCTGAGAGATTGTAAAGTACATTGACATAGATAGGGTGGGGATGGAAGGTATATACTGAGACAGATGGTTTTGTTAGATTGTGATTATAGGATGGCATTTAATGTGGTTGTAAACCCTTTACAACCACTTTTTACTACAGGCAAGCCTATAATAAGGCTCACCTGTAGCTACCCCGGATATCTCCTAAACCTGACATCCCCTGTATCTGCATGTGCCAACGTCATCGGCACATGCGCACTGAAGCAATGGCATGTACGTGCCGTTGCTTCAGTTAATGTGCTGTTACCAGCAGCGATACCTGGAAGTAACGCCAGGAGCGATGCCACCAGCTGGAGCGATGTATGAGGACGGCTACGGGGTTTCGATCTAAGGTGAGTATTTCATAATGAGCTAGTATGCTATCCATACTAGCTCATTATGCCTTTGTCTTGCAGTTTGTTTGTTTTTTGTTAGTGGTTTTACAACCACTTTCAGTGACAGTTCACAGAGTGGATTATTAAAGGGTTCATTTAAAAAAAAAAATATTGGGTGCACTTATTCATGCTGATCTATAACCCAAAGAATGAAGTAGGGTGGGGATGTGTGCTACATTTTAAACAGAATCTAGATATTTAAAAAAGGCGTTGCTGATGTGTATATTTGGATACATTTAAACAAATAAGATTCAAACTGTATTACTGTTTAAATCTAATGAATCATATTTTCACCTTTTATCAGGTGAAGGTGGCATTATCGTAGCAGCGGTTATTGGGGCAGTGTTCTTGTCAACAATCATTTTTGTTGTTATCTGGTTCCTTGTAGCAAAGAAGAAGAACAAAGCCAAGAAACCAGTCACTGAAATGAAGTAAGATTTCTTCATAAAAAATTATTTTCTTTTTTTTCTCCTGCTATTAAACAGAATGCAAGATTTTTCCGTAAGGTTGGTCATAGGCAGATCAAAACTACCAAATGTATATCCTCATTTGTTGGAAGGAAAAAAATATGTGTATGCTTCACTGTGTCAGAAATGGCACTGTCATAATAGTATGTAAGAACAGGGTAGCTGTTAAATGGAACTGCACTCAAGAAGTCAAGATTTGCTTTGTTATAGATAACATTTAAAAATGTAGTTGGCATCTTCCAAACATGTCAATGCAACATGTGTCACTGTATGTGTTCTGGTGTAAACAAGTCTTAACTACTTTCAGGAAACAGAGATTTTGAGACCTTAAAAGCGGGAACTTTACTCTCTCAATCAACACTGGCTATTTTTAATCCTTATACTACTAGCATTAGTAAATAGATAGGAAAGTATATACCGGTAATATTTAGTTGTTTTAAACTTTTTTATTTTACATTTCTTCAGTTACTTCATGGTTTCCATGTCTAGGCAAATTATGTCATACATCCCAGGAGTCTTCTGGAGGGGAGGGTGGTTTCCCAGCTCAGCCTATGCCTGAGCTAAGAGCAGATGGATTCCAGGAAGTAAATGATACATTAATCATTTGCCCTTACTCAAGATAGCCACTGCCCGAAATACCAGGGAGTTTGCTTAGAACATTAAAAACTAATTAAATAGCATTTTTGGTTTGTGGTGCTCAGATACAGTGCAGTTCCACTTTAATTCAATGGGGTTGATTTACTAATTGCCAATAGGATATTCACTGTGCAAGAGAAGTCACCTGTTGTTACCTAAGCCCTGATGGACGACATTCAAATGTCTGTTAACCACTTAACGACCGCCCACTGTAAATATACGTCGGCAGAATGGCACCGACAGGCAGAATCACGTACATATACGTGATTGCCTTTGTATAGTTGGGGGGTCCGATCGGACCCCCCTTCTTTACAGTGGGTGGTCGTTTTACCTTCGGGAGCGATCCGGCATGAGGGGACGGCCGTTCGATTCCGGCCATCCCCTCTCGATCGCTCCCGGCGAATGAGAGAGCTTCCCCTGCCTGCCAGGCAGGAGGAAGTGATGTCATCTCTCCTGCGGCGCTCACATATACCGAGCGCCGTACAGGAGAAGATGCAGGTTAGTACACAAAACAGCACACTGACACCAGGACACATAGGCACATAAATCGCCCCCCCAGGCCCCCCCAGATCACCCCCCAGCCCCCAGTCACAGTGTCACTGATTGCAGTGACCATTTATTTAGTGATCACTGCAATCAGTGACATTTGTGACTGTAAAAGTGTCACCAAAGTTTAGTCTTAGGTCCAGTGTAGCCCCCTAACCCCCCCTAATAAAGGTTTAACCCCCTGATCACCCCCCAGATAACCCTTTCACCCCCTAGCACCGCCGTCGCTATGCGATCATTTTTCTGATCGATGTCTTAGCGTCGGTGATGCTGATCGGTAGCCAGTAATTTTTTTTAGGTTCGCCGCAGGTTTTTATAGCGTCGGGTACCCCCATATATTACCTAATAAAGGTTTAACCCCCTTGATCGCCCCCCAGGTAACCCTTTCACCCCCTATCACCACTGTCACTAAGCGATAATTTTTCTGATCGATGTCTTAGCGTCGGCGATGCTGATCGGTAGCCAGTAATTTTTTTTAGGTTCGCCGCAGGTTTTTATAGCGTCGGGTACCCCCATATATTACCTAATAAAGGTTTAACCCCCTTGATCGCCCCCCAGGTAACCCTTTCACCCCCTATCACCACTGTCACTAGGCGATAATTTTTCTGATCGATGTCTTAGCGTCGGCGATGCTGATCGGTAGCCAGTAAATTTTTTTAGGTTCGCCGCAGGTTTTTATAGCGTCGGGTACCCCCATATATTACCTAATAAAGGTTTAACCCCCTTGATCACCCCCCAGGTAACCCTTTCACCCCCTAGAACCTCCGTTGCTATGCGATCATTTTTCTGATCGATGTCTTAGCGTCGGTGATGCTGATCGGTAGCCAGTAATTTTTTTTAGGTTCGCCGCAGGTTTTTATAGCGTCAGGTACCCCCATATATTATCTAATAAAGGTTTAACCCCCTGATCGCCCCCAGGTAACCCTTTCACCCCCTATCACCACTGTCGCTAAGCGATCGTTTTTATGATCGTTGTCTTAGTGTCGGTGATGCCGATAGGTAGCCAGTAATTTTTTTTTAGGTTCGCCGTCAGGTTTTTATATAGCGTCAGGTACCCCCATATATTACCTAATAAAGGTTTTAACCCCCTAATTGCCCCTAGTTAACCCTTTCACCAGTGATCATCATATAAGTGTTACGGGTGACGCTGGTTAGTTAGTTTGCTTTTTATAGTGTCAGGGCACCCGCCGTATATAACCCAATAAAGGTTTAACCCCCTGATCGCCCGGCGGGTGATATCAATTAGGTTTTAGCGTCAGAGAGGGTCTGCGTCACACCCCAGGCAGCGTCAGGTTAGTGCCAGTAGCGCTAACACCCACGCGTGAAGCATACACCCCCCTTAGTGGTATAGTATCTGATCAGCTCAATATCTGATCTGATCAGATCTATACTAGCGTCCCCAGCAGTTTAGGGTTCCCAAAAACGCAGTGTTAGCGGGATCAGCCCAGATACCTGCTAGCACCTGCGTTTTGCCCCTCCGTCCAGCCCAGGCCACCCAAGTGCAGTATCGATCGATCACTGTCACTTGCAAAACACAACACACATAACTGCAGCGTTCGCAGAGACAGGCCTGATCCCTGCGACTCCAGTGCTGTAGGAGGTGATTTCACCACCACAGTTAAAAAAAAAAAAGCATATATGCCGAAGCATTGGAGCGGAGGAGCGATTTTGCTCCTAATGCCGCGTACATACGGTCGAAATTCCGACGGAGGCTTGCCCGTGGAAAAGTCTGACCATGTATACGCGGCATAACTTTTGCGAGAAGATGCCCCCATGCTTCGGCATATATAAATGGTGCATGTATGCCCATCATTAGAAGTGGGTGGATGAAGGGCGGTATTCTAATGGTGGGCATACCCACCGATCAATCTTTTTTTTTCGTTCAGCCAACAAAAAAAGATTACAATACATGTCCAACAAGGACCAGCAACGTACTGGTATGTTGCTGGACTTTGAATGTTTATACCAGAATGATGCCTGCAGGTTTAGGTATCATCTTGGTATCATTCTTTTCAGCCAGCGGCCGGCTTTCATGTAAAAGCAATCCTAGTGGCTAATTAGCCTCTGGACTGCTTTTACAAGCAGTGGGAGGGAATGTCCCCCCCCGGATATAAAAAGCGCCATTGGGAAATTGGGAAAGCATTTTATCACACCGATCTTGGTGTGGTCAGATGCTTTGAGGGCAGAGGAAAGATCTAGGGTCCAATAGACCCCAGTTTTTTCAAAAAAGAGTACCTGTCATTACCTATTGCTATCATAGGGGATATTTACATTCCCTGAGATAACAATAAAAGTGATAAAAAAAAAATATGGAAGCAACAGTTTAAAAATAAAATAAAAAAGCAAAATTAATAATAAAAAAAAAAAAAAGCACCCCTGTCCTGCCCTGCTCTTGCCCAATGGCGAACGCAAGCGTCGGTCTGGCGTCATATGTAAACAGCAATTGCACCATGCATGTGAGGTATCACCGCGAAGGTCAGATCGAGGGCAGTAATTTTAGCAGTAGACCTCCTCTGTAAATCTAACGGGGTAACCTGTAAATGCTTTTAAAGGCTTCTAAAAATGTATGTAGTTTGTCGCCAATGCGCGTTTGTGCGAAATTTTAAAGCATGTCGTGTTTGGTATCTATGTACTCGGCCTAAGATAATCTTTTTTATTTCATCAAACATTTGGGCAATATAGTGTGTTTTAGTGCATTAAAATGAAAAAAAGTGTATTTTTTCCCCAAAAAATGCGTTTGAAAAATCGCTGCGCAAATACTGTGTAGAAAAAAAAAATTCAACACCCACCATTTTATTCTGTAGGGCCTTTGCTTTAAAAATATATATAATGTTTGGGGGTTCAACATAATTTTCTTGCAAAAAAAAATATGTTTTCATGTAAACAAAAAGTGTCAAAAAGGGCTTTGTCTTCAAGTGGTTAGAAGAGTGGATGTAAGCTTCTTAATGTTGTGTATAAAATGGCAGAACAGTTCAAAACCCCCCCAAATGACCCCATTTTGGAAAGTAGACACCCCAAGCTATATACTGAGAGGCATGTCGAGTCCATGGAATATTTTATATGTTGACACAAGTTGCGGGAAGAAAAAATATATTTTTTTTTTGCACAAAGTTGTCACTAAATGATATATTGCTCAAACTTGCCATGGGCATATGTGGAATTACACCCCAAAATACATTCTGTTGCTTCTCCTGAGTACGGGGATACCACATGTGTGAGACTTTTTGGGAGCCTAGCCGCGTACGGGACCCCAAAAACCAAGCACCGCCTTCAGGCTTTCTAAGGGTGTCAATTTTTGATTTCACTTCTCACTGCCTATCACAGTTTCGGAGGCCATGGAATGCCCAGATGGCACAACCCCCCCCCCCCAAATGACCCCATTTTGGAAAGTAGACACTCCAAGCTATTTGCTGAGAGGTATTGTGAGTATTTTGCAGATCTCGCTTTTTGTCACAAAGTTTTGAAAATTGAAAAAAAAAAAAAAAAAAATGTTCTTTCTTCATTTTCAAAAACAAATGAGAGCTGTAAAATACTCACCATGCCTCTCAGCAAACAGCTTGGGGTGTCTACTTTCCAAAATGGGGTCATTTGGGGGGGGGGGGGGGGGGTTTTGTCATTATTCAATCACTTGGGACAAAAAAAAAATATTCAATGGGCTCAACAGGCCTCTCAGCAATTTCCTTGGGGTGTCTACTTTCTAAAATGGGGTCATTTGGGGGGTTTTGTGCTATTTTGGCATTTTATGGCCTTCAAAACTGTGATAGGTAGTGAGGAGTGAAATCAAAAATTTGCGCCCTTAGAAATCCTGAAGGCGGTGCTTGGTTTCCGGGGTCCCGTACGTGCCTAGGCTCCTAAAAAGTCCCACACATGTGGTATCCCCGTACTCAAGAGAAGCAGCAGAATGTATTTTGGGGTGCAATTCCACATATAACCATGGCATGTGTGAGCAATATATCATTTAGTGACAACTTTTTGTAATTTTATATATTTTTTTGTCATTATTCAATCACTTGGGACAAAAAAAAAAAAATATTCAATGGGCTCAACATGCCTCTCAGCAATTTCCTTGGGGTGTCTACTTTCTAAAATGGGGTCATTTGGGGGGGTTTTGTACTGCCCTGCCATTTTAGCACCTCAAGAAATGAGATAGGCAGTCATAAATTTCAAGCTGTGTAAATTCCAGAAAATGTACCCTAGTTTGCAAACGCTATAACTTTTGCGCAAACCAATAAATATACGCTTATTGACATTTTTTTTACTAAAGACATGTGGCTGAATACATTTTGGCCTAAATGTATGACTAAAATTGAGTTTATTCGATTTTTCTTATAACAAAAACTAGAAAATATCATTTTTTTTCAAAATTTTCGGTCTTTTTCCGTTTAAAAGAAAGCTCTATTTGTGGGAAGAAAAGGACGCAAATTTCGTTTGGGTACAACATTGCATGTCCGCACAATTTACAGTTAAAGCAGCGCAGTGCAAAATTCTGAATTCACCTCTGGTCCTTTAGCTACCAAATGGTCCGGGGCTTAAGTGGTTAATAATCAAACCAAAATGTATTTATTTATTTTTTCTTATGAAGAAAGATACAGCTGGCTAACTTAAAGTGGAAGTAAACCCTCCTATCACTTTCAGGCAAGGAAGCTGCCATTTTGACCTCTGTTTAATCTTCAACTGCCATGGTGCTGCACATGTGATCAGTTATGACACCAGCCATTGGATGCTTTGACAGTTTGGTTGAGAGCACAACCAAAGTGACAGTTGGCATTCCCGGCATGCCGGGAATGTAACTGCTTATTGAAACTGTTAAATTGATGGGTTTACTTCCACTTTAATAAAGATGGATTGTGAGAATCTTGCAAGCTACCTAGTGCAAATATAAAAAAATAAAAATAAAAAAAGATAATCAACAAATAAAAGTAAAAGTGACAGCTGCTAGCACTAATCACGTCTCATATATCGTGTGAAGGCAATTTAAATTAATGTGCTACGCCATCTCACCCAAAATATTCCCAAATTAAAATGAATGAAATATATTTTATCTGTAAATTATACTGTGATATATGTCACACACCGCTGTAAATATATATTATTATACTATATAAAAACATGCAAATAAATCAAATATATAAATATAGTGCCACACAGTAGGATATAATAAATCGATAATTCATAAAATTATAGTGCCACAAACGTGAATCATAAAGTGCTGTAGTGCATAAAACGGTGATATTCTAATTCAAGATGGAAAATCCGTCCAATGTAGTTGATATAAAGTTATTTTCATATACGGTATATTTAGTGACTTCAACAAAATGTGACAAACAGCTTGCTGGGGTGTTCACACTCAGGTGCTCCCCATCCTCAGGTAATGGCTGCTCAATTCTGAGCGTGTGACCTCACAGCTAAGTTTGGTCAAACATGCTTATGAAACACTTTAGGGTTTCTAGGGATATCACAGTATAATTTACAGATAAAATATATTTCATTCATTTTAATTTGGGAAGATTTTGGATGAGATAGTGCAGCACATTAATTTAATTTAATTAACTTAAAGACCTGCAAAGAGCATATAAGATGTGCAATCAGAAATCTCTTAACTGCTGACTTTAATACAGTGAAATCTCATTGAGCTTTTCTGCATTTTTTACATTCTCAGTGCTTTGCATTACTGAATAAGTGCCAAAATGCTTAATTCTATTCAAGAAATAAATATATAAGAGATAAGGTTCATGTACAATCGGGGCAGGGCTCTATTTAGACATCATGCTGCCCTTGGCAGACCTGCATTTTGTACAAGCTCTTGTGTCATGCAATTGTTTTAGCAAAAACTAAGTCTAACACCATCTATAAAAGAATTCATGCTGTTTGCTGTATATTCACAGCTACTGTACGTTTTAACTTTAGAAATACAAACAAGAGTAAACGAGAGAAGCTTTTGTTCAGTGGAATACAGTGAGTCTTCTGACTTCTAAATGTCCCCAGATTCTCTCCCCCTACAGTTTTCTTGGTGAACAGGAAAACTAAGAAAAACAATTTCAACAGTTTGAAAATTTTGAGGCTTTGGTGATTTTGCCCTACTTGCACTACTGTCCTAGGCACCAGCTCAGGCATTAAAGCAGACTTAAACTGTATCTGAGCATTACAAAACTGAAAATGCTATTTACCGTATATACGCGAGTATAGGCCGACCCGAATATAAGCCGAGGCACCTAATTTTACCACAAAAAAATGGGAAAACTTGACTCGAGTATAAGCCTAGGGTATCCATCTGCATGCCTCACTGTGCCCATGCCTCACTGTGCCCAATCTCCCTACCTGATTTCCTGCGCTGTGCGACTAGACTGACGTTTAACATGGGAGTCTATGGAAGGGGTGCCCGACTTTGAAAAATCGGTGCTCCCCGGCCGTAGGTCCCCTGGACAACAAACTTTGCACACTGGTAGATGGAGAGTGGGGCTACATATGTGCTAAGTTTGGGGTCTATGGGACCTACGGCTGGCCGGGATCAGGCGCACAAAAGTGAAGATGGACACAGACTTGAGTATAAGCCGAGGGGGGCATTTTCAGCACAAAAAATTAGAGTTACGCTTACCGGTAACGTCTTTTCCAGTAGTCTTTCAGGACAGCCACAATGAGAGACCTAGGCTCCTCCCTTTCCACAGGAAACACTGCGCCAGCACATATAAATTCTTACTTCCCCTGCCGGCCTTCAGTTTTTCTGAGATCACCTCCGGACAGCTGGGGAGACACAAGAACACATTAATAGCATACTATTATTATCTCTATCATGCTGCGTTCCGGTCTTTAGTAAGACCCCCTAATTTTTTAGGGTGGGTACAAGGGCTGTCCTGAAAGACTACTGGAAAAGACGTTACCGGTAAGCGTAACTCTAATTTTCCCTATTCGTCTTTCAGGACAGCCACAATGAGAGGATAGATGAGCACTTACCAACTAGGGTGGGACTACAGCTTGCAAAACCTTTCGCCCAAAGGCTTGCTCACCTGCCGACACCAGATCCACTCTGTAATGCTTAACAAAGGTAGCGTAGCTGGACCAAGTTGCTGCCTTGCATATTTGTTCTGGCGTTGCTCCAGCCCTTTCTGCCTGAGAGGCTGCCAGAGATCTGGTGGAGTGTGCCTTTATTCCTGTAGGGACCTCTTTACCCGCTAAGGAATATGCCTGTCCTATGGCTGTTCTGAGCCATCTGGCAATAGTGCGTCGAGACGCCTTGTAACCCTTTCTGGCCCCAGAAAATAAAATAAACAGAGAGTCTGACTTTCTAAAGACTCTTGTCTGTTCAAGATAGTGCAGGATGCATCTCCTGACATCCAAGGTGTGAAATTTCAACTCCCCTTCACCTGAGGGGTTTGGACAAAAAGAAGGCAAGATTACTTCCTGATTCCTGTGGAATTTTGAAGTAACCTTGGGCAAAAATGCCGGATCGGTCTTTAAAACGACCCGATCCGGAAAAATAATACAAAAAGGGGGTCTAATGGATAGAGCTTCTAACTCACTGACCCTCCTAGCAGTGGTCACTGCAATCAAAAAAACTGTCTTTAAAGTTAGATCCCTTATTAGACACTTCTCTAAGGGTTCGAAGGGAGCGCCCGTAAGGGTCTGCAAGACCAAAGACAGGTCCCAACTGGGAAATGGTGGATTCTGAGTTGGTCTAAGTCTTGATAGGGCTCTGAAAAACCTGACAACCCAGGGATCGGATGCCAGAGGTTTCTCTAAGTAAGCACTGAGTGCTGAGATCTGACTTTTAAGGGTAGCTATGGAAAGTCCCTTATCTGCCCCACATTGAAGGAATTCCAGGATGGACGTGGAATTATAGACCGAACAGGAACAGTCCGCACACCACTTGTTAAAGCGGAGCCAGACTCTTCTATAGATCTGGCGAGTCTCCTTTTTCCTACTATTAAGGAGGGTGGTAACTAGCTTTTCTGAAAAGCCCTTGGCTTTTAACATGCCCTCCTCAGTAGCCAAGCTGCTAGCCTCCATCTGTGTACCTGGGGGCAAAGGACTGGACCCTGTGAGAGGAGATCCTCTCGAGGTGGGAGGAAGAAGGGGGGTTCTACAGCCAACTGTTTGAGAACTGAGAACCATGCTCTCTTGGGCCAATGTGGTGCCACTAGAATCAGGGAAGTGTTTTCTACCTGAAACTTCCTTAGCACAGCGGGCAACAGAACCGGTGGTGGGAATGCATAACACATTCTGAATTCCCAACTTTGGGTTAGTGTGTCCACTCCCAACTCTCCCTCTCCCCTGTTTAGAGAGAAGAACCAGGGGGTTTTCGCGTTTTTTCTTGACGCGAAGAGGTCCACCTCTGGTGGGCCCCACCTCCTGGTTAAGAGCAGGAAAACCTCCTGATTGAGGACCCATTCGCTCTCTCTCAGTTGTGTCCGACTGAGGAAGTCTGCTATGACGTTCCTCTCGCCTCTCAGGAAGATTGCTGAGAGTGAGAGTGTGTTGATTTCGGCCCAGCCCAGAATGTCTGCTGCTAGGGCCAACAAGACTCCGCTCCTTGTGCCGCCCTGCTTGTTCAAGTAGGCTACGGCCGAAGAGTTGTCTGACCTCACCTGAGTGTGGTGACCCCAGAGTTGCTCCTGGAAAAACTTGAGCGCTAGACCCACTGCTCTCAGCTCTTTCCAGTTGGACGACCTGTTTAGTTCCTCTAACTCCCAGGTGCCCTGTACTGGAAGGGATCCCAGGTGTGCCCCCCAGCCTTTGCCACTTGCGTCCGTGGTTATCACCCGAGATACCGGGATAAACCACAGGCGCCCCGGCGACAGGTTTGAAACCCTCCTCCACCACCAGAGGGATCTCTTTACCTGAGCAGGTACCTGAACCAGGTTGTCTAGAGCTTCTAGACTGTGGTCCCAAATCTTCAAAACGAAGGCTTGTAGTGGGCGAAAGTGCAGTCCTGCCCATTGGACTGCTGGGAGTGTGGATGTCAACAGACCCAATGTCGACATCAGATATCTTATTGTCACTTGGAGGTTGCTCTGAAGGGACGTCACTGCCCTGTCTAACTTCAGGATCTTCTCCATCGGGAGGAATACTCTCAAAAGAGTTGAGTCCAAAGTGTACCCTAGGTACGTTATCCTCTGTGACAGGACTAGGCTGGACTTCTCTAAATTTAGAAGCCACCCTAGGTCCGTAAGGACACTCCTTGTTTTTTCCAGGTCTCTGGATAGCTGTTCTGGGGATGCTGCGAATAGAAGCAGATCGTCCAGGTAAGCTATGATGGATACTCCCTGAAGTCGCAGAAACGCCAACGGTTCCGCCAGAACCTTGGTGAAAATGCGGGGGGACGAGGATAGCCCGAATGGCAGTGCTTTGAACTGTAGGTGCACTACTGTTCCGTCTAGGTTGACTGCTAGACGTATAAAACGTTGAGAGTTTTCTGCAATTGGGATGTGCAGGTATGCGTCTCTGAGATCCAGAGACACCATGAAGCAATCGGGGGGGAGGAGGGCCCTGACAGAAAAAATCGACTCCATCCAGAATCGTTTGTATACAATTGATCTGTTCAGGGGCTTTAGGTTCAGAATTAGTCTGAACTCTCCGGAAGGTTTCTTTACCACAAAAATGTGAGAATAGAATCCCCTTCCCTCCTCTGCTTCTGGAAATCTGCATACTACGTTCTGACTTTCCAGATTTTCCAGAGCTCCCAACAAGGCTTGGGATTTCTCCCTGCACTTGGGAAGAGAAGTGACAAGATATCTCTGGGGGGGGGGGCCCTTGCAAACTCTAAATGGTACCCCCTTCTTATAATCCCCAGAATAAATTGGTTGGGGGAAATTGTCTCCCATAGTGGGAGGAAGATCCCCAGTCTTCCTCCCACTCTGACTAGAGAGTCAGGGGTTTTTCCCGGGCTGTTGAGGAGCGCGAAAAATCGCTCCACCTCTGCCTCTGCCTTTAGGGGTCCAGGTCTTTCTTTGTTTTTCAGGCCTGGGAGCCCCCTTCTGACCCTGCGGACGAAACCCCTTTTTTGAAAATACTGGGGCCTTCCGCTTGGGGGGAAAGGACTTCTTTTTATCTGCCGTCCGGTCCAGAACCGAATCGAGACCGGGGCCGAATAGTAGGTCTCCCGTTAGGGGTATCCCACACAGCTTAGCCTTAGAGGCACTGTCGCCTGGCCAAGTCTTCAGCCAGAGGGCTCTTCTGGCAGAGTTGGCCAGGGCTGCCGATCTGGCTGACATGCGGACAGATTCCGCAGAGGCGTCCGCTATATAAGCAACTCCTTGCAAGATAGTCGGAAAGGAAGCTAGAATTGTTTCTTTAGCCGTCCCAGCCTCAATGTGCTCCTGGATTTTAAGGAGCCAATGTTCCAAGTTGCGGGCCACAACTGTAACGGCCATCTCAGGCCTTAAATTACCCATAGTAGAGTCCCAGGTTTTCTTTAGTAGGGAGTCTATCCTTTTGTCCATGACGTCCGCCAAAGCTCCCATGTCCTCGAACGCTAGGTCCGTGTTCCTAGAGACCTGGGAGAAGGCGGCGTCTAATTTGTTTTTTTTATTCCAAATGGACATTGGGTCATCCGAGAAAGGAAATCTTCTTTTTTAGAGATGTAGAAAAGAAGGGCTTCCTCTCCGGGTCCTGCCATTCCCTTTTGACAGTGTCAATCAGTACTTCATGTACAGGGAAGACCTTTTTCTTCTGTTCACCCAGACCCTTATACATTTTATCATGAAGGGTCAAGGGTTTTTTATCGGTCTGTATACCGAGGGTGGTATAAATTGCTCCCAAGAGGCCATCTACCTCATCCAGGGACAACTTATACCTGGAGGTTTTCCTGGACTCCCCGTCCTGGGCTTCTCCATCTGAGTCCTCTTGAGACTCAGAGGTGACACTATCTGGATGTGCCTGTTGTACACCGGAAGGGCCTGCAACCTCCTCTGCCCTTGAAGTAGTGGCAGGGTTAGCCGGTACAGGGCCTTGAGCCGGTGGGGGGGTTGTATCCTGGGAAGTGGGAACAGAGGGGGGTTGAAATCTTTCAAATAAACTTTTGAAAGATGAAAAGGTGGACGAGAGCTCCTTCACGGAAGCTGCCAGTCCAGACTCCTGCTCTGAATCCCTTTCTTTCACCAGGGTGTCAATACAATTTTTACATAAGACCTTCCCCCATGCCTCCTTTAGCGTGTCCCTACAGGAGGCACACTTCTTTTTAGAGGTATGGGTTGATCTCGATTTCTCTGTAGCCTTCTAGAATACAGGAAGACAATAAAATCATACAAAAAAATTTAGTACAAAAATATATATATATATATATATATTTTTTTTGACAAATAAGTACAACCCCCGGAGAGCGCTGAACCTTCTATATGTAAGGCATCAGTGTCTCCCCCCCTGACCACCCAGGGGGATTACCCCCCCATGGACAGGAACCATGCATGGAGGGGTATTCCTAGGTAGAGAGGAACCCACCCCAGGGTACTCTTACCTTAGGAAGGCTGGAGGTGGAGTCAGTGTGTGTCGCTTGAGCCTCTGCTTCCGACATATTGACTGCAGGTGGCTGCCTCCGTTGAATCCCACGCTGCCTGTGCGCGATTTGGACTCTCTCCAGCTTCTGCCTGGGCCCCTATCAGCACCGCGACCCGGAACCGGAAGTCGCGGGTTAAAGGGAAAGCATCCGCCCTCCGCCGGAAATGACGTCGCCACGTCGTCCGGCCCGCGGGTTCCAAAAATGCGGCATGTATCCATATACACGAAGGGCGGGTTCCAAAAATGCGGCATGTATCCATATACACGAAGGGCGGGCTGCCTCCTTGCTGCGGCCCTGTGGACGTGATAGGGGTCCCCCTCAGCCTTCAGCCGCACTCGACCAGGCTGGGGTGGCTCACGGAAGGTGGGTGACTAACCCACAATAAAACCCTGGAAGCCCCTGCTTCCTTTCAGGTAAGAAATGCCTCAGTCCCCTGACTGATTTAGTCTGGCTCCTTGCACAGTCTCTCCTCCGGAGGAAACACTAACAACTGAAGGCCGGCAGGGGAAGTAAGAATTTATATGTGCTGGCGCAGTGTTTCCTGTGGAAAGGGAGGAGCCTAGGTCTCTCATTGTGGCTGTCCTGAAAGACGAATAGGGAAAAATGTGCTGAAAATCTCGGCTTATGCTCGAGTATATACGGTAATTACTTTTTTTAATATTCACAACAAAATCACACATCTGTGAGTTTGGGTACTCGGGAGCACAATGCTTCATTTTGTTGAGGAATCACTTTGACACCCCCCCTCAGCATTTCTAACTGCGACCATTTTAAGTAAGGGCATGTGCCCTTAACTCATGCATGCAGGCAGGAGGGCGTACCTACCCTGAGGAAGTCCTTCCTCCCCTCCTCCAGATGAAAGAAATAAAAATGCCCATGATGACTCCTGGGATGTATGCAATCATATTGACCCAGCCCAGAAACCAGGAAATAACTAAGGAAATTTAGAAATCTAAAAGTTAAAACATGTAAATAATATAATTTCCTATCTATTTACTAATGCTAGCAGAATAAAGATTAAAGATAGTTCATGTTGATTGAGAGACTTTAGTACTGTTTTAATATAAATACAACCTTGGGTATTAAGTTGGTTGTAAAGGTTCAAGGTTTTTTACCTTCATGCATTCTATGCATAAAGATAAAAAAAACCTGTGTGCAGCATCCCCCCCTAATACTTACCTGAGCCCCATCGTGATCCAGCGATGTGCACAAAAGCCTTGGCCCCCCCGGGGACTCTCCCTCCTCACTGGCTGAGACAGCAGCGGGAGCCATTGGTCAGTGAGCCAATGAGGAGAGAAAGGATGCGGGGCCAAGCCGCGGCTCTGTGTGTGAGTAGGCACGCAGGGCAGTGGATAGGTAGCACGGCTGCTTGGGTGCCCCCACTGTAAGCTGCTTGCTCTGGGGGCACTCTGCAGGGGGGAGGGGCCAGGAGCGCAGGTGGGGGATCCCAGGAGAGCAGGATCAGGGCTGCTCTGTGCAAAACCACTGCACAGAGCATGTAAGTATAACATGTTTGTTATTTTAAAAACAAAAATGATTGCCCTTAATACTACTTTATATAAAACCCTGAAGGGTAAAGTAATTAAAAAGAAGTAAATATCTCACATATCATATATAGGTAATAAATAACACATACAGTATACTACAAACAACATGTTACAAAAAGGATATTACAATTTTTACTTTAAGTAGGTGTTTAAGTATATTTTATATGTTTTCACATAGAAACTGCTTTGAATGATGCATATAAAACATTTACCGTTTTCCTCCACAGAACAATGTCAACATCTGCAGGCCCTAACACTGCACAGGCTGAGGCAGAGGAGCAAGCCAGACAGAATCTTGTGGTCTCTGAAAACCCTGAAGTCAAAGAATATAGCGATCAACCTGAATATGCAATTGCCGGTGAAGCGGAAAATCCTGTCGTGTAAAATGCAGCTTCTGCGCATAGTCTTAATAATGAATAAAAAATATGCTTATAACAACCAAGATGGGCATACACAGGGTATGTGTAAATGCCACTTGCAGCATAAGTCATTTTTTGTTTTTTTTTATATTTAGTATTTTTAGCATATTGTTTTGTTTTTAACGATGATGAAATAGTAGGGACTATGGTGAATTTCAAACTTGAATGTGTTACACATACATGTCACAATGGTAATTGATGCTTCACCTGATGCCTGTAGAGAAAGCACTATGGTACATGAGAATTTCAGAAAGGTTATTGGCCTGCAGTCTTCTAAGTATTCTGCGAGTGTTTATATAGCAAGAAATTCTAGTCTTATCTAGCTAGTCCGTGTACAAAGTGTTGTAACCCAAAGAATCAGCGTTCACAACTTTGCACTAAATGAGAAGGTTGAAATCGGATTGGTTGATTTCGGTTACTGTCCTGTGCAAAGTCATAATAAATAACTCTGGACATTTCTATTTCTCTTTTTAGGGTGCACATTTGTGTACCCCAGATTTGAAGCGTTGCCTTTGCTGTGAGTAGTTTGAGTAGCATTATGAAGTGGATTTTTGTGCCAAACATACCCAGGATATTATACACAGGTAAACCATAGTTAAGCATAAATACTGCAACTGCAAAGTTGTTGCTGAAGGTGTAGAAAGAAAGAGTAGTTAGACAATGGGGGTTAATTCCGAAAGGAAAATCCACTTTGCACTACAAGTGCACTTGGAAGTGCAGTCGCTGTAGATCTGAAATGAGGGGAAGCTCTGCTGATTTTATTATCCAATCAGGTGTAAGCTAAAATGCTGTATTTTCCTTGCATGTCCCTCTCAGATCTACAGCGACTGCACTTTCAAGTGCACTTTGCACTTGTAGTGCAAAGTGGATTTGCCTTTTCGTAAATAACCCCCAATGTTCCCAGTCAAAAACATCAATATGTCAGCTTGACGTTTTATTAGATATAAGCCCCTCTTTCTAAAGGGCTTAAGACCAAAAATTATTACATACTATATGTCAGTCAAAGGGAATCTTTAATTTTACCCATTCAGAATTCTCCAGGTGAAAATACTTTACATATAGACTTATATAGTCCACAGTGGTGCTAGATGTAGTATAGTATAGTTTACGGACATATATGGAATCTATATATGTGTGCCATTTGTATATAATACTTAACTAGGTGTTCAGTCTTTTGAAACTAATGGTAGATCAGATTTATGGATCTTGTAAAAGTGAGAAATGCTATACTAAAACAAAGACAGTGATTTATCCAGCAATATTGTGACAGAAATGGGAGTCTACTTAGAGCAAATCTAGCAACGATTTATTTAGCAAGAAAACTGTATTGTTGGGACCGGTGCGTAGATGCAATCTTGTATACAAGCCCTTCACCACTCAAGTTTTTCTATCATTGGGAATCCTTTTGCAAGATTTTCTGGCCAGGATTGAAGCTTTAGCCTCGTACACACGAACGAGTTTCTCGGCAAAAACCAGCAAGAAACTTGCTGGCAGAGATTTTTTGCCGAGAAACTCGTTCGTGTGTATGGTTTCTCGTCAAGAAAAGCGACAAGTATCTCGACAAGAAAATAGAGATCCTGCTCTCTATTTTCTCGTCGAGATTCTCGTCGGCATGTTTCTCGACGAGAAAAGTGAGTGTGTGTACACTTACCTGTCCTCCCGGAAGCCCGCGCATGTTCGAAATGAATTTGACGCATGCGCGGTAGCTTCCTAGGCATACGTAGGGTATACCAAGATGGCGGCGACGGCATCGAATGTGACGAGCGCATGCTCGTCGTAGTCGATGACGTCACCGCGTACGCTCCATTCAAAGAACCGCAGGTTTTTTGAATCGAGCGTCTGTACACTCGGCCGGGACAAGTTTCTTGTCCAAGAATCTCGTCGAAAAAAACGACATGTTTTTTTCGACGAGAATCTCGGCCGTGTGTACGAGGCCTCAGCCTTTCATGTCTGCAGGAACGTCCTACTATATATGAAAGGCCAGATTCTATGACCTCATACTATCTGGTCTGAGCGCAGAATGAATAAATCCTAATATTTGGCGTATATCTAATTAATTTCCATGTATTATGATGATTACTATTTTATTTGATTTTTTTTTTGTATGTCTAATGTCTGTACATGGTACTTCACTGTAGCTTATATTAATAATTTTGCCATATTTTGGATTGAATAAAACTTGTGGTATATAAATATTGGTGGTGAATTTATGAATGTTTTTATTTTATGGGGTAGCGGAGAAAAACTCTTGAGTGCCCAAAACAATAAAGTGAATTTGTTGTTGATGCTACACTGCAGCTAAATGGCTAAAATACAGCTGTGAACTCCCAGTTCAGTCAGTCTTGTGATCCACACCCCATTGCCAGACAGCACATTCAACACTTCCTACTGCAGTAAAGTAATCATGGCTCTAGCGTCATCCTTCTGATTTGGACAGCGATTATAGGACGCTTATAGGGTAATTTCTGTACTCAAAGCTTTTCTCCACATACAAGTCAATGGAATGCAAAAGCAGCTTGGGGCAGGTTGATGCCGCATAAAATTAGGTCAACTGCAGGTCAGATACACCTGTGGAACTATGAATGATCTCAGACACGTCTACAAATGATCACAAATTCAAGCTGCATTTGCTCAAAGCAAACAGACCCTTTACACTGTTAGCAGTACGCAAAGAAATGGTGTCTGTCTCATTGTGCCGAATGACTGCCTTCATTTAATCAAATGCAACGTAGTGTGAAGAGTCTATAAAGTAAAAGGGGTTATAAGCAAAGAAGAAGAGAAGAGAAGAGAAAAAAAGATAATTTCCACCTGGATGTGCATATATAAACCATAGGCCCAGGGTATAAAAAAATGTCATATTATCCATTGTGGCAGAGCGAGGCTCTGTCCCAATGAAAATGGGGTTAAAATGGACACAGAGGCTGCATATCGCCTGAGTGCAGAGCTACAGAGCGTAAATTTAAAAACAGAGAAAACTGCTCTGGCAGTATTCTCAGATTTTGCTATTTCTACATGGGGCTCTATGGCTTGGAGATCCTTCAGAGTCTTGGGTGGGATGGGATCTCCAACCCTGTGTCCGGGTCTTGTGGACAGCCAGCATGGTGTGTGCTCAGGTGCACACAACCAATATAATGAGGGGCTGGTGAGAGCAGAGTGGAGGATGGTGAGCAGCTTGCTAACTGCAGTGGCTGCTAGTGAGTGTCTCTGTGTGAGGATAAACGCTGTGTGCGTTGAAGGGCTTTAAGCTGTGTGCGTCCAAGGAGCCAGAAGCTGTGTGCATTAAGGGACTTCAAGCTGTGTGCGTTTAAGAAGCCCAAAGCTGTGTGCATCCAAGACTGTGAGACTGGAAGATCTGGTGGTTTAAGGTATCAGTACCTAAATCAAGCAGAGGAACTGCTAACAAGAGAGCCAGGTGGCTTGGTATGTTTTTCTCATTTTTGGACTGCTAAATTAAGTTAAACCCCTGCGTGGGAATCCTGAAGGGACATTTTGCTTTTGTTTTTCTGTTTAAATAAACATGGGCTATGTTGTGTTACACTATGTGATTATTCTTGATCTGTGTCTTTAAGATCTGTCCCCTTCTTTCTAGCTGAACTCTCTCTCTCACCGTAGTTCTTTATATATCTCCTCCACTTCCTGATTCTGGTCATTACTCCTGTATATCTTCCATGCTAAACATCTTACATGTGGCTTACAACTGCAACGTTTTTCTATCTATGAATATCCATCATTAAACGGAACATTCGAAAGGATTCATCGTCTGTCGTCCTAACTGTGAGTTTATTCATTGAGTTAAACTGCCTGTATCGATGCAAGGGATGAATATCAAACCAGCTTGAGTAAGGCCTACTTAAACCTGGAGATGATCTTTATCGCTTTGTAGTTGAGACAGAACAGTAGAAAAACGGAGTTCACAGCCTAATTACAAGATTTCTGCATGTCAGTACTGATACAGACAAGATTTACTGCCCTCATAGCAAGACAGAAGGGACAGAGCAGCACATGGCAGCCTTATAGCTTGAGTTTGTCTGCTTGGTGTCATATTTCAGCACACAGATGCTGCCTGCTTTCACAGTCAGTCTGCTATCATGAGTGACCAAGCTTCTGAATGTGAACTCACATCTCCTTCCTCACAAGTTCTTGAAGAAACTGAGTTACCCAAACGCTCAGTTAAACCCACTTGGAAAGTAATGGAGAATTATGAAGCTTCAAGGACTGAATTGTCAAATAGCTTGGAATTAGTCTGGGAGAAAATCCTTGCTGAAGCCAATACAGTGTCTGTTGAACGTGAACTACTGACACTAGAGGGCGCCATTAAACAACTTTCTGCCTCATATGAGCTTTATCAGCTTACCAGCATCAAATTCACTAATGTCTTACAAAACATGAAGTCAGAAAATGCGATGATGCAATTAAAGCGCGTCAATGCTCTCAATATTGAAAGAGACAGTTTTATCCAGCAAACCAGATTAAAGGCAGAAGCAAAAAAAGCTGTTACAGGACACTGCATCTCACAGATCTGTTTCCACCAGACGTTCTAAAAACTCGTCAAGATCCCATAGTTCAAGATACTCAACACTCAGTGAGTGACTTATTAATGCCCGCGCTGAAGTGGAAGCCAGCAAAGTGCAGGTGGCATATGCAGAAAAAAGGGCAGAGTTGGAAGCTCAGTCAGCACGACAAAGAGCAACAATGGAAACCTTAAATGAACAGTGTAAACATGACGCAGCTATGGCAAAGCTAAGGGTTCTACAGCAAGCTATCAGTGCAGACGAAGGTGCAAGTGAGAAAGACAGCATTAACCTAAACATAGCAGATATGGAAGACCCCCTCAAATGCACTAAAGACTATGTCCTAAGCCACTGCAGTGCACACTCCATTGTCTCCAATGCTCCCGACTACATAGAGACTCCTTCACAGCTTCAAGTTAAAGAGGTTCCAGCAACTTCCTGCACTCAAAATCACTCCACTGCATTTCCTACCTGTCTACCTTGCCTGCCTTCATACGTCACAGAGCATCAGCGCAAGCTTCAGGCAAGTCATCAATCTCCAGTCATCGGTACAGCCTTGAATCAACGTACCATTGGAACAACTGACTTCAAGCAAGAAACTCACCTGGATGCATCTGCTGCACCATATTTCCCTGTGTCCTTTAACAACAATGTCAAAGATAACGCAATCAGCACCATACAGCCAACAGCATCTCACATAAAGGCGGAGACAACTGAGACAGAAGAGTTTGTGAGGTACATGCTTCGCAGAGAGCTCACAAAGACTGGTCTTACAAGTTTTGATGACCAACCTGAGAACTACAGAAGTTGGAAATGTGCCTTCAGAACTACAATCAGCAATATTGGCATTACAGCTGATCAAGAATTGAATCTGCTGATCAAATGGCTTGGTCCTCTATCTGCTGCACGTGTTAAGCCATTAAGATCGTTTTTCATGGACAATCCTACTGCAGGCCTAACAGCTGCATGGGAGCGACTAGAGCAAAGTTACGGCAGTCCAGAAGCTATAGAAAATGCTTTGTTCATGCGTCTGGAAACTTTCCCAAAGATATCCGGTAAGGACAACAAGGAGTTCCAGAGACTGAGTGACCTTCTCCTTGAGCTTCAGCTAGCAAAGACAGACCCAAAACTACCTGGACTCAGTTACCTTGACACTCCAAGAGGGGTAAACCCAATTGTCTCCAAGCTCCCGTATGGTTTGCAAGAGAAATGGACTGCACTAGGGTCATCATACAAAAGAGAGAACAAGGTTTCCTTCCCTCCATTCTCTTTCTTCTGTGAATTCATCAGGGAAATTGCAGAGACCAAGAACGATCCAAGTTTTTCCTACGGTGAGTACAGTCTCTTCTCACCCTTTCCTAAGAGTACCAGTCTTCAGGGCAACTACAGAAACCATAGAGGCCCAGTGTCCGTGAAAAAGACTGATATCCTTCCCTCTCCTACCACAGTTCTGGCCACGAACAAACAGAGTAGGAAGATTGAAAACCCTAACAGAGAGTGTCCCATACACAAGAAGCCACACCCCCTCAATAAATGTATCGGCTTTAGAAAAAAGCCTCTGGAAGAGCGCAAGGAGCTTTTAAAGACATTTAGGGTATGTTTCAGGTGCTGTGCTTCTACAGAACATTTTGCAAGGGACTGTAATGTGTCCATCAAGTGCATAGAGTGTGGCTCTGAAGAACATGTGCAAGCCCTCCATCCTCTTGAGCCCAGCTTTGCACAACCTGCCAACACTCCTCCCAGGTTAACGCATGGCGGGGAGAATACAGACCAAGTGCCTAATTCTACCATCATTTCTTCATCCTGCACTGAAGTTTGTGGAGAAGACCGCTGTGGTAAGTCCTGTGCTAAGATATGCTTGGTGAACATATACCACAAGGATCAACCAGAAAAAGGGATTTTTATAACAGCTTACCTGTAAAATCCTTTTCTTGGAGTACATCACGGGACACAGAGCGACTTAGTCATTACTAATGGGTTATATAGTTTACCTTCAGGTGTTGGCACTGGCCAATTCCAAACCGGAAGTACCCTCCCCTATATAAGCCCCTCCCACCCGGGAGCACCTCAGTTTTGTAGCCAAGCAATAAGTGTCCCAAAAAGAGGGGTGGGAGCTCTGTGTCCCGTGATGTACTCCAAGAAAAGGATTTTACAGGTAAGCTGTTATAAAAATCCCTTTTTCTTTTTCGTACATCACGGGACACAGAGCGACTTAGTCATTACTAATGGGACGTCCCAAAGCAATGCCAAATGAGGGGGGGGTACATAAGCTGGGCGCCATCAGGCATGAGGATCTTTTGCGGCCTGCAACACACTGCGCCCAAAGGCGACATCCTCCTGACTTCTAACGTCTACCTGATAGAATCTAGTAAACGTGTGTACCGAAGACCATGTTGCGGCCTTACATACTTGAGCCAGGGAGGCCTGGTGATGCACTGCCCATGAAGTTCCAACCGCTCTTGTGGAGTGCGCCCTAACTTTGAACGGAGGCGGTCTCTTTCTCAAGCCATAGGCTTGTATTATGACCTGTCGAATCCACTTGGCTAAAGTAGATTTTGATGCTGCCTGACCCCTTCTGGGGCCTTCCGGCAGAACAAACAAAGAATCCGTTCTGCGAATCTGAGCAGTGGCTTTTAGATAAGCTTTAACTGCTCTTACCACATCCAAAGAATGTAATAACTTTTCCTCTACTGAGCTAGGTTTGGGGAAAAAAGAAGGAAGAACCACATCTTGGTTCAAATGAAACCTCGATACCACCTTAGGAAGAAAGGCTGGATGAGGACGTAATACTACTCTGTCCTTATGGACAACCAGATATGGCTCCTTACAGGACATAGCTGCTAATTCCGACACTCTTTTAGCCGAACAAATGGCTACTAAGAAAACCAATTTCCTGGTGAGAAGAACCAAGGAAATGTGTTGTAATGGTTCAAACGGTTGTTTCTGTAGAACCGACAGCACCAGGTTTAAGTCCCAAGGACATATGGGAATACTAACCGGAGGGCTAATACGCATCACTCCTTGTATAAAGGCTTTGACTAGTGAATGCGAAGCCAAGGGCCTTTGAAAAAATATTGACAAGGCCGAAATCTGACCCTTGATAGTACTCAAGGCCAGCTTCCTATCTACAGCCCACTGTAGGAAGTCCAGAATCCTCCCTATCATGTACTTACGTGGATGCCATTTCTTGGTCTCACACCACGTAATGTACGCTTTCCAGATCCTATAATAGATCTGCCTGGATACCGGTTTCCTGGCATTGATCATGGTAGATACCACAGAATTAGAGAGCCCTCTCTTTTTCAGAATGTGGGCTTCAATAGCCAGGCCGTCAAACCTAGGGCTGGTAAGGAAGGGTGGTATATCGGTCCTTGCGACAGCAGGTCCGGACGAAGTGGGAGGGTCCAAGGACTCCTCACTGACATTTTTACAATCTCCGCGTACCATGCCCTTCGGGGCCACGCTGGAGCCACCAGAATCACTGGTTTCTTTTCTACCCTGATTCTGCGGAGCAATCGTGTAACAATTGTGGCGGTGGGAATGCATATATCAGCTTGAACCGATCCCAAGGGAACACTAGGGCATCCGAGCCGCAAGCTAGGGGATCCCTTGTGCGAGACACAAACCTGTCCACCTTTGCGTTGAATCTGGATGCTAGCAGATCTACATCCGGTGTTCCCCACCGCTGGCATATTGCCTGGAAAACCTCGGGGTGAAGAGACCATTCCCCCGGGCATAATTGTTGGCGACTTAGAAAGTCCGCTCTCCAATTTTCCACTCCTGGGATGAAAACCGCGGATATGGCTGGGACATATCTTTCTGCCCACTCCAGGATGCAATTTGCTTCCTTCTGGGCTGCACGACTTTTGGTGCCACCCTGATGATTGATATATGCCACTGCCGTGGCATTGTCTGATTGAATTCTGACAGGGGACCCCTGGAGTTTGGATGTCCATGCTACTAGGGCATACCGGGCTGCTCGTATCTCTAAGAGATTGATGGGCAGGGCCTTTTCTGCTTCTGACCACCTGCCCTGGAGAGACCATTGCTCCAGCACTGCCCCCCAGCCGATGAGGCTGGCATCTGTAGTGACCACCTTCCAAGAAACCGGACTGAAGGGTTTCCCTCTTTCCAGATTCTGGGGCACCAACCACCAATGGAGGCTCTTGCGAACGGAAGGGGACAGGGACATTGGTAAGTCTAAAGCCTGAACTTTTTTGTTCCAGGCTGACAGTATGGCCCTTTGCAAATTCCTTGAACGGAATTGACCGTAGGGTACCGCTTCGAATGAAGCCACCATCTTTCCCAGCAGCCTCATGCAGAGACGTATGGATGGTTTTCTTTTTGTACCCACTAAGTGGGTCAAATTTCTTAAAGACGACACCTTCTCTGGAGGTAAGAAAATCTTTCTCTGATTTGAATCCAGCCTTAGCCCTAAGTATTCCAGACTTTTGACTGGTCTTAGAGCTGACTTGTCCCGGTTGATAATCCAACCGTGATATTCCAGATACTCGATTGTCTTGTGAATAGCTACTTCCAGCTTCTCCACTGAGTGGTCTATTAGTAGCAGGTCGTCTAGATATGCCATTATCGTTACACCCTGTGTTCTTAGATTGGCCAATAATGGGGCCAGAATTTTTGTGAACACTCGTGGTGCTGTGGCCAGACCGAAAGGTAAGGCTCTGAACTGAAAATGGCGCCCTTCTACTGCAAAGCGTAGAAATTTCTGATGGGCCGGAAAGATGGGAATATGCAGATAAGCATCCCTTATGTCGATCGAGGCTAGCCATTCCTGCCCTTGTAGGGCGGTGGCCACTGATCGGATCGACTCCATCCGAAAGGTCCTGATATTTAGGAACTTGTTTAGCCCTTTTAGATTTAATATGGGCCTCACGTCCCCATTTGGTTTGGGGACTGTGAAAAGGTTCGAGTAAAACCCGAATCCGCTTTCTTCCAGGGGAACCTTCATGATTACCCCTTGGAGCAATAGTTGTTCTAGTGCCAGAAGGAGGGATCCTCTCTTTTGGGGATCTCTTGGCACGTTTGACCTCATAAATTGGGCAGGAGGAGTGCCTTTTAACTCCAGCTTGTATCCCAGACTTACTGCGGAGAGCACCCATCTGTCTCTGATGGTGTCCCGCCAGGTCTCTGTGAACAACTGAAGTCTTCCCCCCACCCGATTGAGCGGGGGCAATACTTCATGCCTTAGGGGGAGGTTTTGTACCTCTCTTGATCCAGGGCTTCTTGTTACCCTGTGATTGTCCCTGATTTCTGCCCCCTGAATTTGACCGCGGAGGCCGTCGGAACTGCTTCACAGCCGATGTGCCCGGGACTGGAGAGGTAGGCCTCTTAAAAGAAGGACTTCTACCCTTGTTCTTAACCGGTAAGAGTGAACTTTTACCGGCAGAAATTTTCTGGATATATTTGTCCAGATCTTCTCCAAATAAGCGTTCTCCATGAAATGGGAAGCTAACCAGCAGTTTTTTACAGGGAGCTTCAGCAGACCAGTTTTTGAGCCACAGAAGCCTACGCATATGTACTATAGACAGCGTAAAGCGGGAGGCCTGTTGGATTGTATCCTTTATGGCGTCCACCGCAAAACACAAGGCTCTAGGCAGGTCAGCTAGGGCATGAGCCTGCTGATCTGGTAAGTCCCTTAAGACTTGTTTCAACTGATCTTTCACTGCTTGGCAGACTCCAATCGCTGCTACCGCAGGTTGTGTCACCATACTTGCTGTAGAGAAAGCAGATTTTAGTAAAGACTCCAATTTTTTATCTATTGGGTCTTTGAACATTGGAACATTATCTACTGGACATGTCAGTGATTTGTTAACAGAAGAGATGGCTGCGTCCACTATAGGGACCCTCCATTTTCTTATGAACTTATCCTCCATGGGATAGATCACCGGAAATCTCTTGGGGGGAGCAAATATTTTATCAGGATGCTCCCAATCCTGGTAAATAAGCCCTTCTAATAAAGGGTGGATTGGGAAGGAACAGACCGCCTGGGGAGCTTTTAGCGACCCCAGCGAGGAAACCGTAGTGGATGGTGGTTCCGCCAGAGGCATTTTAAATGCTGATCGGACCATGTTAGTCAGAGACTGAACCCATAATCTTTCAGCCTGAGAAGCTGAGAAGGGTTCTTCCACTGTTGATTCCTCTATAAGTGAATCAACCTCATCCTGATCCCCTTCAGGTAGGTCGATCTCTGTGTGGGGCTGTTCCTCCACTAACAGGCACTCTGAAGGAGGAGACGGAGATCGGACGCGCTTTTCCTGTGACAGGGAAGCAGCGATCAATGCTGTTAATCTCTCTTCCAATCCTCCCAGAGTTGAGGATAAAACCTCCTCTGTTATATATACAGGAGCTGGTGGACTGGGGACAGCCGCAGCACCAGGCATTCCTGCGGGGTTTCTACGGCTACTGACCTCTGCATTCTCAGGGGAGATTGGTGCAGTGCAAGCATGCCCAATATCCTCAGAGCCCGATGGAGACCCCTTTGGCTTCCTGGAAGATCTATTTCCGGAGCGTCTGGACGACATATCCCTTAAGCACAAAGCTGAGGTATTCCCGTCGTCATACACCAATTTTTGCTGGTAATAGTCTAACACAGGTGCTGCTATATACCAGCTGGTGTCCACTAAAGTGCCTTTCTATGGGGATGCCTGCATCAACCGCCTCTGTGTGCCACTGTTTGTTGCTAGCTCTGTTTGCATGCAGCTGACACTTGTACTGTGTCTTTTAACCATGCTGGGACGCCCGCACATGCGCAGAAGCGCCGCGGCGCGCATCGAGCGTCATCCACCCGCCCCGCCCCTTTTTTTTCATAGGAGGCGCGTGCACGCGCCCGCGCGCGCGCCCGTGCGCCAATGGCGCCCTTTTCGAAAACCAACAGAGGACTAGGAGCCAGGGCCCTTTTTGCCGGAGGGCCTGTGCGGTGGATGAACGCAGCAACAGGGCAGAGGAAGTGGATTCCCTCAGAGAAACTTACCAGCTGCCTGGATCTTTTGAGTTGAGAAAACCAAAGATCCACATTTACAAGAAAAATGGACTACAGCGGCCTCTAGTGGTTTAACACAGGTACCGCGGTCCCTGTTTTTTTTTTCTTGACTACTATTAAAATTTTACATTTTCAGTAGTTATAGGCAAACACAGATATTTAGCGGGAATACCGTTAGGTAACAGACAGAAAGACAAATTAGGCTTGGGGGTCCCCCAATAGAACCAAGTTCCTGAGGGCCCCCACTTACCTGATCCCCGCCGCAGGACTTTGTTTGGTCCACAAAAGTCCAAACTTCACCTATCACGGCAGGCATTGTAATTAAACCTTCAGGGACCGGGTTCCCAAGGATTCCACTCCCCTGGACCTGTATAGCACCCTGCACAGACAGCGTCTTGGTCGTGGGTATGACCAGAGCTCTGGATCCCAGGGTCCAGCCCTCCTAAGAGAAGCATTACAGGCAAAACCTTGCTCTTCTGCTGCAAGGCCCGGGTACCGACCGTTTAGCTATGAAGCTTTTTTGGTGGGATCCGGAACAGCTTACTAAGGCCCAAAAGAACCTGTACGCAAGCCCAGTGAAAACACATGTTACTCTTTGGCCAACACCTTAGACACTGGCAAAAAACTGAGGTGCTCCCGGGTGGGAGGGGCTTATATAGGGGAGGGTACTTCCGGTTTGGAATTGGCCAGTGCCAACACCTGAAGGTAAACTATATAACCCATTAGTAATGACTAAGTCGCTCTGTGTCCCGTGATGTACGAAAAAGAAAAGTCTCTAAAGGCATATGCTATCTTAGACGATCAGAGCAATCGATCACTTGCAAAATCGGAATTGTTCAATCTATTTGAAATAAAAGGCGAAGCTCATCCTTACACCTTGGGTACCTGTAGTGGAACTATAGAGGTTTCTGGAAGAAGGGCTCATGGACTCATGGTATCTTCTCTCAAAGGTAACTTGCAATTACCCTTACCTACACTTGTTGAATGCAATCAGATACCTGCTAACAGGGAAGAAATCCCTACTCCAGCTGCTGCTTTCCATCACCCTCACCTAAAGGTAATAGCAAATGAGATACCGCCGCTTGACAAAGATGCTCAGATCCTTCTTCTGTTAGGAAGAGACATTCTAAGAGTTCACAAGGTACACAGACAAGTCAGTGGACCCCCAGATGCCCCATTTGCCCAGCGCACGGATCTAGGGTGGGTCATCATAGGCAATGTCTGTATAGGCAAAATGAAAAGACCTACCAACATTTCGTCATTCAAGACAAATGTTCTGCCAAATGGCCGAAACACTTACTTTGAGCCATGCCCACATCACTACTGGGTGAAAGAGAAGATAGCCAGCCACGAATGGCAACATGGTATCTCAGGTGACACAAGCCCTTTCTCCTGCCATGATGGCGACTTCGGCTCTACAGTGTTTAAAGCAACCAGTGAAGATGACATACTGGCTCCTTCAATGGAAGACAAAGAATTCATCATGGTAATGGACAATGAGTTCTTTCAAGATGACTCCAATAACTGGGTAGCACCCCTACCCTTTCGTCTCCCAAGAGAGAGATTGCCCAACAACTTACAGCAGGCCATCAGTAGATTCTCCTCCTTAAAGCGAAACTTAAGCAGGAAACCAGAGATGCAAAAGCACTTTGTGGACTTTATGCAAAATGTATTTGACAGAGATCATGCAGAGCCTGCTCCCCCACTAAAGGAGGGAGAAGAATGCTGGTACCTTCCATCCTTTGGCGTGTATCACCCACGCAAACCAGACCAAATCAGAGTTGTCTTTGATTCCAGTGCTCAGCATGAAGGTGTTTCTCTTAACAACATGCTCCTTACGGGACCCAACTTGAACAACAGTCTAATAGGAGTCTTGATTCGTTTCAGACAAGAGCCTGTAGCAGTAATGGCCGACATTCAACAGATGTTTCACTGCTTCATCGTCAGAGAAGACAACAGAAACTACCTCAGGTTTCTATGGCACAAGGACAATGACCTCAACAAGGAAGTTATAGATTATCGCATGAAGGTACATGTCTTCGGTAACAGTCCTTTCCCAGCAGTGGCAACTTATGGGCTAAGGAGAACAGCTCAGACTGGAGAAGTTGAATATGGATCTGATGCCCGTCAATTTGTTGAAAGAAACTTCTACGTTGACGACGCACTTAAGTCCTTTCCAACTGCTAAAGAAGCAATTGATCTTCTCACCAGAACAAAGGAGATGCTGTCTGTAGCAAACCTTAGACTGCACAAGATTATATCCAACAGCCAGGAACTTATGAATGCCTTTCACTCTGAGGACTATGCCACTAGTCTAAAAAATAGGATTTTTATAACAGCTTACCTGTAAAATCCTTTTCTTGGAGTACATCACGGGACACAGAGCGACATAGTCATTAATAATGGGTTATATAGATACCGTCAGGTGCTGGCACTGGCAACTTCCAAAACCAGAAGTACCCTCCCCTATATAAGCCCCACCCATCCGGGAGCACCTCAGTTTTGTAGCAAAGCAATAAGTGTCCCCAAAGAGGGGTGGGAGCTCTGTGTCCCGTGATGTACTCCAAGAAAAGGATTTTACAGGTAAGCTGTTATAAAAATCCTATTTTCTTTCTCGTACATCACGGGACACAGAGCGACATAGTCATTACTAATGGGATGTCCTAAAGCAATGCCAAATGAGGGGGGGGATCACCATATATAAGCTGAGCGCTATCAGACATGAGGATCTTTTGCGGCCTGCAACACACTGCGCCCAAAGGCGACATCCTCCTGACTTCTAACGTCCACCTGGTAGAACCTAGTAAACGTGTGAACTGAAGACCATGTTGCGGCCTTACAGATTTGAGCCAGGGAGGCCTGGTGATGCACTGCCCATGAAGTTCCAACTGCTCTCGTGGAGTGCGCTCTAACTTTGAACGGAGGCGGTCTCCTTCTCAAGCCATAGGCTTGTATTATGACCTGTCGAATCCACTTGGCTAAAGTAGATTTTGACGCTGCCTGACCCTTTCTGGGGCCTTCCGGCAGAATAAACAAAGTATCCGTTCTGCGAATCTGAGCAGTGGCTTTTAGATAAGCTTTAACTGCTCTTACTACATCCAAAGAATGCAATAACTTTTCCTCTACCGAAGTAGGTTTGGGGAAAAAGGAAGGAAGAACCACATCTTGGTTCAAATGAAACCTCGATACCACCTTAGGAAGAAAGGCTGGATGAGGACGTAACACTACTTTGTCCTTATGGATAACCAGATATGGCTCTTTACAGGACATAGCTGCTAATTCCGACACTCTTTTAGCCGAACAAATGGCTACTAGAAAAATCAATTTCCTGGTGAGAAGCACCAAGGAAATATGCTGTAATGGTTCAAATGGTTGTTTCTGTAAAACCGACAGAACCAAGTTTCGATCCCATGGACATATGGGAATATTAACCGGAGGACTAATACGCATCACTCCTTGTATAAAGGCTTTGACTAGTGAATGCGAAGCCAAGGGCCTTTGAAAAAATATTGACAAGGCCGAAATCTGACCCTTGATAGTACTCAAGGCAAGCTTCCTATCTACAGCCCATTGTAGGAAGTCCAGAATCCTACCTATTACGTATTTACGTGGATGCCATTTCTTGGCCTCACACCAGGCGATGTACGCCTTCCAGATTCTATAGTAGATCTGCCTGGATACCGGCTTCCTGGCATTGATCATGGTAGATACCACAGCATTAGAGAGCCCTCTATTTTTTAGAATGTGGGCTTCAATAGCCAGGCCGTCAAACCTAGGGCTGGTAAGGAAGGGTGGTATATCGGTCCTTGCGAAAGCAGGTCCGGACGATGTGGGAGGGTCCAAGGACTCCCCACAGACATTTTTACAATCTCCGCGTACCATGCTCTTCGGGGCCACGCTGGAGCCACCAGAATCACTGGTTTCTTTTCTACCCTGATTCTGCGGAGTAATCGAGGTAACAATTGTGGCGGTGGGAATGCATATATCAGCTTGAACTGATCCCAAGGGAACACTAGGGCATCCGAGCCGCAAGCTAGGGGATCCCTTGTCCAAGAGACAAACCTGTCCACTTTTGTGTTGAATCTGGATGCTAGCAGATCTACATCCGGTGTTCCCCACCGCTGACATATTGTCCGGAAAACCTCGGGATGAAGGGACCATTCCCCTGGGCATAATTGTTGGCGACTTAGAAAGTCCGCCTTCCAATTCTCCACTCCTGGAATGAATACCGCAGATATGGCTGGGACATATCTTTCTGCCCATCTCAGGATGTAATTTACTTCCCTTTGGGCTGCACGACTCCTGGTGCCCCCCTGACGATTGATATATGCCACTGCTGTGGCATTGTCTGATTGAATTCTGACAGGGGACCCTTGGAGTTTGGATGTCCATGCTACTAGGGCATACCGGGCTGCTCGTATCTCTAAGAGATTGATGGGCAGGGCCTTTTCCGCATCCGACCATCTGCCCTGGAGAGACCATTGCTCCAGTACTGCTCCCCAGCCTATAAGGCTGGCATCTGTTGTGACCACCTTCCAGGAAATCGGACTGAAGGATTTCCCTCTTTCCAGATTCTGGGGAACCAACCACCAGCGGAGGCTCTTGCGAACGGAAGGGGACAAGGACATTGGTAAGTCCAGAGCCTGAACTTTTTTGTTCCAGGCTGACAGTATGGCCCTTTGCAACTTCCTTGAATGGAATTGACCGTAGGGTACTGCTTCGAATGATGCCACCATTTTTCCCAGCAGCCTCATGCACAGGCGTATGGATGGCTGTCTTTTTGAACCCACTAAGTGGATCAAATCTCTCAAAGACGACCCCTTTTCTTGAGGCAAGAAAATTTTTCTCTGGTCTGAATCCAGCCTTAGCCCCAAGTATTCCAGACTTTTGACTGGTTTTAGGGCTGACTTGTCTCGGTTGATAATCCAACCGTGATATTCCAGATACTTGATTGTCTCGTGAACAACCACTTCTAGTTTTTCCACTGAGTGGTCTATCAGCAACAAGTCGTCTAGATATGCCATTATCGTTACACCTCGTGTTCTTAGATTGGCCAATAATGGGGCCAAAATTTTTGTGAACACTCTTGGTGCTGTGGCCAGACCGAAGGGTAAGGCTCTGAACTGAAAATGGCGCCCTTCTACCGCAAAGCGTAGAAATTTTTGGTGGGCTGGAAAGATGGGAATGTGCAAATAAGCATCTTTGATGTCGATCGAGGCTAACCATTCCTCCCCTTGTAGGGCAGTGGCTACCGATCGGATCGACTCCATCCGGAAAGTCCTGATATGTAGGAATTTGTTTAGCCCTTTTAGATTTAATATGGGCCTCACGTCCCCGTTTGGCTTCGGGACTGTAAAGAGGTTTGAGTAAAACCCGAATCCCCATTCTTCCAGGGGAACCTCTATAATTACTGCTTGGAGCAATAATTGTTCTAGTGCCAACAGGAGGGATCCTCTCTTCTGGGGATCCCTTGGCACGTTTGACCTTATAAAGCGGGAAGGAGGGGAGTTTTTTAACTCCAATTTGTATCCCAGATTTACTGCGGAGAGCACCCATCTGTCTCGGATCGTGTCCCGCCAGGTCTCTGTGAACAACTGAAGTCTTCCCCCCACCCGATTGGATGGGGGCAACCCTTCAAGCATTTGACTTTGGGGGAGGTTTTGTACCTCTCCTGCTCCAGGGCTTCTTGTTACCCTGCAATTGTCCCTGATTTTTACCTCCGGGATTTGACCGAGGAGGCCGTCGGAACTGTTTCACAGCCGATGTCCTAGGGACTAGTGATGAGCCGAACACCCCCGGGTTCGGTTCGCACCAGAACCCGCGAACGGACCGAAAGTTCGAACGAACATTAGAACCCTATTAAATACAATGGATGCGAACGTTCGAATTCTAAAGTGCTAATTATAACAACTATTATGCATGTTATTGTCATAAATAGGGTTTGGGAACCCGGGTTGTGCACCAGGGGACATGTATCAATGCAAAAAGAAGTTTTAAAAACGGTCGTTTTTCGGGAGCAGTCATTTTAATGATGCATAAAGTGAAAAAAAAAAGTCAAATATTCCTTTAAATATCGTACCTGGGGGGTGTCTAAAGTATGCCTGTGAAGTGCCACGTGTTTCCCGTGTTTAGAACTGTCCCTGCACAAAATGACACTTCTAAAGGAAAAAAAAGCCATTTAAAACTGCTTGCGGCTTTAATGTAATGTCTGGTCCCGGTAATATGGATGAAATTCTTTAAGAAAAATGGCATAGCTACCCCATGACCCCCCCCTACCCCAGCCCATTACCAGCCCCTTTGGGTCTTGTATGGATATTAAGGGGAACCCCGCACATAAAATAAAAAAGGCCCTATATACTCTGAACAGCCGTATACAGGCGGTGCATACAAGACAGGGACTGTAGGTTTGTTCTTATGTAGAATCTGTTTGTAATTTTGAACAGGTACATTGTTGAAGTGTAGCTCCAGCCCAAAAATCTATTTTTAAACTTTTTGGGAAACATAGGTAAGGGTTATCACCCCTGTAACATTTGTTTTGCTGTCTGTGCCCCTGTTCAGAACATTTCACCTCACTTTCCGTCCCAATGACAACTGTTTTTGAAATGTGGTGTTTTTCTTGAAACAAGGATTGCTGATAAAGCATCAGTACAGATGAGACCCCTTTCTCCCATATTTATTCTTACAGGAGAGAATTTTCCTTTCTAGGGGTAGATTTCCTCTCACTTCCTGTTGTCTTCTTTCGTTTGCAAGTAGGAGTCGTTTGTAAGTTGGATGTTTGAAAGTAGGGACCTGCCGTATATACTCTGCAGAAATAGGCCCCTTAGTTGTTGGTGTTGGCACAACACTGTAAGCACTCAGTTACTCTTGGTTGGTGCTGGAACGCCCTGCTGTCAACTATTATATCAGGAATTTTAATTACATATAATTGTTGAACAGTGGTAGTAAAAATTGGGGCTTTGATGGTGGTGCTGGTGCCACAACACTGTAAGCCCTGACAGTTACTCTTGGTGGGTGCAGCAATGGGCCCTGCTGTGAATTATTAGATCAAGAATTGTAATTACATGCCCCTTTTGAACAGGGGCTGAAAAATTGGGCCTTTCGTGGTGGTGGTGGTGGTGGCGTTGCCACAAGACTGTAAGCCCTCAGAGTTACTCTTGGTGGGTGCAGCAATGGACCCTGCTGTGAATTATTAGATCAAGAATTGTAATTGCATGCCCCTGTTGAACAGGGGCTGAAAAATTGGGCCTTAGGCACTGGTGGCACAACACTACAACCCCTCACAGATACTGTACTTGGAGCACAGCAATGAGCCCTGTTGCAAAGTATTGCTTCAAAAATTGTAATGACACGCCCCTGTTAAACAGGGGCTGAAAAATTGGGCCTTAGGCACTGGTGCCACAACACTCCAACCCCTCACAGATACTGTACTTGGAGCACAGCAATGAGCCCTATGGCAAATTATTGCTAAAAAAATTGTAATTACACGCCCCTGTAAAACAGGGGCTGAAAAATTGGGCCTTAGCCACTGGTGGCGGCACCCATAAACAAAAATGATCTTCCAAGCTATCATCATCAATCGTATCATTGAGGACTCGGAGGAGGAGGATAGCCAGTCAACATAACAGCACAGGCACTCAGCATCAGCATCAGTCTTGAAGGGATGTGACATGTTAAAATCAATTAGTCTGTTATATCAGCATCAGGTGTGTGGTAGCTGGTGGTGATCCAAGACTGGTTCATCTTGATGAAAGTCAGTCGATCAACCGAGTCGGTGGACAGGCGCACCCTGTGATCCGTGACAAATCCTCCAGCAGCACTGAATGTGCGTTCCGAAAGAACGCTGGATGCAGGACAGGCCAGTAGCTCAATTGCATACTGTGCAAGCTCTGGCCAGTGATCCATCCTCAAGACCCAGTAAGCCAGAGGATTTTCGGTGGGGAAGGTGTCCAAGTCTGACCTTGCCCCTAGATATTCCTGCACCATGTTTATCAGACGCTGGCGATGGTTGCTGGAACCGATCATACTTTGGGGCTGCGGACTAAAGAATTGTCTGAACGCATCGGTCAGACGGCCACCTTCCCCACCGCTCCTTCTTTGACTGGCCGAAGCCTCAGCAACTCGTTGTCCAGGACCAGGAGTTTGTAACCTCCCAGTCTCTGGGAACGCGTTGCACAGACCTTTCTGCAAGGCCTCCCGGAGTTGTCTCATCCTCTGCTCCCTCTGCGACGGTAACATAAGGTCCGCAACCTTACCCTTGTACCGTGGATTAAGGAGAGTGGCCAGCCAGTAATGGTCCCTCTCCTTGATCCGAAGAATACGAGGATCCTTCCGCAGACTTTGCAGGATCAGGGAGGCCATGCAGCGTAGGTTTGCTGAGGCATTCGCTCCGGAGTCCTCTGGGTCACTAAGGACGACATGATCCGCAGCCACCTCCTCCCAGCCACGTACAAGTCCACTGGTTTCTTGGGACTGTAAATCATCCCTAAAAGACTGCTGCTGATGATGCTGAGTGCCAGCCTCCACCTCCATGCTGACACAATCCTCCTCCTCCTCCTCCTCCTCCTCCTCCTCCTCTTCCTGTGCGATGGGTGGGACAGAAGGAACACTGTCTGGGTAAAGGGGGCCTTGAGAGGCAAGGAAGTCCTCCTCTTCCTGCCTCTGTTCTGCCTCAAGTGCCCTGTCCATTATTCCACGCAGCGTGTGCTCCAACAGGTGGACAAGAGGTACAGTGTCACTGATGCATGCACTGTCACTGCTCACCATCCTCGTGGCCTCCTCAAATGGTGCCAGGACAGTGCATGCATCCCTGATCATGCCCCACTGGCGTGGAGAAAAAAAACCAAGCTCCCCTGACCCTGTCCTGGTGCCGTAGTCGCACAGGTACTCATTGATGGCCCTCTGCTGCGTGTGCAGCCGCTGCAGCATGGCCAACGTTGAGTTCCACCTGGTGGGCATGTCACATATAAGGCGGTTCTTGGGCAGGTTCAACTCCTTTTGCATCTCAGCCAGGCGAGCACTGGCATTATAAGATCTGCGGAAATGCACACAGACTTTCCTGGCCTGCCTCAGGACATCCTGTAAGCCCGGGTACCTGCCCAAGAACCGCTGCACCACCAGGTTAAGGACGTGAGCCACACAGGGCACATGGGTCAGTTGTCCCTGTCGGAGGGCGGAGAGGAGGTTGGTGCCATTGTCGCAAACCACCATTCCTGGCTTAAGCTGGCGTGGCGTCAACCACCTCTCGGCCTGGCCCTGCAGAGCAGACAGGACCTCTGCCCCAGTGTGGCTTCTGTCCCCCAAACACACCAGCGCAAGCACGGCATGGCATCTTTTTGCCTGCGTACTTGCGTAGCCCCGTGAACGGCTACGGAGCACCGCTGGTTCATAGGACAAACCACAGGAAGAGGCCATGGAGGAAGAAGAAGAGGAGGGGGTGGAGGAGAGAGGTGTGTCACAACCAGTAGTAGCATTTTGGAGGCGTGGCGGTGGGACAACCTCCAACACTACTGCACCTTGTCCTGCATCCTTCCCAGCTGCCAAAAGAGTGACCCAATGGGCCGTGAAAGAAAGGTAACGTCCCTGTCCATGCCTGCTGGACCATGAGTCAGCGGTAATATGCACCTTACCGCTGACCGCCCTGTCCAGCGAGGCCAAGACATTGCCTTCCACATGCCGGTAGAGAGCCGGAATAGCCTTCCGTGAGAAAAAGTGGCATTTGGGAACCTGCCACTGAGGAACCGCACATTGCACAAACTCACGGAAGGGGGCCGAGTCTACCAACTGAAAAGGCAGCAGTTGAAGCGCTAGCAATTTAGCCAAGCTAGCATTCAACCGCTGGGCATGTGGATGGCTGGGAGTGAACTTCTTTCGACGGTCCAGCAGCTGGGGCAGGGAAATTTGCCTGCTAGAATCGGACGTCGGTGTACTGCTAGCAGAGTGGCCGCAAGTACTTGGCTGTGACACACCTAATTCTACACCTTCATTCCTCTCAGTGCATGTTTCAGAGAGGACTGAAGTTATAGTGGGGTTGGAGATCCCAGCTGATGCGGTGCAAGGAGAGGTCCGCTTTGTTCTTTGGTGTGGGTCTTTGAGGTAGGCTTGCCAACGAGCTGCATGGCAGGTCAACATATGTCTGGTCAGGCATGTGGTACCCAAGCGGCTGATGTTTTGGCCACGCGATATACGCTTGAGACATATGTTGCAAACAGCAGCTGTGCGATCTGATGCACTAGCCTCAAAAAAGGCCCACACCAAGGAACTTTTAGAATGACGGGCAGAGGCAGCGCCCTGCACAGGCGGAGCTCTGCGGTGTGATTCCGTCGCTGTACTGCCCTTACGCTGGCCACCAAAGGGCATCCTGCCTCGTTGGAGATGTGCCTCCTCCTCATCCTCCTCCTCCTCCTCTCTCCTATTAGGCACCCACGTGGAGTCAGTGACCTCATCATCCCCTCCCTCCTCATCACTGGAGCCAATCTGGCAGTATGCTGCAGCTGCTGGAACATGACTGCCAGATTGGTGTCCTTCTTGAGCATCCCCTCTGTCTGCTCTCACGCTACTGCCTTCCTGTAGCTGGGTTTCATCATCAGACCCTTCGAAACGCTGGGCATCCTCCTGGAGCATGTACCCAACACTGTGCTCAAACAGTTCGGGGGACTCCTCAGGAGGAGGACATGGTGGGTCTAGGGAAGGAGTGACTGATGATGAGTCTGACATTGATACCAGGGAAGAGGACGCTTTGGCAGCTGCTTTGCCAGTACCCTGAGCCTGGGTGAGAGAGGATGAGGAGGAGGAGGAGGGCTTGGTCATCCACTCTACCAAGTCTTCGGCATGATGTGGCTCAACATGTCCAGCTGCCGAAAACAAGGACAAGCGTGTCCCATGGCCATGTGCTGATGACAATGCACCGCGTCCACGACCAGCACTGTTGCCCCCAGACACAGAGCCTGCTTGCCCTCTTTTATTGTCTCCTGACTGTCTGCCTCTCCTTGTTTGCCTTCCAGACATTCTAATAGATGGCCTGCAGGGAGATGGGAAAAAGGCAATAAGGGCTACCTTCAGGTGTCCTTCTCTGTCCCTTTACTTAAGGATTTCTAAATATGGTTGAGGATTATTGCTTTTGCACAGAATAGCACAACGACAATTTCCCTGACTGTCCAAAAAACAAGGATTTCAAAGATGGTTGATGAGGAATGCTTTGGCACACTATAGCACAAGGAGAATTCCCCTCACTTTCCTTCTTTGTCCCTAGAAACAAGGACTGGCACAGTGAAAGAAACTGACACTCTCCCTACCTACAGTTTTCTGTCCCTAGAAAAAATGTTTTTTTTAAGCACAATTTAGCACAAGGAGAATTACCTCACTGTCCTTCCAGGTCCCTGGAAACAAGGACTTTGACAGTGAAAGAAACTGACACACTCTCCCTACCTACAGTTTTCTGTCCCTAGAAAAAATGTTTTTTTTAAGCACAATTTAGCACAAGGAGAATTACCTCACTGTCCTTCCAGGTCCCTGGAAACAAGGACTTTGACAGTGAAATAAACTGACACACTCTCCCTACCTACAGTTTTCTGTCCCTAGAAAAAATGTTTTTTTTAAGCACAATTTAGCACAAGGAGAATTACCTCACTGTCCTTCCAGGTCCCTGGAAACAAGGACTTTGACAGTGAAAGAAACTGACACACTCTCCCTACCTACAGTTTTCTGTCCCTAGAAAAAATGTTTTTTTTAAGCACAATTTAGCACAAGGAGAATTACCTCACTGTCCTTCCAGGTCCCTGGAAACAAGGACTTTGACAGTGAAAGAAACTGACACACTCTCCCTACCTACAGTTTTCTGTCCCTAGAAAAAATGTTTTTTTTAAGCACAATTTAGCACAAGGAGAATTACCTCACTGTCCTTCCAGGTCCCTGGAAACAAGGACTTTGACAGTGAAAGAAACTGACACACTCTCCCTACCTACAGTTTTCTGTCCCTAGAAAAAATGTTTTTTTTAAGCACAATTTAGCACAAGGAGAATTACCTCACTGTCCTTCCAGGTCCCTGGAAACAAGGACTTTGACAGTGAAAGAAACTGACACACTCTCCCTACCTACAGTTTTCTGTCCCTAGAAAAAATGTTTTTTTTAAGCACAATTTAGCACAAGGAGAATTACCTCACTGTCCTTCCAGGTCCCTGGAAACAAGGACTTTGACAGTGAAAGAAACTGACACACTCTCCCTACCTACAGTTTTCTGTCCCTAGAAAAAATGTTTTTTTTAAGCACAATTTAGCACAAGGAGAATTACCTCACTGTCCTTCCAGGTCCCTGGAAACAAGGACTTTGACAGTGAAAGAAACTGACACACTCTCCCTACCTACAGTTTTCTGTCCCTAGAAAAAATGTTTTTTTTAAGCACAATTTAGCACAAGGAGAATTCACTCACTGTCCTTCCAGGTCCCTGGAAACAAGGACTTTGACAGTGAAAGAAACTGACACACTCTCCCTACCTACAGTTTTCTGTCCCTAGAAAAAATGTTTTTTTTAAGCACAATTTAGCACAAGGAGAATTACCTCACTGTCCTTCCAGGTCCCTGGAAACAAGGACTTTGACAGTGAAAGAAACTGACACACTCTCCCTACCTACAGTTTTCTGTCCCTAGAAAAAATGTTTTTTTTAAGCACAATTTAGCACAAGGAGAATTACCTCACTGTCCTTCCAGGTCCCTGGAAACAAGGACTTTGACAGTGAAAGAAACTGACACACTCTCCCTACCTACAGTTTTCTGTCCCTAGAAAAAATGTTTTTTTTAAGCACAATATAGCACAAGGAGAATTCACTCACTGTCCTTCCAGGTCCCTGGAAACAAGGACTTTGACAGTGAAAGAAACTGACACACTCTCCCTACCTACAGTTTTCTGTCCCTAGAAAAAATGTTTTTTTTAAGCACAATTTAGCACAAGGAGAATTACCTCACTGTCCTTCCAGGTCCCTGGAAACAAGGACTTTGACAGTGAAAGAAACTGACACACTCTCCCTACCTACAGTTTTCTGTCCCTAGAAAAAATGTTTTTTTTAAGCACAATTTAGCACAAGGAGAATTACCTCACTGTCCTTCCAGGTCCCTGGAAACAAGGACTTTGACAGTGAAAGAAACTGACACACTCTCCCTACCTACAGTTTTCTGTCCCTAGAAAAAATGTTTTTTTTAAGCACAATTTAGCACAAGGAGAATTACCTCACTGTCCTTCCAGGTCCCTGGAAACAAGGACTTTGACAGTGAAAGAAACTGACACACTCTCCCTACCTACAGTTTTCTGTCCCTAGAAAAAATGTTTTTTTTAAGCACAATTTAGCACAAGGAGAATTACCTCACTGTCCTTCCAGGTCCCTGGAAACAAGGACTTTGACAGTGAAAGAAACTGACACACTCTCCCTACCTACAGTTTTCTGTCCCTAGAAAAAATGTTTTTTTTAAGCACAATTTAGCACAAGGAGAATTCACTCACTGTCCTTCCAGGTCCCTGGAAACAAGGACTTTGACAGTGAAAGAAACTGACACACTCTCCCTACCTACAGTTTTCTGTCCCTAGAAAAAATGTTTTTTTTAAGCACAATATAGCACAAGCACAAAACACACTGACACTCTCCCTACCTATCCTTCTCTTTCCCTAAACTAAAGGAATCCAGGTTAAGCAAGAAAGAAATAAAAGTCACTGTCCCTGCCTATGCTGCTCTATCCCTGCTCCGGAACACACTACACTAGGCCGCCGTGCTGGCGGCCTTTTATAGTGTGGGGCGTGTACTAAACCCCCTCAGCAATAATTGGCCACAGGCATCCTGCCTGTGGCCAATCATTGCTCTCCTCGCTGCCGGCGCTGTGATTGGCCAAGCATGCGGGGTCACAGTGCATGCTTGGCCAATCACAGCGCCTGGATGACACTGCGATGGCGTAGTGCATTGTGGGCCGTTCGCGTCACTCGAATTTGGCGCGAACGGCCCAAATCGTTCGATCTTCGTCGAACGATCGAACAGCCGATGTTCGAGTCGAACGTATGTTCGACTCGAACACGAAGCTCATCCCTACTAGGGACTGGAGAAGCAGGCCTCTTAAAAGAGGGACCTCTAACTCTATTTTTAACCGGCAAAAGTGTACTTTTACCGCTGGAAATTCTCTGGATATATTTGTCCAGGTCTTCCCCGAATAAGCGTTCACCATGAAATGGGAAGCTGACCAGCAATTTTTTACAGGGAGCTTCAGCAGACCAGTTTTTGAGCCATAGCAGCCTGCGCATATGTACTACAGACAGCGTAAGGCGGGAGGCCTGATGGATTGAATCCTTTATAGCGTCCACCGTAAAGCATAAGGCTCTAGGTAGATCAGCTAGGGCAAGAGCCTGCTGATCTGGCAAGTCCCTTAAGACCTGTTTCAACTGATCCTTCACTGCTTGGCAGACCCCAATAGCTGCCACTGCTGGTTGTGTCACCAATCCTGCTGTAGAAAAAGCAGATTTTAATAAGGACTCCAATTTTTTATCTATTGGGTCCTTGAACATTTGGACATTATCCACCGGACATGTCAGTGATTTATTCACACAAGAGATGGCTGCGTCCACTGTAGGGACCCTCCATTTTCTGATGAACTTATCCTCCATGGGATAGACCACCGGAAATCTCTTGGGGGGAGTAAATATTTTGTCAGGATGCTCCCAATCCTGGTAAATGAGCCCTTCCAGTAAAGGATGGATCGAAAAGGAACAAACAGTCTGGGGAGCTTTTAGCGACCCCAACGAGGAGACAGAAGTGGATGATGGCTCCGCAAGTGGCATTTTAAATGCTGATCGGACCATATTAGTCAGGGACTGAACCCATAACCTTTCAGCATGTGATGCTGAGAACGGCTCCTCCACTGTTGATTCCTCTACAACCGAATCGACCTCATCCTGTTCCCCTTCAGGTAGGTCGATCCCTGTATGGGACTGTTGCTCTGTTAACAGGCACTCTGAGGGAGGAGACGGAGATCGGGCGCTTTTCTCCTGTGACAGGGAAGCCGCGATGAATGCTGACAATCTCTCTTCCATCCCTCCCAGAGCTGAGGAAAAAACCTCCTCTGTTACATACACAGGAGCAGGTGAACTGAGGACAGCCACAGTACCAGGTACTCCTGAGGGTGCTCTACGGTCACTAACCTCTGATTCTTCAGGGGAGACTGGTGCAGCCGAAGCATGCCCACGATCCTCAGAGCCCGATGGAGACCCCCTATTCCTCCTGGAATTTCTAGTCCCGGAGTTTTTAGACGGCATATTCCTAAGCCACAAAGCTGAGGTATTCCAGCCGAAATACACCAGTTACTGACAATAGTCTAGCATAAATGCTGCTATAAGAGACAGTTGGTGTCTACTAATGTGCCTTTCTAGGGGATGCCTGTATCAACCGCTTGCTGTATGCCTTCTTTAAATGTTGCCAGCTCTGTCTCTGTACTTCATAGCCAGCTCACCACACAAAATTGTGGTTTTTAACATGCTGGGACGCCCGCACATGCGCAGAAGCGCTGCGGCGCGCACAGAGCGTCATCCCCCAGGCTCCGCCCCCTTTCCCGGCTCACCTCTATATATAGAGGCGCGTGCACGCGCACGCGCGCGGCCACATGCGCCTTCAGCGCTAATTTCGAAAATGGAAACCAGGGACAAGAGCCAGGGCCCCTTTGCCGCAGGCCGGGGGATGGACGAGCATTGCAACATGGCAGAGGAAGCAGTTTCCCATAAGAGAACTCACCATCTGCCTGGACTTGCTCTGATAAAAAGAAACTAGTCCACATGACAAGAAACGTTCCACAGCGGCCTCTAGTGGACAAACACAGGTACCGCAGTCTAATATATTAAATATATATTAAAAAAAATATTTTTTTTTTTTCTTGACCACCATTAAAAATTATTACATTTTTTTATTAGTAGTTACAGGCATGCACAGAATTTTGCGGGAATACCATTAGGTAACAGACAGAAAGACAAATTAGGCTTGGGGGTCCCCCAATAGAACCAAGTTCCTGGGGGCCCCCACTTACCTGTTCCCCGCCGCAGGACTTTGTTTGGTCCACAAAAGCCCAAACTTCACCTATCACGGCAGGCATTGTAATCAAACCTTCAGGGACCGGGTTCCCAAGGATTCCACTCCCCTGGACCTGTATAGCACCCTGCACAGAAAACATCTTGGTCGTGGGTATGACCAGAGCTCTGGATCCCAGGGTCCAGCTCTCCTAAGAGAAGCATTACAGGCAAAACCTTGCTCTTCTCTGCAAGGCCCGGGTACCGACCATTTAGCTATGAAGCTTTTTTGGTCGGATCCGGAATAGCTTACTGAGGCCCAAAAGAACCTGTACGCAAGCTCAGTGAAAAACACATGTTTCTTCTTGGCCAACACCTTAGACACTGGCAAAAAACTGAGGTGCTCCCGGATGGGAGGGGCTTATATAGGGGAGGGTACTTCCGGTTTTGGAAGTTGCCAGTGCCAGCACCTGACGGTATCTATATAACCCATTAGTAATGACTATGTCGCTCTGTGTCCCGTGATGTACGAGAAAGAAAACCTTGACTTAGGTACAGATGTGCCTCCTGTACAGCGAAGTCTGGGTTTGTTGTGGAACATCAAGCAAGACAAATTCACCTTCCAAGTGTCAATTTGTGACAAACCCTTCACTAAGAGAGGAGTCCTGTCCGTGGTGAATAGCATCTATGACCCACTGGGTTGCCTTGCTTCAGTTACCATTCAAGGTAAGATTTTACTAAGACAGTTGTCTACTGAGAACATAGACTGGGATACTCCCTTGCCTATTGAGAATCAACACAAGTGGGAAAGGTGGAGATATTCTTTGAAGTCACTAGAAAAACTTCAGATTCCCCGTTGCTATGTTCCAGGTTCCACTTCAACTGCTAACCGGAGAGAGATTCATATTTTCTCTGATGCATCAGTTGAAGCTATTGCTGCAGTAGCCTATTTGAAGACCTCTGAACTGAATGGAGAATCACACTGTAGTTTTGTCCTAGGCAAGGTAAAACTCACTCCCAAGCCTGCACATACCATACCAAGACTTGAACTTTGTGCAGCCGTGCTAGCAGTAGAAATTGCAGAGGTCATACGAAGTGAAATGGACACTAGAATTGATTCTTTCACCTTCTATACAGACAGTAAGGTAGTACTTGGTTACATAAACAACCAAACAAAACAATTTTATGTGTACGTCAGCAACAGGGTTGAACGTATCAAGAGATTCTCTCTACCAAGTCAATGGCATCACGTTCTCACTGAACTCAACCCAGCTGACTGTGGGACCAGAGCCGTGTCACCTGCCGCTCTTCAGGACAGCTTATGGCTGTCACCTCCAAGGTTTCTGCGTGAGGACTCTTACTTACTCCCTATTGACACCACCTATGGGCTAGTAAACCCTGAAGATGATAAGAAAATAAGAACTGTGAACACCTCACTCCACACTTCTGTAAGTACAAAACAGAAGCTGCGGTCACACCGTTACAGGCATCAATGGAAGCAGGTGCAGCATCTAGCCAATGTGTTCTGGCATCGCTGGAAGAAAAAGTATCTTCACCACCTTCAAGGTCGTAACAAATGGCAAGCATCTAAGCCGAATCTTAAGGTTGGAGACCTCATCCTTCTAAAAGACAAGGAAGTTTGTCAAAATGAGTGGCCTTTGGGTCTTATTACTAAAGTTATGCCCAGCGACGATAACAAATTCCGGAAGGTAGAAGTCAAGGTAACCAAGGGAGGATCGACACGAACCTTTAGTCGACCAATTACAGAGTTAGTACTCCTTTTGCCAGGTGAGTGACTTGTGCAAGGACTAGCCATGCTGTTGGCACGGCGGGGAGTACATTGCTGCCATCTACAGGTTCTACTCAGAACTTTGGAATTATTTGAAGACATCATACTGTGACTTTATGTTCTTCATCCTGTTGAACTTACTTTTATTATTTGCTTGTTGCATGTTTTTCATTACAGGTTCCAGGACATTTATCAGTATTGGACTTATTGAAAATATATATATATTAGTTTAAGGTTATGAAATCTAAAGATTTCAGACGGGGAGTGTTGTGTTACACTATGTGATTATTCTTGCTCTGTGTCTTTAAGATCTGTCCCCTTCTTTCTAGCTGAACGCTCTCTCTCACCGTAGTTCTTTATATATCTCCTCCACTTCCTGATTCTGGTCATTACTCCTGTATATCTTCCATGCTAAACATCTTACATGTGGCTTACAACTGCAACGTTTTTCTATCTATGAATATCCATCATTAAACGGAACATTCGAAAGGATTCATCGTCTGTCGTCCTAACTGTGAGTTTATTCATTGAGTTAAACTGCCTGTATCGATGCAAGGGATGAATATCAAACCAGCTTGAGTAAGGCCTACTTAAACCGCGAGATGAACTTTATCGCTTTGTAGTTGAGACAGAACAGGCTACCAGGCCCTTAACTAGAATGCCTGTCTGATATGGACTCACTGCATAAAAATGCATCTATCCACTTGAGCTAAAACACCCCAATATCACAGTGGTGGATTCAGCGGGCACAAGACGGTGGAATCCAGGTCCTTGCTCCACAGTGAGTTCAGGTCAGTAACTGTTGGCTGTGTGTTGAAGTGCAGCCAGGCGAAAGGCATTGTGTGTTGCAGGTGGTGTACCTGTGAATGAAAAGTCAATTATTATTTTTTCTGCGATGAACTGCTGCTAGCTGTGTGTGGCAGCCAGGCAGACTGCATTGCACAGGAATTTGATGGACTGTGTTGCATGCGGGTTGTGTACCTGTAAAAGGAGAATCACATTTTCTTCCCTCTCTGCTGTGAACTGTGTTACCGGTTGCTGTGTACAACACCGCAAGGATGGGGCGGTCAAAACAGAAAAAGGAGGCGATCCTTGCTGAAGCAAGAGAAAGGCTACTGTGGCTAGAGGGTATTTCATCACATGCCCCTGCCAAACCAGAGAATTTGACTGAGTTTGAAATCTCTGTGATATGGGGTAAATTACTCATGTCACCCCCAGTTAAAAGGGAAGTGAAAGAGGTTGTCCCTGGCAACAGGAAGCCAGGTGGACAACAGCTTGTGGAAAAGTGGAGAATGGTCGTCCGTGGAAGCAACGTCCAGGCCAGCAGGGATGTCGGGGATCCAAGGAGTCTGTCTGCTGATGGTCATGACCAGTGGAGTCCTCAAGAGTGGTATCCCGTGGCAACAGAGAGCCAGGCATTAAGGAGATGCCAAGAAATTAAATTTCAGCGTCCAGTACCGTGCTTGGAATGTGGTCAAGTGGGGCATGGGATCTTTACTTGCCCAAGGTTCTGGAACACTGCTGAAGAGTCTGGAAAAGCCGCAGTGTCGCTATATGGCCCCAAAGTGACAGTAGCTGGTATGGATGCAGCTGAGAGACAGCGCACTAAAGTGAAGGCTATGATGCCAGCCACTGAAAATGGTAAGACTGTTCCAGTTTATGGTACTGAACCCAGTGAAGTGGGAGTATGTCCAGTGGGGAGATCCGCAGTGCCAATGGACATAGACTTGCGGCAGTGTGCTACCCAGAGCAGTGGGGAGGCACAGCGTAAAGCCCAACTAGCCGCAGGGCTAAAGACTGGAAAGGACATGGGGACTCTGCATGTGCCTGCTATAGTGCAGCAGATGGCAGGGAAAATAGAGTTAGGGGTGACCAAAACAGTGCTGGTGCCATGTTCCCTAGTGACAGGTACTGCAGGGTTGCCCAGGGAAACTTCCAAGAAGCCCGCAGTGACGGAGCCAAGCGTTTCCCAGGTCAGCTTTGGAGCTGCCCATGTAGAAAATGGTGCCCCTTTAAAGATGGAGGGCGCTGTGAGGAGTCACTCAGAGGCTTTGGTGGGTAATAGACAATCCATGAAGGTAGCAGCTATGTCTTCACGTAGTGAAAATTCTGATGGTTATGCTGACAAAAGTGTTACTGTTGGCAAATGTGATGGTATTGGTGATAATGACATTGAAAAATGTGTTTCCTTTAGTGTCATGTCTGAAAATGTTGGAAATGTGTTTACTACCAATGATGGGAGTAGGATATCTCCCATGACAACCAGAAGTGCAGGATTGTCCATGGAAGTCTCATGGGGCCTCCATGTGTTGGAGCCAGAGGTTTTCCAGGATTGCTGTGGTGCTACTCTGGTGAAACAATGGAAGACTGTGTCACATAGTGAGTGTGTCTGGGCGCAGCCCCACAACCCTAAGTGTAACCCAGTTGTCAAGTGGTTAATTCAGCCTGCAAATGCTGAAAGTGTAGAGCTGTATGTGTCTGTAGCGCCACCAGAGCAAGGTGATCAAAATAAGGTATTGCACCTTGACTTGGTTGAGGATGCAATATCCCAGTGTGATGTGAAAAAAAAAAATATGGTCACAATGTGAGGTAGATAGAAGTGACAAGTGTGTTGTTTTGGCTAGTGAATCCCAGGTTCCTGTTGGGCCGTCTAGAGCAGGTAATGCAGTGCTGTGGAGCACCAGTGATGGAACCACAGGAGACTGGGATGATGACAAGGAAGTGACAAGGAATTACGAAGCAATGATGTGTAACAAAGTTGTGGACAGAACACCTGCTATGCCCAATGGAGGGATCGCAAAGGCTGATGCCCTCCAGTCTGAAGGAACGGTTCTGGGCGCAGGCATGGCAGATGGGTTGTCCACGGCCCAGCAACTAAGTAATGGCAAGTGTCAAGGTGACAATGTGACTAATGATGACTCGCAGAGGCTTATTGGTGTATCGTTAGAGGTGAAGAGGAGACATGTGTCTGACAGTGCTCCAGGGGAGCAAAAGGCTGGGATGAGGGGTACCTCCAAGGAGTTGGAGGTCTCTTCAAATGTCTCAACCTCACAAGCTGCAATGGATGAGCCCCTCCATGTCTCGGACAGGGGAAAGGTTCCCAGAAAGGTCACGCATTTAGACATCGGTTGCATAGAGTTGACAAAAACTTTATTAGAAATGCTGGAGTTGGTAAAAGTGCCCTCACTGTGCACTTGGGTGTCTCCACCGCAGTCGGACCAGATGGTGCTGTGTGGTACCAATAGGTGGAGCCAGGTGGTACAGGCTGTGCTGGGAAGCTTGTTAACAGTGTGGCAAATAGTCCTGAGGTTCTCTAAGAGGGTGCTCCCAGTTACTGAGTGGCCTGGAAGGCGCTCAGAACTGTTGGAGACATCAAAGGTCTCTCCGGCTGGTGTAGTGACTGTAAACATCTCTGCTGGTGTGGTCCGAGGTGCAGCTGAGCAGTGGTCAGTAGGCAGTTTTCTCAGATTTTGCTATTTCTGCATGGGTCTCTATGGCTTGGAGATCCGTCAGAGTCTTGGGTGGGACGGGATCTCCATTCCTGTGTCCGGGTCTTGTGGACAGCCAGCATGGTGTGTGCTCAAGTGCACACAACTAATATAATGAGGGGCTGGTGAGAGCAGAGTGAAGGATGGTGAGCAGCTTGCTAACTGCAGTGGCTGCTAGTGAGTGTCTCTGTGTGAGGATAAACGCTGTGTGCGTTGAAGGGTTTTAAGCTGTGTGCGTCCAAGGAGCCAGAAGCTGTGTGCATTAAGGGACGTCAAGCTGTGTGCGTTTAAGAAGCCCAAAGCTGTGTGCATCCAAGACTGTGAGACTGGAAGATCTAGTGGTTTAAAAGGTATCAGTGCAAGCAGAGGAACTGCTAACAAGAGAGCCAGGTGGCTTGGTATGTTTTTCTTGTTTTTGGACTGCTAAATGAAGTTAAACCCCTGCGTGGGAATCCTGAGGGGACATTTTGCTTTTGTTTTTCTGTTTAAATAAACATGGGCTACCAGGCCCTTAACTAGAATGCCTGTCTGATATGGACTCACTGCATAAAAATGCATCTATCCACTTGAGCTAAAACACCCCAATATCACACACACATTATATATATATATATATATATATATATATATAATATATGTGTATGTATGTGTATGTATGTATGGAAATAGTAATTGTTGTACTACTGGGTATTGTCTGTACCTTTTTTATAGGTACAAACAATACTGAAGCAACACAAACTCACAAAATGTACAGTATAGACATTACAAATTGTATTATACAACAGTAGGGTCTCCCGACGCGTTTCCCCAGACGATGCATTTGGATGTGAAATGCGTCGGAAGACCCCTACTGTTGCCATTTGATAAAGCGCTGTTGCATTCTTCCAAATGTAAGTGTTCCTACCTACATTAAATACCCTTTTTATACAGTATTACACTATGTGCCTTTTCTTTCCCTTTACTTTCTGGCATATATCTGGTATCACCACCTGGCCCTAATCGGGCACTACCTGCAAGTGTCATCACCATCTGGACACAAGAGATACTTCTCCCTACCTTCTGTATTTGATTGAAGTTTGAGGTTCTTGTTTGAATCGCAGCTGGAGATTCGCTGTTCACAGCGGCTTACCCATGTCTGGTTGACCCTCTGAACATATGTTTTTGGGGTCCACTCTCTCTGGTAAGCCTTTTCTACTATCGATTGGTGGTGGTCACTTTAAGTGCACTCGCTTCACGTCAAGTTCATTTAGGAGCACCATTATTTTGATTCTCACCAGCGTCTATCAATTTTGTTTTTATTAATGAACTCAGTATTTTCTGGTGACCTTTACGTTACACAACTTATATCACTGAGGACTATTTGAATATTTTCATTTATTCATTTATCACTTCTTGAATGTTACGTTGTTTATTTTGACTGTTTATCACTGTTATATACTGCACTTCATCCCAGTGCAGTTCTCATTTAATTTAGCGCTACACTTTTTTGTCTTGTTCGTATTCCACCATTTTTTCAATTGGTTGTGTGAGCTGCTATACAATCAGGCACTGCAGAATTTTTTGTTTTCATCCCATATGACAGCACCGGTGCCTAGCGACTGGCTACTAAAACACCTATCAATGCATTGCCGGAGGAAGTAGAAAAAGTGACACTTACAGCACCAATATGTAACACAGTAAATCCAGCATGACTTTTTACACCATAAAATGAACAGTAATTGAAATGCACATTTGCATGTCATTTAATACTTGATGAAGATCAGTTTCTACCTTATTTTGCAGTTAAAAAAAACAAAAAAAAAAACGCACACATAATATATGGTCACAGCTCACCTCCATGTGCATTGAATGCACACATTAAGGGTTTGTTTACACCACAATTTCTGCATTCACTGTGCGTTTACTTGCTTTTTCAGGGTGTTTTTTGGATTTTTTTTACCAAGCTGCTGTTACGCGAGTTTGCATGCACACATTTACATGGGTTTTTGGTTGCGTTCTGGTGCAGAAAAACGTAGCAAGCTGTACTTTTTTTTTTTTTTTTTAAAACACACAGTTAAGCCCTGCAATGGTGTAAACTAGACTCACCGGAATACATTCATTTTTCTTGCATATGCGTTTGTACTGGGTTTATGCTGCTTTTAAAAGCTCACCTGCCTGCATCTGGTGTAAAGGAGCCCTAATGAATGATAAATTACACAGCCATGTGCACCGAATACCCACATTATTACATTAAAAATTAATATTTAAGACATTACAGATGTGGGTTACCTCATGTGCATGAAAATAAATACCCTTGCAGTGGGCCCCCTTCTGTGCTAGAAGGGTTGACTGCTCAATTTGTCCAGAGGATGATGAATAAGGCGATATACTTTTAATGGTGACTCTCTCCTCTCTGGACAACCAGTCCCCCAAAACTGCTTCCCAACTGGTCGCAAATCTGACGTCATCCTGTACAATGCAGGACCAATAGGCCTCCCTACAATTCAGGTTAGGTCTTTCCCCCTTTGCATCAACCCCTAAGTAAAATGAGCAGTTCACCTTTGCAGGGCAGAGGGGGACCCAATGCAAGGGAAATGTGTTTTTCTTCCTCTGAGGTCAGCTTTTAAGATCAGCAAGTTTCATTCATACTCATATTTCAGGAATAAAAGGCAAACCAATTAAAGAATATCCTGGTTTATTTTCTGATGGAACTTCAACATTGGTCCAGGTCAGGTCTTCAGAGAACATGTATGCATAAATACCAGAGGGCATACAGCGCCACAATGAGTCTGTGCAATACAGGGTGGATAAACTGGGCTAAACAAAACTCAACAATAGAAAAGAAATTGGAACAATGCTCCTTCCAAGAACACATATTCCTATACTGCTCAAATACCACTAAATTACAAATTATTTTCTTTCAGTGTCAGTACATTTATGTTGGAAATGTCTAGTGCCATGTTTAACAAGCAACAGGTTTCATAATGGTTTCTGGGTAAAAGCAATTAAACACAAAGTCAATACATAATTTTGGCATCCCTGGGTATGATGAATTTATTATTGAGGTTATTACTACCATGTAATGACTGACATAGCTTCTGGGACAGTTGTATCACTGTGGCAGATATTAGAACAGGTTCTCAGTGTACACCTACTTGATGCAGGTACACAGAGCACTCTACAGAGAGAGCTTTACATGTGTTCGATGATCTCTTGACATCTCTTGCATATTGCAGTAATGAGCATTACAAACACTGCTCCTCCCAGACATTGAAAGGATCAATTAGAAAAGCCTTACAACTAGCAAATATAGCTAAAATTGTGTCTAAAAACTTTAGAAGGCGTCACCCACATTATATTAACATTGACACTGTTGTCTTCAAGTCATGGTTGAAGTTGTCATATTTAAAGTAAAAACAACTACCCTTCTACTATTCTTCTTAGCAATGCTCCCAGACCTCCTCTAGCCACTTGTAATGGTGTCTTCTCCTCTTTATTTTCTATATAAATACTTGCTCCATGTTCAACCAAGAGTTTGGCTTCCTCCATTCGCTCTTCATCACAGGCAAGATGCCTAAAAGGAGAGAACACACAAATGTCATCTCTGCAATGCAACTGTAAATTTTATCTTTTATTACATCTTTATCTAATCATTTATTACACCCCTAATTAGTTGCAAATTGTTGTTCTTATTGGTACCACTTAGTTTTCCAGCTTTATGTCGCCGTGTTCCAACTTTTCTTGAGACGTGTTGCTGCCATCAATTTAAAAAAATAAAATAAAAAAATTGTACATTTTCTCAGTTTGAACATTTGATATGTTTTCTATTCTCTATTGTCAATAAAATGCAGGTTTATGAGATTTGCAAATCATTGCATTCTGTTCTTATGTAGATTTTACACAGCGTCCCAACTTGTTCGGAATGTGGGTTGTAGATCTGCAGCACAGTGGATTAGCTGTTAGAACTTCTGCTATGCAGCACTGGGGTCCTTGGTTTTAATGCCATTCAAGATGCAATCTGCATGAAGTTTGCGTGTTCGCCCTTTACTTTTGTGGGTTTCCTACAGGTACTCCGGTCTCCTCTGACACTCTTAAAGTGACGTTAAAATATATACGAATATTTTTTTTTCCCCCCAAAAAACAGATAATAAAATAAGTAACATGTATTTGCTGATTTTTCTAAAAATATCCTCCTCTGTTTACTTTTAAAAATGTCCCCCAGCTGCACCAACACACACAATCAGGACCTAAGGAGACCTATAGGGATCTTCTGTATGTACTTCCTGCTCTGTACTACAACTGTATGTGTTGTGAGCACAGCACACACAGACAGTGCGAGAAAACACAGAGCTGTTGTCATGGCTTTTGCACTGGGTGTCCTTCAGGTAGAAGTTGGTTGTTTATTTCACTTTCCAAATTTGTTTTTCTTTTTGGAACTTCAGATCCTCATGATTAGCCACTCCAAGTGGCTTCTCTTGGTGCGAGTACACATTTAGGCCTCATGCCCACAAACGTTTTTACAGCCGTGTTTTCGAGCGTTTTTTTACAGCTTAATCCATGTTATTGTTTAAATTATTTTTTTAGAAAAAAAGCCGGAGCTCAAAAACGCAATCGCAGCGGTTTTGCGCGTTTAACGCTTCGCGTTTTTTATGCAAAACGCAGACGCTGCGGAACGCACTGGTCCTGGGTTTTTTTTACAGCTTAAAAACGCCTATGCTATTTGCAGCTCAAAAACGCCTAAGTGGGCATGAAGCCATAGACTAACATGGACAGGCGTTTTTGAGCTGTAAAACACGCTCAAAAACGCGGCTGTAAAAACGTCGGTGGGCATGAGGCCTAAGAATGCAAAAAGAGTAAAACTTCCCTACTGCATCAGGAGATGATAAACCCCACAGCAGTACTGCCAGAACTGGAAACGTAGAAGCACAAAAGTTTTTTGGGAGCTAAAAGGATATGTATGTCCACCGAAAACAACAAAGAAGACTCAAGAACATTATGCAAATCACCATTTTGTTTTAGGTGCACTGGTCACCCGGTTTCTGGGAATTTTCAAACTCTGCCAGAAGGATATAAGATACTGATAGGAGATTCAACCCACTAGTGCCCACCAATGGCTAAAATATTGGTTTTGGTTAACTAAAGCTGTAAATGAAACCCGACATACGGATGCCGATGCTAACCTCCTGAAAATGCTAACTGTATGGCCATCTGTGGCTTTTTTCCTCTTACTGTCCCAGTACAAGCAAGGAGCCATTCAAGTCATAACTTCTAAACTACACATTTTTCCCCAGGCTAGTGGCTTAGAACACAGTAAAATCAGAGGGGGTTATTTACTAAAACTGGAGAGTGCAATATCTGCTGCAACTTTGCATAGAAACCAATCAGCTTCCAGGTTTTACTGCCAAAGCTTAATTGAACAAGCTGAAGTCGGAAGCTGATTGGCTACCATGCACAGCTGCACCAGATTCCGAGTGCACCAGGTATAGTAAATCTCTCCCAGAGTGTAGGCATGACAGAGAAAAAAAAAAAAAGCATTTTCAGGAGGAGGCAATTAATGGCATCCACCATATTTTTTGCATTGGAAAACTTTATATAAAAGGCCAAGCTCACGTTTCAGAAATCAGCCTATGCAGTCAAGGGTCCCCAGGAGGTATTTAAAAAATTTAATCTGTCACACCCATCGGCCATTTGGGCCCCCTGGAAGCCTGGCTAAAAAGCATCTTGTTCTCAATCCCCACATCACACCTTGTTGCTAAGAAGCGAAAATGTTGGTTTTCACTCCTATAATGCCGAAGTGAAAATCCAACAGTTTTGCATTCTAGCAATAAAAAGGTAGGATACAGGGATTCCTAACTGAGTTTTATGGCCATGCTTCTAGAAGGCCCTAAATGGCCTAACAGCTATGACAATAAAATGAATGAACATTTTAAAGGGCTGCACAGATTTTGAATATCTACTGGAGCCCCTGTACTGCATAAATTATTTATTTATTTATTTTTTTAGTTTTTTAAAGGTGAACTTCTAAATCTGAACTAAACCCTTTATTCTTTGCAGTCAAGGAAGTTGACATCTTACACTCTGATCTGCAGTTGCCGCGGTGCTGCACATGTGATCAGCTGTTTTCTAGAGCATCTACCATTAGATGACACTCGATACGGCTGTCCCTCCCTCTCCTTTTTGGTCTTTAAAGGCAGGTGCATGAATTCCCAGGATGGAGCCCCTCTCTTATGAGGGAATGGGAGTTCCCTCCGCCCATCCATCTGTGCTGTTAACCGTGAGGCCCCTCCCTTCCATGTTATAATCACATTGGGGTTTGGAAGGACCTATTGGCCAGGAGGGTTTGTCCGCTCTATGCCTGCAGAAAGGATGCATTCTACCATCCTCCCAGCCAGGCATATGGACCTGCGCATGTGCAGTAGAAGGTGTCCGCATCACCTCACCTGCCAACTGAAGTGATATTTTGATGGACATGTAGTGGGAGCATTTAAGGGGGATATGGGGCTACACAGCTAGACCCCAGCCGAGTGACCCGGCCCTTGTTGCATGCAGGCATAGATTGGTCCATAACCTATTAGTAGGCAATGATGTCTGACTACCAGGCAATTATGGGCTAGGTTTACATACATTATTACTACTGTTCAGCAGAAGCCCTTTATAGAGCTGTGAGTATGCCTGTATATATTAGGATCATGCTCATTTTGTCTGCTGAGAGGCTTTGTAAAGGCATAGGGACTGCTTTTGCCTTGTTTTTATACATAATTAAGAACATTATATAATATGTCTTTGTTAGATTGGTTCGTCCATAACAATATATTTGGTTGCTGCATTCTTTTTGTATACACGGAGAAACGTAATAACTCAGATTCTAACGGTTTATGGTCTGGTCTTTTTTATATGTATGATTTTTACAGAACTAATGATCCTTGGTGTAGGAGGATCAGACCATGAACCTACTATGGTCATGAGATATCAATATCATATTTATGAGGCAGTACTTTAAAGTTCTGTAATTATGACCAGGCATTATTAAAATGTTGGTATTGATAGTCCCTTTAACCGATAGCCAGTATATAATGTTGGATGAGAAGGCCTGGCTCTAAGTCACCACTCTAATTCATCCCAAAGTCATCTCTATGACAGTCGGAGAGCCGGGTTCCCGGAAGTAAACAAAGCCGCGATTGCGGCTGTCAGCATGAGATCTGTGAATTGTTTTTCCCCCAATCTCATACATTCCAGCCTGGAGGAGAGATGTGGGGTCTTATTGACCCCACATCTCCTCATAAAGAGGACCAGCCACTAACAATTCCTATTACAAGGGATGTTTACATTCCTTGTAATACAAATAAACGTGATCAAAAAAAATAATAATAAAAAAAATGTAAAAGAAAGTGTAAAAAAAAAAAAAAATAATAATTTTAAAAACGCCCCTGCCCCCGGTAGCTCACGCTCAGAAACTAACACACACACACACACACGTAAGTCCCGCCCACATATGTAAACGCCGTTCAAACCACACGTGAGGTATCGCCGCGTGCCTTAGAGCGTGTGCAACAATTCTAGCACTAGACCTCCTCTAACTCTAACCTGGTAACCTGTAAAGAAAATTAAAACGTTGCCTATGGAGATTTTTAAGTACTGAAGTTTGGCACCATTCCAAGAGTGTGCGCAATTTTAAAGCGTGGCATGTTAGGTATCTATTTACTCAGCGTAACATCATTTTTCACATTGTACAAAAAAAATTGGGCTAACTTTGTTTTGTTATTTTTTAATTCATGAAACCGTTTTTTTTTTTTTTTAAAAGGCGTTTGAAAAATTATTGCGCAAATACCGTGCAAGATAAAAAGTTGCAATGACTGCCACTTTTCTCCCTAGGGTGTCTGCTAAAAAAACATATATAAAGTTTGGGGTTCTGAGTAATTTTCTAGCCAAAAAAAATTATGATTTTTACATGAAGGAGAGAAGTGCCAGAATAGGCCAGGTATGGAAGTGGTTAAAGTTCATGCGCGTGTAAAGGCAGGCGTCCCAATACTTTTGACAATATAGTTTGTGTACACATTTGTTTCTCTTTTCAAAAAAACTTTGTGTATGGTAATGCCTGATTTTTAATAATAAGATTGACTAATAAATTGCTATTTTAAAGATTTTTGGATCTATCTGGTGCCTTAAGAATCTGCTTTTCTATTTATTTATTTTACTTGAATATGACAGCAGTCATTTGATGGCTTGACAGTCCAACTATGAGCTGACATAAGAACACTAGTAACTGTCAGTTAACATTTGCGGTTCTGCTACTGGCTCCATTCACATCTTCGCGTTTCGAAGAAACGGTCTGGTCTGTACCATGCATGTGTGCGTTTTTGAATTGTTTCAGTTAAATAAAATAAAAGGAGTCTCTATAACAGCTCTAATTTATCTTTTTGGTCTATACTTACAGTGGTGTATTCCCTTCAATGTCTTGTAAATTAGTGGATGCTTTGTGTTTTAGGAGGATTTCCACCATCTTCAGGTTGCCTTTGGAAGCTGCGCGGTGAAGTGGGGTGGACTCCAGCTTGTCCTTGGCATCAGGCGAAGCACCGCTTTCCAGAAGTAGAAGAGCAATCTGTGAAGAGGCAATATTAAGAGAGTTGTATGTGCGAAGCATGTACATTTTGAAGAAAAATTGAATACCAACATGGTATTCTATTACTATAATTCTACATCTGAGAAAAAAACTGTCAACGTTGCAGATACCTCATGCCAGTTCTTGGATGCTGCATAGTGGAGAGGTGTGCACCCAACCTGATTGGCGGTGTTTACTTGGGCTCCCTTCCCCAGTAAAGCTCTGACAATATCTGTCCGGCCAGCAGAGGCAGCAATGTGAAGAGGCGTCCATCCTGCCTGGGACAAAAGGGTAAAAACAACACATCAAAATCTGCCTGAAACAGTTTTCATTTTGGACCCAGAAGTCCATCTCCAGTCAAACATTTTTTTTGGATAGAGTTTGAAAATGATAGATACCATGTCGGATATATACTGCTGTCCATTGTTCCTCAGTGGGAATATCCCCCTAAAACACCTGTACCAGCGACAAGGCTTCACCAGGACAGAAAGTGAGGGCACATCCCTGTTCACCATCCTACTGCCAAAGGTATAGAATGAAGGGACAAATCCTTAGTGGAGCCAGAGACAGCAATAAAAACCTGACAGAGGTTTAAACCCTTTTCCACTCTGTTCAATAGTTTGGCTGAAGTTGGGCTTTAAAGATTACTTACGGGGAAAGTAAAAATCCTACCTTGCAGTGGGGCTTGTGTAGGTCTAGGGGACAGGGCAAAGCAGTTTTACTTACCCAACTCTCCACCGCCAGAGCGTAGGGTCATCTGCCAAGGGAGTGGAGGATCAGGTTAAAGTGGTTGTAAACCCACTTGAAGGACTTCTATCTATAGGTAAGCCTAGAAGAATGCTTACCTATAGGTAGTGGAAATATCTCCTAAACGTGCGCCGTTTAGGAGCTATTTCACTTCTAGTCCGCCAAAAATCTTCACTGGCCATGAGCGGGGAAGAAACGAAACTAGAAGAAACTTCCCTAGCCTGTGCCGTGAATTGCGGCTCCCGTGCACATCTGCGGTAGTGACGTCACACGCGGCTCCGGCGAATCACAGAGCCGGAGTCAGGGACCCGGAAGGAAGAGGGGGCAGAAGATGGATGCTGCCTACTCTGGGGACATCGCTGGATTCTTTTGCAGGTAAGTGCCACATAATGAGCTAGTATGCGATGCATTCTGGCCCATTATGCTTTTCATTTGCAGGCTGCAGCAGCGGGCTAAAGGGGAAGTAAAACCCATCAGGGTTTACTTCCTTTTTAATATGAAATTGCTTTTTCTGTCCCCTGGATCTCTGTCATTGAGGAGCAGGTAGAGGCCCACTGCAAGGGAGGAGAAGTCTAACTTCTGTGACACCACTGGGAGATGTCTCTTCTATATCTTTACTACCAGGATGAGAAATAAAGGGAACGATGACTCTACAAAAAAAAAAAAAAAACTGAGGCCATTGCAGCTGAATTCCTAGCCATTTTGAAATCATAAGCCCCGCCTCCTGTAATTTCCAGCTGGCCAATCATCATAACAGGCCAGGATGTAGGGCTTAGGAGAAAGTGGCAAGCTACCTGGAATGGACTGAGATTTTCTTGGAGGAACGGCTGGGGATGCACAGGTAACATGTAGGGTATTACAGACTGCTACAGGTCTGTGTGCCTGCACTCTATACCCACTGTGGATTTTTAGGAGTAAACACCAAGTAATGCACAGACTCATCTAAACTTCCCTCACCTCCATCTCTTGTGTGCTAATTTATCAGATTAGAGTTCTATATATTAAGTATAAAGAAAATCATCAACTTACATCATCTTTGTCATCAACTGGCACTCCAAGCAGGAGCAAATATTCAGCAATTTCAGTGTGCCCTGCTGAGCATGCCCAGTGCAGGGGTGTCCTTTCATCCTGCAATAAACACAGAAAACATAATAGACACACCTTGCTTCCCTTATGTACATATATCATTAGAAACTATACAGATACAAGGCTTTCATTAAAACATCAACACGCATTGAATATAAATCTTAAAAAAAAGAAAAAAAAAAAAGAATACATTTTCCGTTATGAAGTCTGTCCACCTTAATTAACGGACCTTTCCTTAATAATAGGCAAACATGGCCATGTTCAGCCTAAACTAAGTGCAGTAAACCACTATGCACTGCCAGGGATGCCTGCAATCTGACAAGCTCTGGGCAGCCTTTTTGGCACAGGAATAACAGTAGAACTACTATTAGCAGGATACCTTTTATTGTTATAACAGTTTTCTTTATTATAAATTAGTGGTTACTTTCATTTTAGTGTTTATGTTAAAGTGTTTGTAAACCTTTACATAAACCCAGTGAAGTGACTGGCTTCAGGTGATACACAGAGATGAAACAAATCCTCCTACATAAGTAGTATCTGTTTATCTGCAGTCTTCTCTACATCCATTCAAAGTCCAGAATGTATAAAGCTTGTCTGAGAGTTCAGAAAAAAGGGGGGTGGAGAGCTGAAGTTACACTCTGCAGAGATCAGAGAAGAGAGCTGAGAGTTGATTGAAGGAAAGAGACACACCCTTTCACAGGAATAGAGCTGAGGCTGTCAATCAGCTGGAGCTCCTTGCTCTGTCACCTTTTTTCTCTTAGCCCTGGTTCACACTGGTGCGTTTTGCCAAATCGCATGTCAAAACGGCGGTATTTGCCGCAAATTGCCGGCAATGGAACCGTCCTAATCGGTGCAACGCCGCATCTGTGGCGCTGCACCGATTTCAAAAAGTAGTTTCTGTACTACTTTTTGCAATTTTGGCCCGCGATTTACATTGACATCTGTGCAGAAACCTGCACATATGTCTTGGTAATCACGGCAGAAATCGGGACTGACAAGCGGGAGTGAAATTGTGCAAATTCAGCTGAACTCGCACACCTTCACTCTCGCAGCCCAGTGTGACCTTGGGCTAAGTGTCAGAAAAAAAAAATGGTCAGAAGTGACTCATGCTGATAGAGGATGGGAGCAGCAGACAGAAATGACACTTAGTGCCCTTAATTGAGACAAGTAGACATTATAGAGGTATATGCTTTGTTCATATTTCATGTCTGAGGTTTACAACCACTTTAAGTTAAAAAGTATGCTTAGGTTAAGAGTTACAATTACAATAAAGGGCCTATTCCCAAACGTGCACTGAAATAACACAGAAAAATATTTTACAGTTTTATAGCAACACATTTTAAAGAGAAACTTCATCTCCTCATATTCTCACAGGTCCTCCAAATGTAGTGGCGTTCTGTAGGGATCCACCACTCCACTACTACTCACCTGGTCCAGCGCTGCCATCTTCTTCTTCTCTGATGTCATTGGCAGCCGCTTGTCTCCTCCGGGTTCTTACAGCCGCCCTCCTGATGTCGTCCCATGGTGCATCCATTGTGGAGCACACTGAGGCCTCCTGGAATGCGTCATTTATGTATTCAAGGAGGCTGCCGATGACGTCATTGTTACCCGGATGGGAATCCAGGAAGTGCGGTAATGTGTTCCCCCCAATAAAGTAACAAACGTGTCAGAGAGGAGGGGGTAGGTGTGGAATGACAGATGGAAAGTGGGGGTGATGGTCAGCTTTAACCAATAGGTATAGGAGCGTTGCCCTGTGGTAACATTCGTGGCACCCCTCTACACATGTACCATAGTTATTGGTACACAGCTGTACATTGCGACGTGAGCCGACAACAGATTCAAAATACAAGCAGTGCTAAACCCAAAAGCAAACATTTATATTATCACAGCTTACCATTTCTTCATATGTGGTGTGCTGTATTCGTTTCCTTTCCTAGACTTACTTTTATTTTTACCCAGTGATCCGGCCAGTAAGCCTGTTGTTTTTCAAAAGAAAAAGCTGTCTGGTAGATGTAGCAGTTAGAGGGTTGACACAAACCATTTACCACTGACGGGGGTGCTTACAATAGTGAGCTTTTTTTATTAATTCCAAAAAGGCAAAAAAAAATAAAAATCAGTTTGCTGTAACTGCAGTATTTACAGAAGATTTATATTTACCTTCATTTATGTAGTGCAAGGGCCCGCCTGACTTGTAAACCGATGTGACTGCATACACATTGGAAGTGTATAGGCTTGTCATGATATTATATGATTATGTGGAATCTAAAAGGAAAATTGTATAATGTATAGCTAGCCTAACACCCCCCATCCACTGACAATGCTGCTGTCCAAAGGTGCCCCCTGTGCTCCTTCATCCAGAGTAGGGGCACTCTAATACGGGAGGTGTGTTACTGGCCAGATCACCAGGGGAAACAAGTCTACAAAAGAAAACAAAGACAGCCACCACATGTGAGGATTGGGAAGCTGCAATCTATTACATGTTTGGGTTCAGGATCTGTGATGATGTTCTATAGTGTGTCCCCCATGTCTTGTAATGACAGCCCCCCTCCAGGAGAGGCTCCACTGGTACACATGGTCACTTGTCTGCTTTACTAACCATCCCCAAAGACAATGCTGGGCCTGCACACAGGGAATGCTGACACTTGTAGTCCTCCAGCAGCTGCCCAGTGCACATAGTATCTGGGCTCAGGAACTAGAAGCCCCATGAAAGCTCCGCCCTTACCTGGTCAGTCCTGGAGGTCAGGGACTTATCTGCCAGCACCAGGCTTCTCAGCTGCTCCAACTGCCCCCTGTACGCCAGGTTACACACCTCCACATCAGACACCCTCACCTCCTCCATGCTGACAAAGGCAAAGAAGCGCCTGCTACACGCAGCCAATCACCGTCCTCCATCCGCCTGACGGCAGCACACAGGCCGCGCCCTCGGAGCGCTGCACCCTGGGAGTCGTAGTACGAGAAGACCCAAAAATCTATGTCCGCGAAGCCCCCGCTGGACTACATTCCCCGGCGTGCACAGCTCCCACTGTTGTTGTGGACGAGGCTGAACACCGGCCCCTGGGTGACAGGACAGGATGGAGGCCGGTAAGTTCCCCAGACAGAGAGGGGGCACTGTAAAGTAGGTGAGGGAGGGGCAAGACTTGGGGGAGAGAGACCTGAACCATGTAAGAATGTGTGGAGGGCAGGACAGGTAGACTGTAAGCTTCTGGGCCTAGAATAGCTGCCTGTGCTGATTTACAGAGGCAGGGCTGAGTAATATAGTGAGGGGCTAGGTGTGTGTAGTACAAGGATGGGCTAGTCCCAGGAGATAAGGGGACCCAGCACACAATACAACCAGGAGCCTCTCCTCAGGGACCCCTTCACTGGTCACCACTATGGGGGACCCCCGCACTGGTCACCACTATGGGGGACCCCCGCACTGGTCACCACTATGGGGGACCCCCTCACTGGTCACCACTATGGGGGACCCCTTCACTGGTCACCACTATGGGGGACCCCTTCACTGGTCACCACTATGGGGGACCCCCCTCACTGGTCACCACTATGGGGGACCCCCCTCACTGGTCACCACTATGGGGGACCCCCCCTCACTGGTCACCACTATGGGGGACCCCCCCTCACTGGTCACCACTATGGGGGATCCCCCCTCACTGGTCACCACTATGGGGGACTGATAAAAGCAGGCTCAACTTGATTCATCCAGGCCATGCTCCCAACATGTTTCGCCCCACCCTCAGGACTTAATCATGGAGGGTGGGGGTGAAACATGTTGGATGTGGCCTGGATGAGTTGAGCTGAGACTGCTTTTACCTGCTAACTACTCGGGCCGGACAATTTCTACCTATGATTGGCTATCGGCTCTAACTACTTCGTAGGGGGATAGCTTTTGAGTTTATTCTTAGGCCTCATGCCCACGGACGTTTTTACAGCCGCGTTTTTTACAGCTTAAAAACGCCTGTCCATGTTAGTCTATAGCTTCATGCCCACCTAGACGTTTTTGAGCTGCAAATATCATAGGCGTTTTTAAGCTGTAAAAAAAACCAGGACCAGTGCGTTCCTTGGCGCCGGCGTTAGGCATAAAAAAACGCGAAGCGTTAAAAAATGCGCAAAAACGCCGCAATTGCGTTTTTGAGCTCCGGCATTTTCTTTTTTTCGAAAAATGTATACAATAACATGGACAGGCATTTTTAAGCTGTAAAAAACGCGGCTGTAAAAACGTCCGGGAGGCATGAGGCCTTAGGCCCGGTTCACACAGGGGCGACTCGTCAGGCGACTCGGTCGCCTGACAAGTCGCGTCCCGCTCTATTGAATGGAACCGTTCTAATAGGAGCGACTCAGGTCGCTCCGACTTAGAAAAAGGTTCCTGTACTACTTTTGGGGGCGACTCGGGACGACTTGCATTGACTTCTATACAGAAGTCATTATGCAAATCGCCTGAACCGGGCCTCTCAAGTCGTCTTGATATCGCGCCGCCGAGTTGCCCCCAAAGTCGTGCCGCCCCAGTGTGAACCGGGCCTTAACTGTTAAAGTAGTAAACCTTTATTTACAAACAGTTGCAGGTTTGTTCACAGGCAGCTCTTTATTGCATGGTATGTTTCTTCTGCAATGACATGCACTTACCTTCCTGCTCGCAGTCTTCTATTGAATATGAAGCATGCGCACTTCAGCATACATTCCTAGCACAATCTGGCTGATTGACTCCCATGCACATTTGTGGCATCATGTCATCCCCTGCCAGCCGATCAAAAGGCTGAAAACTGGTCACCTGGAAGTAGCCCAGAAAGAAGGTGACAGTTTCCAGTGAGGGAAGGTGGAGGTATGTATTTTTTTTGGAGTTTAGTTCCTCTTTAAAGTGGTACTCAACTCCTCTCACCCCACATGTTTTTCTCACTTACCTGTAGTGCTCTTCAAAGCCCATAGTCACCTGCATAGCGAACTCAGCATTTTTCCACTGTGATAGGTGCCACACAACGCGTTCTGCACCACCATCTTGGTTTTCTTTAGCTGGCTGCCTTCTCTGGGTGCCAGGCAGGCAGCTCTCATGACACGCTGGACCCCCCCCCCCCCCACGGCCTGCCTCCTCCCTCGGCTGCTATGTGCGCCAATCCTGCAGCCTCCTGGGAGATGTGATGTAAGTATCCCAGAGAGCTGCAGGACCAGGTACATGTCATTCTGGCCTAGGCCGCAATGGGGACGGGACTAAAAATAAAAATAAAAAACAAAAACATTTCCCATAATTCTGCTTGGGTGGGGGGAGTGGTAAAAGAGAAGAATGGGAAACTTTTTTTTTTGAAGAATCATATTTACCTAGGTGGGTGCAGGATTGGTCCGATGCTGCATCTGTCTCCTGTGCTGGCTCTAAGATTGAGAACTGAGCGATCAAACACAGCTGATCACTCGGTTCTCAGAGAGCTGGTGACTGTCGATCACTGCTGTCTGCTCTCCCCCCCCCCCCGCTCTAACTGGAGCGCTGGGCTGGGGAGGGGTGGGAGCAGCCAGCTCAGGATCTTAGAGGCTCACTGAGAGGCTAAGCCAGGTGCGCCGGTCCAGTCATGTGGGTGGATCCCGATGCCAGCTTCAGCCCGCTGTTAGCTGAAAACGGGTCAATGGAGTGCAGAACGAACTGCACTTGTGATCCACAGGAGAAATACAGCCAAACGAGCTTTGGCTCTACAGAACTAACTCCCTTTAGGCAGTTTAATTCTGCTTTAAGTCTACAGGACAGAAATTGAAGGAAATCTGCTTAATGAGATGGATTACAAAAAGCAGACAGCCACAGCACCCGCGCCTGTCTGAATACCTGAGCAGTGGCTGCATCATGATTTCCTCCCGACTCCTTCAATTTTTCAGTATGTCAAGCTCAAAGTTTGCAGAGCAGGTGGTGCCGACAGGGCCACCCCACAGCTTGAATTTCTGCAGATTCTGGCAAAATTTGAGTTGTGTTTAGTGCACAAACACATATACATAGGAAGGACATGATGTATATACACTTATAGAAAGTATTTGTAGTAGATGTGCATGTGTGGGATCTCCTCAATGTCATATGTCATGCTGTTCATGTCACGCTGTTCTTGTTTAGGGAATAGGTACCGTATTGTGTCCATCTTCAAATTTGTGTGCTTGATTCCGGCCAGCCGTAGGTCCCGTGGACCCCAAACTTGGCACACATGTAACCCCACTCTTCATCTACAAGTGTGCAATGTTTGGTGTCCAGGGGACCTACGGCCGGGGAGCACTGATTTTTCAAATCCAGGCACCCCTTCCATAGACTCCAATGTTAAACAGTAATTTCTCCGGTGATTTTGGGGACCCGGTACCGGCTGGCCCTAGGTTCCCTGGACCCCAAACTTGGCACACATGTAGCTCCACTCTTCATCTACAAGTGTGCAAAGTTTGTTGTCCAGGGGAGCACCAATTTTTCAAAGCCGGGCACCCCTTCCATAGACTCCCATGTTAAAAGTCAGTCTAGTCACTCAGCGCCGGAGATCAGGTAGAGAGATTGGGCACAGTGAGGTACAGTGAGGCATGCACATGGACACAGTGAGGCATGCAGATGGACACCCTAGGCTTATACTCGAGTCAATACGTTTTCCCAGTTTTTTGTGGTAAAATTAGGTGCCTCGGCTTATATTTGGGTCGGCTTATACTCAAGTATATACGGTAAGCTTCTGTATTGACAATTGTAATGCGGATGACAATCGGGGAAAGATCTTCTACATGATGTCACAGATCTTCTATGTCATCGCAGAAGCTTGCTTATGTGTATTTCTTCCCAATATATGCTTGAGCATTGCAGAAAAGTGTTTGCTTAGGCCTTAAGACTTCTTTATCCTTTGTTGTTATTATTAGACACTAATTATATAGAAGTCATGTGGCCGTCCATTCATTTCCACCCAAACAGACACCAAAGTCTGGCTTAGTCTCCTTATCATGCCCATTCCAATTTGCAATTAGGAGATCAGTCCAGTTCTGAATAGAGGATAGACACATGGATTCTTTGTCAGACTCTGGGTGACATTAGTTCTGTCCTCAGACACTTCTGTATTTCAAGTTTCTATAGCTATGGGACACGATTTTAGAAAGCTTTTGTTATTTAAACTCTGAATATTGGGAACAGCTGTGCAATAAGATGGTTTGTGGATGTAAGGGGTGTCATCTGGAAGAAGCATGTTTACTGCATGAGCTCATTTGGATGTAATGGGCCTTTCCATTGTCTATAAAAGGTGAACATATGACTTGTAATGAGATTATGGTACAAGGACAATTACCAGTGTGAAATGCCTTGATGGAGGAAGCAAGATACCAGTGTAAAAAAGGCCTTGATGGAGGAAGTAAGATACCAGTGTGAGAAGGCCTTGTTGGAAGAAGTAAGATACCAATGTGAGAAGGCCTTGATGGAGGAAGCAAGATACCAGTGTGAGAAGGCCTTGATGGAGGCAGTAAGATACCAGTTTGAGAAGGCCTTGATGGAGGAAGTAAGATACCAGTGTGAGAAGGCCTTGTTGGAAGAAGTAAGATACCAGTGTGAGAAGGCCTTGTTGGAAGAAGTAAGATACCAGTGTGAGAAGGCCTTGATGGAGGAAGTAAGATACCAGTGTGAGAAGGCCTTGATGGAGGAAGTAAGATACCAGTGTGAGAAGGCCTTGATGTAGGAAGTAAGATACCAGTGTGAGAAGGCCTTGTTGGAAGAAGTAAGATACCAGTGTGAGAAGGCCTTGTTGAAAGAAGTAAGATACCAGTGTGAGAAGGCCTTGATGGGGGAAGTAAGATACCAGTGTGAGAAGGCCTTGTTGGAAGAAGTAAGATACCAGTGTGAGAAGGCCTTGTTGAAAGAAGTAAGATACCAGTGTGAGAAGGCCTTGATGGGGGAAGTAAGATACCAGTGTGAGAAGGCCTTGATGGGGGAAGTAAGATACCAGTGTGAGAAGGCCTTGATGGAGGAAGTAAGATACCAGTGTGAGAAGGCCTTGTTGGAAGAAGTAAGATACCAGTGTGAGAAGGCCTTGTTGGAAGAAGTAAGATACCAGTGTGAGAAGGCCTTGATGGAAGAAGTAAGATACCAGTGTGAGAAGGCCTTGATGGAAGAAGTAAGATACCAGTGTGAGAAGGCCTTGTTGGAAGAAGTAAGATACCAGTGTGAGAAGGCCTTGTTGGAAGAAGTAAGATACCAATGTGAGAAGGCCTTGATGGAAGAAGTAAGATACCAGTGTGAGAAGGCCTTGATGGAAGAAGTAAGATACCAGTGTGAGAAGGCCTTGATGGAAGAAGTAAGATACCAGTGTGAGAAGGCCTTGTTGGAAGAAGTAAGATACCAGTGTGAGAAGGCCTTGTTGGAAGAAGTAAGATACCAGTGTGAGAAGGCCTTGATGGAAGAAGTAAGATACCAGTGTGAGAAGGCCTTGTTGGAAGAAGTAAGATACCAGTGTGAGAAGGCCTTGTTGGAAGAAGTAAGATACCAGTGTGAGAAGGCCTTGATGGAAGAAGTAAGATACCAGTGTGAGAAGGCCTTGATGGAAGAAGTAAGATACCAGTGTGAGAAGGCCTTGTTGGAAGAAGGATACCAGTGTGAGAAGGCCTTGTTGGAAGAAGTAAGATACCAGTGTGAGAAGGCCTTGATGGAGGAAGTAAGATACCAGTGTGAGAAGGCCTTGTTGGAAGAAGTAAGATACCAGTGTGAGAAGGCCTTGATGGAGGAAGTACGATACCAGTGTGAGAAGGCCTTGATGGAGGAAGTAAGATACCAGTGTGAGAAGGCCTTGTTGGAAGAAGTAAGATACCAGTGTGAGAAGGCCTTGTTGGAAGAAGGATACCAGTGTGAGAAGGCCTTGTTGGAAGAAGTAAGATACCAGTGTGAGAAGGCCTTGATGGAGGAAGTAAGATACCAGTGTGAGAAGGCCTTGTTGGAAGAAGTAAGATACCAGTGTGAGAAGGCCTTGATGGAGGAAGTACGATACCAGTGTGAGAAGGCCTTGATGGAGGAAGTAAGATACCAGTGTGAGAAGGCCTTGTTGGAAGAAGTAAGATACCAGTGTGAGAAGGCCTTGATGGAGGAAGTACGATACCAGTGTGAGAAGGCCTTGATGGAGGAAGTACGATACCAGTGTGAGAAGGCCTTGATGGAAGAAGAAGGATACCAGTGTGAGAAGGCCTTGATGGAGGAAGTAAGATACCAGTGTGAGAAGGCTTTAACAGGAGCAGCAAGAAACCAGCATAAGAAAACTGATGAAAGCGGCCATTCCTTCACTCATTTTCATAGCTCCCAACTTTCCCTGATTTCGAGGGACTGTCCCTAATTTGGAACTCTGTCCCTCTTTTCTCTTTATCTGCCCCTCATTTTGGTCTGATCTATATAGTTGTATATAAAATGCACTTTTTATCTTTCAAAAAGTGTCTCCCAGTGATAAACCCTTCATCCAATTTCTAAATTGCTGCATTTCAAATGCCAGTTTAAAGGAATAGTAAAATAAAAAGCACTTGTGGGTTTAACTAATCACTTTTTTGTATAACTCTCCATTAAGGGGGCGTGGCAGGGGTGTGTCCTATGCTTACGTACTTTTGATAATATGAATTCCCTCGTTCCTATCTCACAAAGTTGGGAGGTATGCCTTTGTCACATATTACTTCTGTAGTGAGCACACTTTGTGTTTGTCCAGCTGCAATCATCGCCTGTGATCAGGTACAAATAGCTGCGGCCACGGACAGCCTGTCATTGCAGTATATGGGCTCAGTGGTCACAGCTATCTGCCTGCAACTGTCAAACCCAGCAGCAAGAATCGGTAGATTCCTGCCATTGTGATTCGCAGCATGGCAAAATGCTGTTGCAGGGACTTTTTTTTTTTTTCTTTTTTTCTAAGATTGACAGGAACACATGTCATCAAATTTGTAAAATAACAAAAACCATGTCAGATCTGTTCATTTTTATAAAATTAAAGTTGCATAGAAATGAAAACCATATCAGTCTCAGCCTCCGATGGTAACTTAGTTATGCAAGACTGAAACACACAACTTCCACCTATTAGTAAACAAGACACGTTGCTGCAATCACATTTCACCGATGAGTAGAGACATGGAAAAAATGCTCAATACATCTTTTCTAAATTCATTTGTTTAATGTTTTTAGTATACTTTGCAGATGTGAATTTGCGTAGAACAGCATTTACTTTTCCCGTGACTTTTTGAAAAGACTGTGTGTTTCTCTGTCTATACTAATTCTTCTTATTTAATATCTATCAGGTCTTCCAAGTGATGAAAATGAGATTGCCCTGTCAGATTATCTGGAACTTGAAGAACTCCCAGATACAGACGAGCCAGTTTACATCCTAGGAAAGCAATATGACATAAAAACAGGTTAGCACTGAAAGGAACGATACATGGGTGGGTGTATTTAAATATACTGGATATGTATGTGCAAATCTTCAGAAATCTTCTGTAATAGATTATTTTGGCAAACTCAACTCATATTTAGATACAACTGAACAGCCCACATCCATATTTTGTTTAGTAAAAAGCTCATTCCAGGTTTTGTCAAAATTTGTGACCAGTGCCATGTGAAGAAAAAGAAACCTGTGTTACTGTAGGTATGGAGTGTTTTAAATATGGAATAATCTTCATTAAAACAAATAAATTATCGTATATACTCGAGTATAAGCCGAGTTTTTCAGCACATTTTTTTTTGTGCTGAAAATGCCCCTCTTGGCTTATACTCGAGTCACCTTTTTGCGCCTGATCTCCCGGAATTTGGGGAGCCGTTACCGGCCGGCTGTAGGTCCTCTGGACCCCAAGCTTGGCACACATGTAGCCCCACTCTTCCTCTACAAGTGTACAAAGTTTGTTGTCCGGGGGACCTACGGCCGGGGAGCACCGATTTTTCGAAGCCGGACACCCCTTCCATAGACTCCCATGTTAAACGGTAATTTCTCTGGTGATTTTGGGGACCTGTTACCGGCCGGTCGTAGGTCCCCTGGACCCGAAACTGGCAAGCATGTAGCCCAATTTCTCCTCTATAAGTGTGCCAAGTTTTTTGTCTGGGGGACCTACGGATGGGGAAGCACCGATTTTTCAAAGCCGGGCACCCCTTCCATAGACTCCCATGTTAAACATCAGTCTAGTCATGGGCACAGTGAGGCATGCAGATGGACACCCTAGGCTTATACTCGAGTCAATACGTTTTCCCATTTTTTTGTGGTAAAATTGGGTGCCTCGGCTTATACTCAAGTATATACAGTAATTTTTTCCCAGCTTTTATGAGATAATCACAGAATAAGCTTGTTATCTGATCTGCTGTAATAGCTGTTTGAGTGACACAAAAAATGAATGTAAACAAATGTGTTTCAGCCAGTTATACTGTGACCAGGGGGTTACAGGGATCCCTAAAGCAGGAGTTTGTCAGTCTGGTTCCTGGTTGTATATTGAGATCAAAGCAGGTTGAACACCAAAAACTCACTGACTCCTACATCCACACAAGCGATGTGGATGCAGGGATCTACCCCATGCTGGGCTGTTGTACTCTGACAGGGGGGACACCCCTTTGTAAGAATACAATGATCAGTGCTGCAGTCATTGGCTGCATGCGCTGATCAAATGCTGGTTTTTCAACAGGACCGTTCGACAGAAGCCAGTTGCTAGAGCGCCATTCAAAGAATGCCTTGTATTTTTTTTTTTTTTGCCTAACAAAAGATGTTTTCTGATTGAATAAGGTGAAGAGGAGGGGCAGTGACATTGCGACCTCCACCTTGGCGTTCTGTGCTTAGCAAGCCAATAACCTCCTGTGGTTACTATGCAGAAGAGTAGCCACTTGGCACAGGACCTGAAAGTTCGCTGCTATTGCATATTTGGTACCAGAGAGATCCCTCTGCAATCACTGCAATAGTTGCCCCCACTACAGTTATACAGCGATCTTCTGGGTCCTGTGTCCTATGGATTCCCTTCTGCATAATAACCACAGGAGGTCACTCACTCGCTCAGGACTACTGCTATTCACAGAACACCTTGTATTTTTTTCAGTGAACACAAGGCGTTCTCTGATTGGATGATGTAACGAGGAAGTGTGGTAGCATCACTATCTCACCTTGTCCAATCAAAGAACGTCTTGTATTCACTGAAAATAAATGCAAGGCATTCTGTGAATAGCAGTGGTCCTGAGTGGGTGAGTGATAATCTATGGTTACTATGCAGAAGAGAAACCACATGGCACAGGACTTGGAAGATCACTGTAGGAGCAGCGATTTATTACAGGGATTACTCGGGTATGAGCTGGACCAACGTAACATGCAGTAAAGATTATGCCTACAATTCAGCTTTAAAACAAACCCGTGCTTTGCCCATGCATGTCTCTTTTATTTTATTTCAAATAGTTTTGTAGCCTATTTTCACCCAAATACAAAGTAAAACGTAACAGTTACCTATCACATTAAAGAATTGCTCATCTCTGTGCCACATAAAGCCTTCTAAAGGCCCCTATACACAATCATAAAAGTGGACAAAAAATACAGCTTTTAAAGCGATCCTTCAATAATCTGATCGTACCTTTTGTCTGTCTGAAATTATCCGATGGTACAAACTCAAAAATGTTTATTGTAATAAGTACAGTTTTGTCCGAAAATACAATAAAAATTCAATACATTACATCACTTCTAAATTTTTATTTTGTCGTACGAGTATTTTCGTACTTTAGTAACCTCTTCTTTTTTGATATGGAGATAAGCATGCAACAAAAACAAATCAAACGGACGATCATTCGTCCATCAATCTCATGTGTACCAGGCTGAGAGATTTTGCAGGTAAAAGCTGCGCATGCTGCTACCATTAGATTTGTTCTTTTCTTATACTCACCGCTTTGATGTAGTTTAATATTCTACTAATGATAAATAGGGGTAGAACTGTTAGGGTTGTGCTAAAAAAAGAAAACAAAATGTAAATTTTCTGGTTTAAAACTATGTGTTGTGTCTCTTATCTTGACTTTGCTGTGAAAACCTGTTTATGGAATACTTCTTCTCTTTGTTAATATTGATTTTATCCTCCAGCAAATGTTATCTTCTATTTTACATTTGTTTACATCTCTTTGAGGTCTGATTCCAAAATGGTTTTCCTTTTATAAGCAGTACAGTTTACATTTTACACATCTGTTTTAAAAGGAATCGGAGGACTCTCTAAGTGCAGTGTTTTTTGTCAGGACTGCAATCGGAATGGGTGTGAATGAATGCATCACTTAAAGTGGTTGTAAACCCTTACATAGCACTTTTACCTACAGGTAAGCCTACAAATAAGGCTTACCTGTAGGTACTGGAAATATCTCCTAAACCTGCACGGTTTAGGAGATATTTACCATATACGCTTGCGCCAATGTCATCGGCGCATGCGCACTATAGAAAGGGCGTTTTTATATAGGGCCCGTGCCGTGACTGTTGGCTCCCGCTCCCATGTGCGGGAGTGACTTCATGGGACTCCAATCAGTCACAGAGCTGGAGTCCACGGTCCCGGAAGGAAGAGGGGTGTAGATGGATGCTTCCACCAGCTGGAACATCGCGGTCTTCGCTTGCAGGTAAGTGGCACATAATCGGATAGGATGCGATGCATACTAACACATTATGCTTTTACTTTGCAGGGTAATAAAGAGGAAGTAAAACCCATCAGGGTTTAATTCCTCTTTAAAACGCAACTAAACTCTCTGAAAACACATTAACTGTTTTTAATCCTTAGGCTGCTAGCCAAAGTAAATAAATAGTAAGATATATTATACTTGGTTTAAACTTTTTTGTTTTACACTTCAGTTGTTTTCTGGTTTCTGGCGTAGGCCAAAATCATGTCACACATCCCAGAAATCTTCATTAGCATTTTTTCCTTTCATCTGGAGGAGGGGTTTTCTCAGCACAGCACACCCTCTTGCCTGTACGCCTGAGCTAAAGGCAGATGGGTTTCAGATGCTATGTGCATCATACGCCTTGAATATGGCTGTGGCTAGAAATGCTGGGGGTGATTTTTATCACTTTTAATAAAGCATGGAGACATGAATGGATGAGTTTGCTTTGAATATTGAAAATGAATTAAATCGCATTTTATATTTGTGGTGCTCAGATACAGTTTAGTTGACTTTGTATGGTGTGATTTACAGTTCTTTGTGTTTTAATGGCTGTAAATGTTAATGCTATTTAATGTCTGTTTTTTTCCATTTACAGAGAAGAGTGAATTGCTATTAGATGTTACTTCCAGGCTGTGGTTTACGTACAGAAAGAAATTTTCTCCAATTGGTAAGTTTTGCATTACTTCTTTGTTATACCCAACTCAAAAGGGTAACTCAATCCAAAACCTATTTTAAGTTATGCATAGAATGGGGAATGGTTGGGCCGCCTGATCTGATCATATATTCATGTTCGCTGAACCTACTTAGTCACCACTCTGGAGTTTGTGTATTCCTATTCCATGAGGGTGGCGAGGGTGTACAGTGTTAATTCACTTTATTTTTTCCTAAAAAAGGTGAACTAACCCATTAAAAAATTGCTTATTTTCACTGTGTAGTTACATAAACCTTTGTGGCCCCCAACAAACTACTGCTGTTTTCTGTTACAGAGATATATACTGTAGCTTATAATGGTAACATATTCTCACTTTATATAAAACCAGGTGGAACAGGCCCGTCATCTGATACTGGCTGGGGTTGTATGTTGAGATGTGGACAAATGATGTTAGCTCAAGCCTTAATTTGCCAGCATCTAGGCAGGGGTAAGTACCACAAAAAAACAAAACTATACGTTGTAATATAGGAACAAAGTGGCTCCTTGATAATATACCATAAGTACAGTATATTATTCTACCATTAGTTCCCTGCTTCATTAACTGGCAACTTCCACAGTGTGAAAACACATTCCCTTACTTTGTCAGTTTAATGACTTGTTTAAAGTACTCAGACTATGCCTCGTATAACTTGCATTACTCATCTGGGACCAGCAACATCCTTATAGTTTACAGCAGCAATAAATTGTTCCCATTATAGATGGGAACCAAAACGAAATCAATGTTCAAGAAAAAATTATGAACTTTGCCCTGACTGTTTTCCAAAGCGCTTACAGCTCCATTAGATAAGAGAGGGGTTGCTGTGTAATGAGTACTGCTGATGTAGTTTGTCCCAGGCAGAACATTAGTTCAGGATAGCTTAGGATGTTGCTATACTCACTAATGTTATACAGGACTATTGCATTTAGCAGCTCTGTTATATACAATCAGGGCCGCCATCAGGAATTTTGGGGCCCCTTACAACCGGGGGGGGATGCTGCCGCTGCACATTGAGAAGCGGGGGGTGCCGCGAATTGAGATGAGAAGTGGGGGGGGGTGCTGCAGCCACAAATTGAGGTCAGGGGGGGCTTTGGGTGCTGACGAAAAAGACAAAAAAAAAAGGGGGGATTGCCATCCGGGCCCTGGGGACCTCTGGGCCCCTTGCATATAAATAAATAACCCCAAAAAAAATTTGGGGAAAAAAAAAAGGGGGGGTTGCCATCTGGGGACCTCCGGGGCCCTTACAAAAAAAATAATAAAAGGGGGTTGGCATCCGGGCCCCTTAAAGGTGTACTGCCTGTACCCCCTGATGGCGGCCCTGTATACAATTATACTGTACAGATTAAATTCCTTTCCTAAGTCATATTTACAAGACAACCAAGAATCTGGTGTTTCTTTAAAACTCCTCCATGTATTAGCACAGAGGTCCCAGGCATTATTTTCATTGGGATTGTGGACTGCAATTGCAGATTTTAAAAACAGTACCACCTACTAATGGCATTGGTTGTCTTTCAGCTGTAAAATAAAAGGTTTGCAGTTGTTTTGTGATCGGACTTATTAAAATTGTAAACAATGCTTAGGATGGAGGCTTCATTGGTTTTTCCACATTTTAAATGATTTCTAATGAGGAAATCTTAAGAGTACAAAAGACAAGCATCTTTACAGACATGCAATGGTATAAAGACAGATAAGGAAAGGTCCAACCAACAACGTACATTTGGTATCAAGATGTATTGCATCTAACAGAACAGGATCTGTGCTCCTGGTCATTCCACTATCTGAATAAATCTACATGTGAGACACTCAGACCGCTAAGCAAAGGGGCTGTTGAAAGTGGTGCTCTCTCTGTTTAGTAATGTGCCAGTCAGATAAGAGATTAAAAAGGAGATTTCTATATTTTGTGGAAATCCTCTTTATTCATTTCATTGTCATGGATATATGGACTTTTTACAATCCAGATGCAAATTTTTCACATGCACCAATCCAAAACTCCACATAGTACTAAGGTGTTAAAAAAAAAAAAAACTCAGTAGAAATGACATTAAAATTATTAAGAAACAAACACTGTATAAAATGAAACTGTGTAGAAGCAATTTTGACACACGCAATGGGGTAGATTTACTAAAACTGGAGAGAGCAGCATCTAGTGCAGCTGTGCATGGTAACCAATCGGTTTCTAGCTTTAGCTTGTTCTGTTTATCTTTGACAATAAAACCTGGAAGCTGATTGGTTTCTTTACAGAGCTGCACAAGATTTTGCACTCTCCAGTTTTAGTAAATCAACCCCAATATGTCAGAAAACAAGAAGCAAGCCGCCATTCATCTAAAGCTAGCCACATACTATCTAGGTTTATCTTAAGCTGGCCGTACACTATAAAGTCTGAATGTACAATCTCCTTTAAATCTATCAAAAACCACAGTATATAATACAAAAGCCTGTGCAATGTATAAAGGCCTCTGTATCCATGTCTAGCTCCTATGTAGTACGTAGCAGCTTCCTATGCCTCTCTACAGGCTTGACAGGTGCCTATTAATGAGACAGGAGGGACCTGAATAGACCACTGATGGCTCCACAGTTTTCCACACATAGAGCTTCTTCTCCGCTCAACTGCCAGCACTGAGACTATGAGCTGGAAAAATCAGCTTGAATTCAGAACTGAGCTAACAAAAGAGCATTTTGGCTTCTTTCAGTTTAAGTGCCACTGACAGAAGAGGAGGTTATTATATTTTTCAGTAATGATATATGAAGTGTAGCTAGGTTTGGCCTAACTACCCTGAAATATAGATGCAGCTCAAGAATCAAAGGTAGCTTATATCTGTAGCTTGTCGCGCAGGTGTTTTTGCGATGTATTATTTAATTGCTAAAAAGCTGTAACTCCCAGACTTTAGCTGACTTTTTTGTTATATGCATTAAAGATCTTAACATTTTGTTTTTTATTCCATTCCAGAATGGCAATGGGAGAAACATAAAAAACAGCCAGAAGAATATTACCAGATCCTGCAGTGTTTTCTAGACAGAAAAAATAGCTGTTACTCCATTCACCAGATGGGTAAGAGCAGTTCTATGAATGGGACCTGATTTTAATATTGACCAACTTAAATAGCATTATCGTAGTTTTATGCAAAATGCACTTTTGACACTGTGATCTCCAAATATTTAGTAAGACAAACATTAATATAAACCTTAAAAAGCGATCTTTCATGTAACTAATCTTGTTTCTATGTATAATTTGTAACTATTTAGAGGCATGAGCGCAGCCATATTTGCTTAATAAATATACAGTTTCCGCTTTGTGTAAGAACAAATCTTTTCTTTAACCACTTAACAACCACCTGCCGACAAATAACGTCGACAAGGTGGTTGCTTAACTCTGGGAGGACGTTATATAACGTCCTCCCAGAATCGCGCTCCCGCGCGCCCCCTGGGGCGCGCACACGGGAAACTCCGTGACCGCCGGGTCCAGAGGACCCGGCGGATCACGAATCGCGGTAAATCGCCGCTGATAGCGGCCGTTTACCACGTGATCGCTCCGTCGAATGACGGAGCAATCACTTGTAAACAGACCAGCGTCATTTGATGACGCCGGTTCCTCCCTCCCCTCTCTGTACCGATCGGTACAGTGTGAGAGGGGAGGGGGAGGGAGCGGATGGCAGCAGCTCTGTGGGCTGGATCTGTGACAATTGCAGTCACAGATCCAGCCATCCATCCATCCCTGCTCAGCCATCCCTGTGCAATACTCTGCAATACACCCTGCCAATACTCTGCAAAATACCCTGCGCAATACCCTGGTGCAATACTCTGCAATACCCTGGTGCAATACTCTGCAATACCCTGGTGCAATACTCTGCAATACCCTGGTGCAATACTCTGCAATACCCTGGTGCAATACTCTGCAATACCCTGGTGCAATACTCTGCAATACCCTGCGCAATACTCTGCAATACCCTGCGCAATACTCTGCAATACCCTGCGCAATACTCTTCAATACTCTGCAATACCCCCTGTGCAATACCCCGTGCAATACCCTGCCATAGTCCGCAATACTCCGCAATGCCCGGCAATACTCCGCAATGCCCGGCAATACTCCGCAATGCCCGGCAATACTCCGCAATGCCCGGCAATACTCCGCAATGCCCGGCAATACTCTGCAATAACCACTTCCCGCCCGCCGGCCGTCATATGACGTCCTTGACTTTGTGCGGGGATATCTGAATGATGGGAGCAGCTACAGGCATCATTCAGATATCGGCTTTTTCAGCCGGCGATTCCCTACGCCATAAGAACAATCATAGCGGCTGTTCCGCTGCTTGATCATTCTTACGGGAGGCGAGAGGGGATGTCCCCCCTCCCGCTGCCCTCCGGTGCTTCTACCGACTCACCGCTACGATCAAAGCCAGGGTTGTTGTTTTTTTTTTTGTTTGTTTTTTCAGGCTTCCCAGCCTAGAGGTGAGATGTGGGGTCTTATTGACCCCATATCTCACTGTAAAGAGGACCTGTCATGCCATATTCCTATTACAAGGGATGTTTACGTTCCTTGTAATAGGTATAAAAGTGATCAAAAAAAATTTTGGGGCGGAAAAACATGTCAAACTAAAATAAATAAAGTAAAATGAACAATAAAAAAAAATTTTTTTTTTTTAAAGCGCCCCTGTCCCCGTGAGCTCGCATACAGAAGCGAACGCATACGTAAGTCCCGCCCACATATGAAAACGGTTTTCAAACCACACATGTGAGGTATCTCTGCGAACGTTAGAGCGAGAGCAATCATTTTGGCCCTAGACCTCCTCTGTAACTCAAAACATGTAACCAGTAAAAATATTTAAAGCGTCACCTATGGGGATTTTTTAAGTAGCGAAGTTTGGCGCCATTCCACGAGTGTGTGCAATTTTTAAGGGTGACATGTTAGGTATCTATTTACTCGGCGTAACTTCATCTTTCACATTATGCAAAAACATTGGGCTAACTTTACTGTTTTTTTTTTTTTAAGCACAAAACATTTTTTTTCCGTAAAAAACGCGTTAAAAAAATTGCTGCGCAAATATCGTGCGAGATAAAAAGTTGCAACAACCACCATTATATTCTCTAAGGTCTTTGCTAAAAAAACATATATAATGTTTTGGGGTTCTATGTAATTTTCTAGCAAACAAATGATGATTTTTACATGTAGGAGAGAAATGTCAGAATTGGCCTGGGTGCTCCAGAACGCCTGAAGCTGCTCCCTGCATGTTGGGCCTCTGTATGTGGCCACGCTGTGTAAAAGTCTCACACATGTGGTATCGCCATACTCTGGAGGAATAGCAGAATGTATTTTGGGGTGTAATTTGTGGAATGCATATGCTGTGTGTGAGAAATAACCTGCTAATATGACAATTTTGTGAAAAAAAAAAAAAAAAAAGAAAAAAAAATCTTGATTTTGCAAAGAATTGTGGGAAAAAATGACAACTTCAAAAAACTCACAATGCCTCTTTCTGAATACCTTGGAATGTCTTCTTTCCAAAAAGGGGTCATTTGGGGGGTATTTGTACTTTTCTGGCATGTTAGGGTCTCAAGAAATGAGATCGGCCGTCGGTACTTCAGGTGTGATCAATTTTCAGATATTGGCACCATAGCTTGTGGACTCTATAACTTTCACAAAGACCAAATAATATCCACCAATTTGTACTTATTTTTACCAAAGATATGTAGCAGTATAAATTTTGGCCAAAATTTATGAAGAAAAAATAGTAATTTGCAAAATTTTATAACAGAAACGAAAAAAAAATATTTTTTTTTACAAAATTTTCAGTCTTTTTCCTCTTATAGCGCAAAAAATAAAAAACCCAACAGTGATTAAATACCACCAAAAGAAAGCTCTATTTGTGTGAAAAAAAGGACAAAAAATTCATATGGGTACAGTGTTGTATGACTGAGTAATTGTCATTCAAAATGTGAGAGCACCGAAAGCTGAAAATTGGTCTGGTTATTAAGGGGGTTTAAGTGCCCAGTGGTCAAGTGGTTAATGGCACATGTTCTCCAATCGATGTTGTATGATGTCAGTACATTTCATGCTTGGTAACTGTTATAAGGAAAAACAGATCTCTTATTCCCTTGACAGGGTTATCTGTCTGCAGCCACAGGTCATTGTATTTACACATATAAACAAATAAAGCTGGGCATACATGGTTAGTTTTTAGTTATTTTTTCAGCTGGTGGGCTGATCAAAAAAAAAAAAACATAGGGATTCCCCCATCTACGCAAGCAAGGTGAATGGTGGAATACTTCCCACTGAGACAGGGAGGTTGATTTACTAAAGGCAAATATATTGTGCACTGCAAGTGCAGTTGCACTAGATCTGAGGGGAAGCTCTGAAATGAGTGGAAGCTCTGCTGATTTCTATCATCCAGGCATGTGCAAGCAAAAATGCTGTTTTTTTATTTTCCTTGCATGTCCCCCTCAGATCTAGAGCAACTGCACTTGAAATGCATAGACTATATTGTGAAATTTGGACACATCACATTATGAAATCGCTTGTTAAATGATGTTGGACAGTAGGCTGATTTCGACAATTTGGAAGAAATGAGAAATGCCTGCTTTGGCCAGCAGCAGTTTATAAGAAATCAACCCTAATTTTCTGATGCAATTTAGAACCTAAACAAATGAACACAGTTACAGTGGGAAAAATTAATATTTGATCCCCTTCAGATTTTGTATGTTTGCCCACTTACAAAGAAATTAAGGGTCTATCATTTTTATCATAGGTGTATTTTAGTGATAGAGACAGAATATCAACCAAAAAGAAACGTCTTACCTCTGTGCTGTTTATTCACCAAGTACTAAAGTCATGTTTTGCTTGGGGATCAAATACTTATTTTCTTTATCGTACACCAGGGGACACAGAGCCAGCCATTACATAATGGGTTAAGGGTCACCAGCGGTGATTGGACACTGGCACAACCAATTGAAGACAGTTCCTCTCCATATAACCCCTCCCATCAGGAAAGTACCTCAGTTTTTTTCGCCAGTGTCTAAGGTGTTGGACGCGAGTAGGATGTGCTAAAGGAAAACCCTGCCAAAGAGACCCTCTGGGGGTAAAAAAGAGCTATGCTTTCGGATCCATCCAAGACGCCAAAGATTTACGCTAAACCTGGATGGAATCTGGGCCTCATGCACGAGGCGTCGCCTGTAATGTCTCTCTTCAGAGGACTGGGCTCTAGGGTCCAGCACTTTCGCTACTTACGCTAAAAGTCCTGGTAAGAGTCCTTTACAAGGCCCAGGGGAGAGGTCTCCTTTAGGTAGGAACCCATATCTCTGAAGGTTGGCACACAAAACCCACCGTGAGGGGTGAAGATTGGTTCTGTCTGATTTCAGCAGAAAAACCTGCGGCAGGGATAAAGGTAAGAGGAAAAGAGTCCTAAGCATAATCTTAAGGACCTTTCCTAATGTTGAGTAAGGTGTCTTCTCTTTTTCCGCCACTAAAGGGAGTAAAGAGCTGAGTTGTACTCGCCATGCTCCAAACAGTGGAGTCAGGCAGGAGGAGGCTTCCCTCGTCCCAGGATGGCCGCCATTAGCCCTAGGTCGCGCACAGGGGGGGCGCTTTATCGGCGGCGGGGGGGGGGGCGCGGGAGGAGGAGCGGGGTCGTGAGTGTGCGCGGGCACGTTAATTTTAAAGATGGCGCTCAAATACAGGAGCCAGAAGAGGACTCAAAGGCAGCAGCTCTCTCCTTGGGACACAGCAGCATTACGGGGGCACGTAAGCTCTATGTGGTTGGCGGGGAACTCCCAAGAGAGACACCTATACTCTATGCATGAAACTGTGTGTTGAAGTTGCATACTTTATGTAGATTGCTAGACCGAGCACAGTAGTATATGCGTTGTGGTACCTCGGCTTTTGCTTAGTAATATGTCTTCCCTTAGAAAGAATGCAGGGACTAAGGGAGACAAGGAAGCACCGCTGTCTGAGACAGGTGGCTCTAGCCGTGCCTGCTCGGTACCTTCCTCTCCTGTAATTTCTGACGCACCTGTACAGGATGAGCCATTGCCACTATCAGGAGTAGCATCTTCCCCTGTGGTACCTGGGCCTGCATATGTCACTGAGGACACTTTGGCAGCAGCTCTGGACAACTTAGAAGGTAGAATCGCTACGCTAATCGCAAAGTCCTCGCAAAAGGACAAGAAGCGAAGCAGATCTCCTGGTTTTTCTAGATCTCCTTTCAGAAAAATCTGAGGATGAAGGAACACCTGCAGGGGATAAGGATGAGGAGTCGGATGGATCAGGGATATCAGAGGAACTTTTTTCTGCTTCCCAGATGCTAAGATCACAGGTGCAATGTTATGCTGAAAAAGGGATTTTTATAACAGCTTACCTGTAAAATCCTTTTCTTGGAGTACATCACGGGACACAGAGCGACTTAGTCATTACTAATGGGTTATATAGATTACCTTCAGGTGTTGGCACTGGCCAATTCCAAACCGGAAGTACCCTCCCCTATATAAGCCCCTCCCATCCGGGAGCACCTCAGTTTTGTAGCCAAGCAATAAGTGTCCCAAAAAAGAGGGGTGGGAGCTCTGTGTCCCGTGATGTACTCCAAGAAAAGGATTTTACAGGTAAGCTGTTATAAAAATCCCTTTTTCTTTTTCGTACATCACGGGACACAGAGCGACTTAGTCATTACTAATGGGACGTCCCAAAGCAATGCCAAATGAGGGGAGGGATACATAAGCTGGGCGCCATCAGGCATGAGGCTCTTTTGCGGCCTGCAACACACTGCGCCCAAAGGCGACATCCTCCTGACTTCTGACGTCTACCTGGTAGAATCTAGTAAACGTGTGTACTAAGGACCATGTTGTGGCCTTACAGACTTGAGCCAGGGAGGCTTGGTGATGCACTGCCCATGAAGTTTCAACTGCTCTTGTGGAGTGCGCCCTAACTTTGAACGGAGGCGGTCTCCTTTTCAAGCCATAGGCTTGTATTATGACCTGTCGAATCCACTTGGCTAAAGTAGATTTTGATGCTGCCTGACCCTTTCTGGGGCCTTCCGGCAGAACAAACAAAGTATCCGTTCTACGAATCTGAGCAGTGGCTTTAAGATAAGCTTTAACTGCTCTTACTACATCCAAAGAATGCAATAACTTTTCCTCTACCGAACTAGGTTTGGGGAAAAAGGAATGAAGAACCACATCTTGGTTCAAATGGAACCTCGATACCACCTTAGGAAGAAGGCTGGATGAGGACGTAACACTACTCTGTCCTTATGGATAACCAGATATGGCTCCTTACAGGACAAGGCGGCTAATTCCGATACTCTTTTAGCCGAACAAATGGCTACTAAGAAAATCAATTTCCTGGTGAAAAGAACCAAGAAAATGTGCCGCAATGGTTCAAATAGTTGTTTCTGTAGAACCGACAGAACCAGGTTTAAGTCCCATGGACATATGGGAATACTAACCGGAGGGCTAATACGCATCACTCCTTGTATGAAAGCTTTGATTAATGGATGCAAAGCCAAGGGCCTTTGAAAAAAATATTGACAAGGCCGTCTGACCTTTGATAGTACTCAAGGCAAGCTTCCTATGTACAGCCCACTGTAGGAAGTCCAGAATCCTACCTATTACGTACTTACGTGGATGCCATTTCCTGGCCTCACCCCACGTGATGTACGCCTTCTAGATCCTATAATAGATCTTCCTGGATACCGGCTTCCTGGCATTGATCATGGTAGATACCACAGGATTAGAGAGCCCTCTCTTTTTTAGAATGTGGGCTTCTATAGCCAGGCCGTCAAACCTAGGGCTGGTAAGGAAGGGTAGTATATCGGTCCTTGCGAAAGCAGGTCCGGACGATGTGGGAGGGTCCAAGGACTCCCCACTGACATTTTTACAATCTCCGCGTACCATGCCCTTCGGGGCCACGCTGGAGCCACTAGAATCACTGGTTTCTTTTCTACCCTGATTCTGCGGATTAATCGCGGTGGGAATGCATATATCAGCTTGAACTGATCCCAAGGGAACACTAGGGCCTCCGAACCGCAAGCTAGGGGATCCTTTGTGCGAGACACAAATCTGTCCACCTTTGCGTTGAATCTGGATGCTAGCAGATCTACATCCGGTGTTCCCCACCGCTGGCATATTGCCTGGAAAACCTCGGGGTGAAGAGACCATTCCCCCGGGCATAATTGCTGGCGACTTAAAAAGTCCGCTCTCCAATTTTCCACTCCTGGGATGAAAACCGCGGATATGGCTGTGACATACCTTTCTGCCCATTCCAGGATGCAATTCGCTTCCCTCTGGGCTGCACGACTCCTGGTGCCACCCTGGAGATTGATATATGCCACTGCTGTGGCATTGTCTGATTGAATTCTGACAGGTGACCCTTGGAGTTTGGATGTCCATGCTACTAGGGCATACCGGGCTGTTCGTATCTCTAAGAGATTGGTGGGCAGGGCCTTCTCTGCTTCTGACCACTTGCCCTGGAGAGACCATTGCTCCAGTACTGCCCCCCAGCCTATGAGGCTGGCAACTGTAGTGACCACCTTCCAAGAAACCGGACTGAAGGGTTTCCCTTCCCAGATTCTGGGGCACCAACCACCAATGGAGGCTCTTGCGAACGGAAGGGGACAGGGACATTGGTAAGTCTAAAGCCTGAACTTTTTTGTTCCAGGCTGACAGTATGGCCCTCTGCAAGTTCCTTGAAATGGAATTGACCGTAGGGTACCGCTTCGAATGAAGCCACCATTTTTCCCAGCAGCCTTATACACAGGCGTATGGATGGTTTTTCTTTTTTGTACCCACTAAGTGGGTCAAATCTTTCAAAGACGACACCTTCTCTGGAGGTAAGAAAATCTTTCTCTGATTTGAATCCAGTCTTAGCCCCCAAGTATTCCAGGCTTTTGACTGGTTTTAGGGCTGACTTGTCTCGGTTGATAATGCAACCGTGAGATTCCAGATACTTGATTATCTTGTGAACGACCACTTCTAGTTTTTTCCACTGAGTGGTCTATCAGCAACAAGTCGTCTAGATATGCCATTATCGTTACACCTTGTGTTCCTAGTTTGGCCAATCGTAGGGCCAGAATTTTTGTGAACACTCGTGGTGCCGTGGCTAGACCGAAAGGTAAGGCTCTGAACTGAAAATGGCGCCCTTCTACTGCAAGGCGTAGAAATTTCTGGTGGGCCGGACAGATGGGAATATGCAAATAAGCATCCCTTATGTCGATCGAGGCTAACCATTCCTGCCCTTGTAGGGCGGTGGCCACCGATCGGATCGACTCCATCCGAAAAAGTCCTGATATGTAGGAACTAGTTTAGCCCTTTTATATTTAATATGGGCCTCATGTCCCCATTTGGTTTGGGGACTGTGACAAGGTTCGAGTAAAACCCGAACCCGTTTTCTTTCAAGGGAACCTTCATGATTACCCTTGGGGCAATAGTTGCTCTAGTGCCAGAAGGAGGGATCCACTCTTCTGGGGATCGCTTGGCACGTTTGACCTTATAAAATGGGCAGGAGGAATGTCTTTTAACTCCAGCCTGTATCCCAGACTTACTGCGGAGATCACCCATCTCTGATGGTGTCCCGCCAGGTCTCTGTGAACAACTGAAGTCTTCCCCTCACCCGACTGAGTGGGGGCAACCCTTCATGACTTAGGGGGAGGTTTTGTACCTCTCTTGACCCAGGGTTTCTTGTTACCCTGTGATTGTCCCTGATTTCTGCCCCCTGGATTTGACCGCGGAGGCTGTCGGAACTGTTTCACAGCCGATGTGCCATGGACTGGAGAAGTAGGCCTCTTAAAAGAAGGACTTCTACCCTTGTTCTTAACCGGTAAGAGTGAACTTTTACGGATATATTTGTCCAGATCTTCTCCAAATAAGCGTTCTCCATGAAAATGGGAAGCTAACCAGCAGTTTTTTACAGGGAGCTTCAGCAGACCAGTTTTTGAGCCACAGAAGCCTACGCACATGTCTACAGACAGCGTAAAGCGGGATGCCTGTTGGATTGTATCCTTTATGGCGTCCACCGCAACACAAGGCTCTAGGCAGGTCAGCTAGGGCAAGAGCCTGCTGATCTGGTAAGTCCCTTAAGACTTGTTTCAACTGATCTTTCACTGCTTGGCAGACTCCAATCGCTGCTACCGCAGGTTGTGTCACCATGCTTGCTGTAGAGAAAGCAGATTTTAGTAAAGACTCCAATTTTTTATCTATTGGGTCTTTGAACATTGGAACATTATCTACTGGACATGTCAGTGATTTATTCACAAAAGAGATGGCTGCGTCCACTGTGGGCACCTTCCATTTTTGTATGAACTTATCCTCCATGGGATAGATCACCGGAAATCTCTTGGGGGGAGTAAATATTTTATCAGGATGCTCCCAATCCTGGTAAATAAGCCCTTCCAATAAGGGGTGGATTGGGAAGGAACAGACAGTCTGGGGAGCTTTTAGCGACCCCAGCGAGGAGACAGTAGTGGTTGATGGCTCCGCAAGAGGCATTTTAAATGCTGATCGGACCATGTTAGTCAGAGACTGAACCCATAATCTTTCAGCCTGAGATACTGAGAAAGGTTCTTCCACTGTTGATTCCTCTATAACCGAATCAACCTCATCCTGATCCCCTTCAGGTAGGTCGATCTCAGTGTGGGGCTGTTCCTCCACTAACAGGCACTCTGAAGGAGGAGACGGAGATCGGACGCGCTTTCCCTGTGACAGGGAAGCAGCGATCAATGCTGTTAATCTCTCTTCCAATCCTCCCAGAGTTGAGGAAAAAACCTCCTCTGTTATATATACAGGAGCAGGTGGACTGGGGGCAGCCACAGCACCAGGTACTCCTGCGGGGTTCCTACGGCTACTAACCTCTGAAATTTCAGGGGAGATTGGTGCAGTACAAGCATGCCCAAAATCCTCAGAGCCCGATGGAGACCCCTTTCGCTTCTTGGAAGATTTATTTCCAGAGCGTCTGGACGACATATCCTTTAAGCGCAGAGCTGAGGTATTCCCGTCGTCATACACCACTTTTACTGGTAATAGTCTAGCACAGTTGCTGCTATATACCAGCTGGTGTCCACTAAAGTGCCTTTCTATGGGGATGCCTGCATCAACCGCCTCTGTGTGCCACCGTTTTGTTGCTAGCTCTGTTTGCATCCAGCTGACACTTGTACTGTGTCTTTTATCCATGCTGGGACGCCTGCACATGCGCAGAAGCGCCGCGGCGTGAATCGAGCGTCATCCACCAGCCCCGCCACTTTTTTTCGCTCATCTCTACATAGGAGGCGCGTGCACGCGCACGCGCGCGCCTTCGGCGCTTTTTTTGAAAAATAAGCAGGGACTAGGAGCCAGGGCCCTTTTTGCCGGAGGGCCTGTGCGGTGGATGAGTGCAGCAACAGGGCAGAGGAAGTGGATTCCCACAGAGAACTTACCAACTGCCTGGATCTTTTGACTTGAAAAGAAAAAGATCCACATGACAAGAAAAATGGACCACAGCGGCCTCTAGTGGTTTAACACAGGTACCGCGGTCTCCTTTTTTTTTTTTTTTCTTGACTACTATTAAAATTTTACATTTTCCAGTAGTTACAGGCATGCACAGATATTTAGCGGGAATACCGTTAGGAAACAGACAGAAAGACAAATTAGGCTTGGGGGTCCCCCAATAGAACCAAGTTCCTGGGGGCCCCCACTTACCTCTTCCCCGCCGCAGGACTCTGTTTGGTCCACAGAAGCCCAAACTTCACCTATCACGGCAGGCATTGTAATTAAACTTTCAGGGACCGGGTTCCCAAGGATTCCACTCCCCTGGACCTGTATAGCACCCTGCACAGAAAACATCTTGGTCGTGGGTATGACCAGAGATCTGGATCCCAGGGTCCAGCCCTCCTAAGAGAAGCATTACAGGCAAAACCTTGCTCTTCTCTTGCAAGGCCCGGGTACCGACCGTTTAGCTATGAAGCTTTTTTGGTCGGATCCGGAATAGCTTACTGAGGCCCAAAAGAACCTGTACGCAAGCTCAGTGAAAAACACGTTACTTCTTGGCCAACACCTTAGACACTGGCAAAAAACTGAGGTGCTCCCGGATGGGAGGGGCTTATATAGGGGAGGGTACTTCCGGTTTTGGAAGTTGCCAGTGCCAGCACCTGAAGGTATCTATAAAACCCATTAGTAATGACTAAGTTGCTCTGTGTCCCGTGATGTAAGAAAAAGAAATGAGCGTAAAGCGGGAGGCCTGTTGGATTGTATCCTTTATGGCGTCCACCGCAAAACATAAGGCTCTGGGTAGGTCAGCTAGGGCAAGAGCCTGCTGATCTGGTAAGTCCCTTAAGACTTGTTTCAACTGATCCTTCACTGCTTGGCAGACCCCAATAGCTGCTACTGCAGGTTGTGTCACCATGCTTGCTGTAGAGAAAGCAGATTTTAGTAAAGACTCCAACTTTTTATCTATTGGGTCTTTGAACATTGGAACATTATCTACTGGACATGTCAGTGATTTGTTAACAGAAGAGATGGCTGCGTCCACTGTAGGGACCCTCCATTTTTTTTTATGAACTTATCCTCCATGGGATAGATCACCGGAAATCTCTTGGGGGGAGCAAATATTTTATCAGGATGCTCCCAATCCTGGTAAATAAGCCCTTCTAATAAAGGGTGGATTGGGAAGGAACAGACAGCCTGGGGAGCTTTTAGCGACCCCAGCGAGGAAACCGTAGTGGATGGTGGTTCCGCCAGAGGCATTTTAAATGCTGATCGGACCATATTAGTCAGAGACTGAACCCATAATCTTTCAGCCTGAGCTGCTGAGAAAGGTTCTTCCACTGTTGATACCTCCATAACTGAATCAACCTCATCCTGATCCCCTTCAGGTAGGTCGATCTCTGTGTGGGGCTGTTCCTCCACTAACAGGCACTCTGAAGGAGGAGACGGAGATCGGACGCGCTTTTCCTGTGACAGGGAAGCAGCGATCAATGCTGTTAATCTCTCTTCCAATCCTCCCAGAGTTGAGGATAAAACCTCCTCTGTTATATATACAGGAGCAGGTGGACTGGGGACAGCCGCAGCACCAGGCATTCCTGCAGGGTTTCTACGGCTACTGACCTCTGAATTCTCAGGGGAGATTGGTGCAGTACAAGCATGCCCAATATCCTCAGAGCCCGATGGAGACCCCTTTGGCTTCCTGGAAGACCTATTTCCGGAGCGTCTGGACGACATATCCTTTAAGCACAAAGCTGAGGTATTCCCGTCGTCATACACCAATTTTTGCTGGTAATAGTCTAACACAGTTGCTGCTATATACCTGCTGGTGTCCACTAAAGTGCCTTTCTATGGGGATGCCTGCATCAACCGCCTCTGTGCGCCACTGTTTGTTGCTAGCTCTGTTTGTATCCAGCTGACACTTGTACTGTGTCTTTTAACCATGCTGGGACGCCTGCACATGCGCAGAAGCGCCGCAGCGCGCATCGAGCGTCATCCACCCGCCCCGCCCCTTTTTTTTCATAGGAGGCGCGTGCACGCGCCCGCGCGCGCGCCCGTGCGCCATTGGCGCCCTTTTCGAAATCAAACAGCGACTAGGAGCCAGGGCCCTTTTTGCCGGAGGGCCTGTGCGGTGGATGAGCGCAGCAACAGGGCAGAGGAAGTGGATTCCCACAGAGAAACTTACCAACTGCCTGGATCTTTTGACTTGAGAAAACCAAAGATCCACATGACAAGAAAAATGGACTACAGTGGCCTCTAGTGGTTTAACACAGGTACCGCGGTCCCCTTTTTTTTTTTTTTTTTTCTTGACTACTATTAAAATTTTACATTTTCAGTAGTTACAGGCATACACAGATATTAGCGGGAATACCGTTAGGTAACAGACAGAAAGACAAATTAGGCTTGGGGGTCCCCCAATAGAACCAAGTTCCTGGGGGCCCCCACTTACCTGATCCCCGCCGCAGGACTTTGTTTGGTCCACAGAAGCCCAAACTTCACCTATCACGGCAGGCATTGTAATTAAACCTTCAGGGACCGGGTTCCCAAGGATTCCACTCCCCTGGACCTGTATAGCACCCTGCACAGACAACATCTTGGTCGTGGGTATGACCAGAGCTCTGGATCCCAGGGTCCAGCCCTCCTAAGAGAGGCATTACAGGCAAAACCTTGCTCTTCTGCTGCAAGGCCCGGGTACCGACCGTTTAGCTATGAAGCTTTTTTGGTGGGATCCGGAACAGCTTACTAAGGCCCAAAAGAACCTGTACGCAAGCTCAGTGAAAACACATGTTACTCTTTGGCCAACACCTTAGACACTGGCAAAAAACTGAGGTGCTCCCGGATGGGAGGGGCTTATATAGGGGAGGGTACTTCCGGTTTGGAATTGGCCAGTGCCAACACCTGAAGGTAATCTATATAACCCATTAGTAATGACTAAGTCGCTCTGTGTCCCGTGATGTACGAAAAAGAAACAGTGCGTTCTGCATTCAAGTTACCCTCTTCGGAGTTACCTGAATCACCTGTCTCCTCCCTGGGTTCACTAAAATCCCTGCAGGGTGCATGCTCTTTTCCGGTTCATCCGTTACTAGAAAAGCTAATTTACGCAGACTGGCAACACCCAGATAAGCGTTTCTCACCTCCTAAGAAGTTTGACATTCTTTATCCTATGGAGGAAAAGTTTTCCAAGAAGTGGAGTCTGCCTTCTGTAGATGCAGCTATTTCTTGTATAAATAAAAACCTGACTTGTCCGGTGGATAATGTACAGGTGTTTAAAGATCCTTCGGAAAATAAATTGGAATCTTTACTAAAATCTTCCTTCCTTTTGGCTGGTTCAGTTGCCCAACCTGTTATAGCTGCAGATGGTATGTGTCAGGTCCTCAAGGATCAGGTAAAACAGGGGCTGAAGGATCTGCCTCCAGAACAAGTCAAATTTTGGGAGAATTTGCCTAAAGCCTTATGTTTTACAGTAGATGCCATTAGAGATTCGATTCAGCAAGCATCTCGCCTCACACTCCAGCTGGTGCATATACGCAGATATCTTTGGCTAAAACATAGGTCAGCAGAAGCTCTATGCAAAAAAGGCAAACGCCTCTTTGGGGAGCATTTGGAAAAATATATCCAAAAGATATCGAGTGTTAAGACTACTCTATTACCAGAGAAGAAGAAAAACAAGCGGCCTTCCTAAGGTTCGTGGTAGAACTTTGCCACTTCCAGTTTGTGGCTCTGCCCTTAGGTGTGGCTACCGCACCCCGGATATTTACAAAGGGGCTAGCACCTCTGTTGGCAAATCGGAGGGCACAAGGCATAGCGGTAACCGCCTATTTAGACAATCTACTTGTCATAGATCGGTCAGGGGCAGGATTAGATCACGCTGTGCTCACTACAGTAAATTACCTAGAGCATTTAGGATGGATCGTAAACCTACAAAAGTCCTCTCTACAGGCCCAAAGAAGGGTAGAGTATTTGGGCATGATCATAGACACAGCCCAAAGCAGGGTATTCCTGCCAGAGCCAAAGATCAAGTCTCTAAAGGACCTGATCCACAAGGTCAAGGCAAAGAAGGGACCGTCTATTCGCCTTTGCATGAGGCTATTGGGGAAGGTGGTGGCTTCCTTCGAGGCTGTCCCTTACGCCCAATTTCATTCAAGACTACTTCAAGGCAGTATCTTAGCCGCCTGGAACAGGAAGATTCAAGCTCTGGATTTACCCATGCGCCTGTCTTCACAAGTGTGCCAAAGCTTCAGTTGGTGGTTAAAAAACAAGAACTTATGGAAAGGAAGATCCTTTCTCTGTCACCTGGAAGGTGGTGTCTACGGATGCCAGCCTTTTGGGCTGGGGAACGGTGTTAGAAGAAGCTTCAGCCCAGGGAATCTGGGCCAAGCCTGAAGGGAGCCTGCCCATCAACATACTGGAGATTCGGGCAGTATATCTAGCCCTCATAACCTGGACACACAGGTTACACGGCCACCCTGTTCGGATTCAATCCGACAATGCTACTGCAGTAGCTTACATCAATCACCAAAGAGGCACCCGCAGTCAGGGTGCTCAGAAGGAAGTGAATTGGATTTTGGCATGGGCAGAAGATCATGTTCCTTGTCTCTCTGCAATCTCCATTCCAGGCGTAGAAAACTGGCAAGCGGACTGAGTCGCGAGCAGCTATCACCAGGAGAGTGGTCTCTCCACCCTGATGTCTTTCAGGCCATATGTCAGAAATTGTGGACCCTGGATGTAGACCTGCTAGCTTCCAGGTTCAACAGGAAATTGGACAACTTTGTATCCAGGACAAGAGATCCCTACGGATCGGATGCTCTAATAATTCCCTGGAATCCGTTCTCACTGATCTATGCATTTCCTCCGATCCCGCTCTTACAAAGGCTACTTTGCAGGATCAAGAATGAGGGAATTCCAGTAATCCTAGTGGCCCCAAATTGGCCCAGAAGGCCCTGGTACGCCGAGATCATAAAGATGGCGGTAGGAAGACCTTGGAAGCTTCAGCTTCGTCACGACCTGCTGTCGCAGGGTCCAGTGTTCCATCCTTCCTTACAAAAGCTAAATTTGACCGTCTGGCTACTGAGACCCACATTTTGAAGAAACGAGGGATCTCAGGTCCAGTTCTTTCTACACTCATTAATGCTAGAAAGCCAGCATCCAGGCTTATCTACTATAGAGTCTGGAAGGCATACGTTTCCTGGTGTGAATCCAGATGTTGGAATCCTCAGAAGTATAACATAAGTAGGATTCTCGCTTTTTGCCAGTTAGGAGTAGATATGAAATTAGCCCTTAGAGCCGATATTTGACTCTTGATGGTACTATCAGTCTTTTTTCAAAGACCGCTGGCATCTCATTCCCTAGTTCGGGCTTTCATTCAGGGAGTACTGTGGATCAATTTGCCAGTCAAATCTCCCTTGTGCCCATGGGATTTGAATTTGGTATTGTCAGTATTGCAAAAGCAAACTTTTGAACCTATTCGCCATATTCCTTTAATCCTTTTGAGCAGGAAATTGGCCTTTTTGATCACCATCTCTTCTGCTAGGAGAGTTTCAGAAATAGCAGCTCTTTCTTGTAAAGAGCCTTATTTAATTTGTCACAAAGACCAAATTGTTCTACGACCCCATCCTACCTTTTTACCAAAGGTGGTGTCGGCGTTTCATTTGAATCAAGATATTGTTCTGCCTTCTTTTTTTTCCTGATCCGCGGACAGCGGAGGAAAGGTTATTGCACTCTCTAGATGTAGTGAGAGCAGTAAAAGTGTATCTGCAGGCAACCGGTCCCAAGAAAGGACAAGCGGCATCGAAATCCACAATTTTTAGGTGGATTTGACAAGTAATTATTCAAGCTTATGTTTTAAAGTACAGGATTCCTCCTTTTTCTGTTAAGGCTCACTCTACCAGGGCGATAAGTGCTTCATGGGCAGTGCATCATCAGGCTTTGATGACTCAGATCTGTAAAGCTGCAACTTGGTCTTCAGTCCATACAAATTCTATCAAGTAGATGTGAAAGGTCATGAGGATGCCGCCTTTGGGCGTAGTGTGCTGCAGGCAGCAGTATAGGGCTTCTTGTCCATAAGCGGCCTGCTTGATCTGTGTCTCCCACCTTTCATTGAGCATTGCTCTAGGACGTCCCATTATGTAATGACTGGCTCTGTGTCCCGCGGTGTACGATATAGAAAATAGGATTTTTATAACAGCTTACCTGTAAAATCCTTTTCTTGTAGTGCACCACGGGACACAGAGGTTCCCCCTTCTTATGGGAACCTTATTGCTTGCTACAAAACTGAGGTACTTCCCTGATGGGAGGGGTTATATGGAGGGGAACTGTCTTTGATTGGTTGTGCTGGTGACCCTTAACCCATTATGTAATGACTGGCTGTGTCCCGTTGTGTACTCCAAGAAAAGGATTTTACAGGTAAGCTGTTATAAAAATCCTATTTTACTCACTGAACTGCAGCTCAATTTATAAAATGTGTATCGTGTTTTTTTATTTTTTATTTTTTTTGGGGGATTTTTGGTTAAAATTCTGTATCTATTTAAAATACACCTATGATAACAATTATAGTCCATTTTTATTTCTTTGTAAGTGGGCAAGCTTACAAAATCTGCAGGGGATCAAATAATTTCCCCACGTTTTATTTTTAGAGCCTCTGTATAGTAGACATCTCTACATGTTAGTAAAAAGTAAAAAAAAAAATGCATTGCATGTCGATAAACATTCTGGCGCTAAAGTTTTTATTATGTGTATCATTATTGTCAGATGGCAGCTATTTGCATACAATGTTGCTTTATTTCAGTTCAATAAACCACATTCTGCTGCAGAATTAATATTTTGTATTTTCACACCAATCATAATTCTTTTTTATTTCTGTTTGTTCCTGGGTGACAAATCAGCACAGATGGGTGTAGGAGAAGGGAAGTCTATAGGTGAATGGTACGGACCAAATACAGTGGCTCAGGTCTTAAAGTAAGTGTTTTTTATAATTTACTTACAGTAGGAAAAATTTTCTCTGTAACTAAACAACTTGTGAGCTTATAGATAAAAAGTGTGCAAACATGAAAATGTCTAGAGCAGTGGTTCTCAACCTGGGGTCGGGACCCCCTCGGGGGTCGAATGATTTGCCAGGGGTCACCGAATCCTGGGCTGTTCCTGAAGCCTGCACCGCACTCCCAGGAGGAGGGGAGGAGGGGTTTCTCAGTTAAGCACATGCTCCTACCTGCATGCTTGAGCTAAGGGCAGATGAATTCCAGGAAGTAAATGCTAAGTGAATCATCTGCCCTTACTCAAGATGGCCAGAACTCGAAATGCTAGGGGGTGTTTTTAAAAGTTTTCGGTTTTTGGTGCTCAAATACAGTTGGGTTCAGCTTTAGGATCAGGCAAGTTATTGCTGTACTCTACAGACTAACACAGATCCATATTAGTCTTATAAATGGGCCTTATTAGCCTCCTGTATGAAAGACTGTGAAAATTAAAGTGAATGAGTTGCTGTTACCAACCAACCCAACTTCAATTATAATTTTTCTAGTGCAGAGTTGACAGTGAAAATGTGTTTCAATTTCTGTCAGCTGTGCCTCAGGCCTGTCATTGCCTCCTAGACTTTATAATATTATGTTATAAGAGTTATAAATACAACTAAGAGACTAATAATTTCCTCATGTTTCCAGGAAACTTGCTTTATTTGATGAATGGAATTCATTAGCTGTTTATGTTTCAATGGATAACACTGTGGTCATTGAAGATATAAGTAAGTTCTGCTTTTTGTTTTTAGGAAGTAATTTTTTAGTTTAAAGTAATCGACAGATAATGTTACAGCATCTGGTCACCCAGTGGGGTGAATTTAATCTAGATTGTAAGCTCTAACGAGCAGGTCCCTCATTGTGTTTCATATTGTATTGATTTGTACTGTTTGTCCTAACGTTGTAAAGCACTGCACAAACTGTTGGCACTATATAAATTCTGTATAATATTAAATTGAATTTTATTTAGGTGGGAGCAGCTTTTCATGTCTTTGCATTTTTTTTGTTTTTCAATCTCCAATTTGGGTTTTTTCCTCCAACCTATTTTTGCTGAAAAAAATGTAATGTAAATTGCAAAAGCGAAGAACGGCAGCTCCCATATATTTGTTTTCTTGGGCATGTTAGACATACCTACCTTTTTACTTTTAGAGGTTAATGGGTTAAACTCTCACCTAATGATTTGCTACTGTGCTTCATCAGCTCACCTAAGGGCCACAAACTGGGAGTGTCACACAGGGAAATCAACTGCTATCTGTAAGGAATATCTGGTGAAGATGGAGACTGTAGTTATCATTGGTGACAACAGCTGTTACAGAGAGACATTATTTTAAAAGGCCAATTCACTCTCTAGTCTAGTGTTTATGTGAAAATGGGGTAGAGGTGAAGGTGTGGCTAATAGCAGCCCTGGAGAAGTCTGTTTGCTATTGATGGATGGGGTTGTCATAAATCAATCCCTGTCAGACGAAGTTAACAAAATACAGAACTTTACTATCTGAAAAGTAAAAAAAGGCTCATGAGCAATGACAAATGGCGTGGTAAACTTCTGAGGATATATACCTGGGGTGGGTAGCAATGTAGGCTCGAAGACAGCCTGGCTTCACTACCTATTGAGTCATTAAACTCACATCCTGAATACATGTTTCAGGTCAGCAACTTACTAGGTAATGACACCAAGATCAGGATGGAAGCCGCACAAGCTGCACATTTAGGAACAAGTCGCCATTTGCAGATCCCATCAGAGTTCATAAAGTGAATGTGTATTTTCACTTTATAAACTCAACGGATCTCCTGTTTCCCTTCCCAATAGGAGATGGCAGAAAGAATCGGCTTGCTATGGCTCACTCCTGCACAAGGCTCATTGTTATTTTCCACCATAGTCCAGCTAGTGACCTTTTTGCTTTTATATACTGTATGAAGTAGTTTTCTTGTTGCTCAATAACTGTACATAATACTCAAAAGTCCTCTCAGAATATCTTGTGTAACAGTACAAGGCTTTTATGTCCTTAACGAAAGGCAGGGGTTGACAATTAGAACATCTCAGTCACAGCTGAGTGAGGCAGTCAGAGATCAACACGCACAACTGTAACCTTAAAGCCCCTTTCACACTGGGGCGTCGGCGGTAAAGTGCCGCCATTTTTAGCGACGCTTTACCATTGTATTTGAGGGTGTATTCGGCCGCTAGCGGGGCGCTTTTAACCCCCGCTACCGGCCGAAAAAGGGTTAAAACTACCCGCAAAGCACTGCTGTAGCAGCGCTCTGCCGGCGGTATAGCCGTGGTGCCCATTGATTTCAATGGGCAGGAGCGGTGAAAGAGTGGTATACACACAGCTCCTTCACTCCTCCAATAGATGCTGCTAGAAGGACTTTTTTTTACCATCCTGCTAGCGCACTGCTCCAGTGTGAAAGCCCCGGAGAGACAGCAGCGGCTCTTTCAGGGCGCTTTGCAGGCGCTATTTTTAGCGTTATAGTGCCTGCAAAGTGTCCCAGTGTGAAAGGGGTCTAAGTGTTACAAGGTCAATGTCCTCTGCCTTATGTCCTTTATAAGATTGTTATGCTTTGACCTCATTTTCTTTTTAGCGTGATGTACCTTGTGTGTTGTATGCAATAAATGTCTACTGATGAATGTTTACATTCTCTTGGTTCAGGGAAAATGTGCCGCCATCACCCTTACAATTGGAGCACAGCGCAAGGCAGTTCTCACACTCACCAAAGTGCTTGGAGCAGATGTAGAGACACTTCAGAGCACACGTCAGCATGGAGGCCACTTCTGCTCATTGTCCCTCTGCGCCTAGGAATCAACCACATCAATCCTGTTTATATAGATGCTTTTAAAGTAAGTTTTTTTCTTTCCCTTTGTTAAATCTAGATCAATAGAAACGGGTCGCTGAAAGGTGCCCTTGTTCACCAATGCTGCAGTTGATTTTTTAACTATTGGGGATTGATTTACTAAAGGAGTAGAGCACGTTCACGTGCAAGCTAAAATCCTGTCCGTTTTTGTTCTCTGTGTGGGTCTTTTTTTTTTTTATCATTTCCTTGCAAATGATTGGGTATTCTTGTTAAAGTGAACTTTTACCACATTCACTGAAGTAGGTGAAAATTCACCTTTTCAAAGTGAACATTCATTTCTTTTTCTTACATCACGGGACACAGAGCAACTTAGTCATTACTAATGGGTTATATAGATACCTTCAGGTGCTGGCACTGGCAACTTCCAAAACCGGAAGTACCCTCCCCTATATAAGCCCCTCCCATCCGGGAGCACCTCCGTTTTTTGCCAGTGTCTAAGGTGTTGGCCAAGAAGTAACGTGTTTTTCACTGAGCTTGCGTACAGGTTCTTTTGGGCCTCAGTAAGCTATTCCGGATCCGACCAAAAAAGCTTCATAGCTAAACGGTCGGTACCCGGGCCTTGCAAGAGAAGAGCAAGGTTTTGCCTGTAATGCTTCTCTTAGGAGGGCTGGACCCTGGGATCCAGATCTCTGGTCATACCCACGACCAAGATGTTTTCTGTGCAGGGTGCTATACAGGTCCAGGGGAGTGGAATCCTTGGGAACCCGGTCCCTGAAAGTTTAATTACAATGCCTGCCGTGATAGGTGAAGTTTGGGCTTCTGTGGACCAAACAGAGTCCTGCGGCGGGGAAGAGGTAAGTGGGGGCCCCCAGGAACTTGGTTCTATTGGGGGACCCCCAAGCCTAATTTGTCTTTCTGTCTGTTTCCTAACGGTATTCCCGCTAAATATCTGTGCATGCCTATAACTACTGGAAAATGTAAAATTTTAATAGTAGTCAAGAAAAAAAAAAAAAAGGAGACCGCGGTACCTGTGTTAAACCACTAGAGGCCGCTGTGGTCCATTTTTCTTGTCATGTGGATCTTTTTCTTTTCAAGTCAAAAGATCCAGGCAGTTGGTAAGTTCTCTGTGGGAATCCACTTCCTCTGCCCTGTTGCTGCACTCATCCACCGCACAGGCCCTCCGGCAAAAAGGGCCCTGGCTCCTAGTCCCTGCTTATTTTTCAAAAAAAGCGCCGAAGGCTGGTGGATGACGCTCGATTCACGCCGCGGCGCTTCTGCGCATGTGCAGGCGTCCCAGCATGGATAAAAGACACAGTACAAGTGTCAGCTGGATGCAAACAGAGCTAGCAACAAAACGGTGGCACACAGAGGCGGTTGATGCAGGCATCCCCATAGAAAGGCACTTTAGTGGACACCAGCTGGTATATAGCAGCAACTGTGCTAGACTATTACCAGTAAAAGTGGTGTATGACGACGGGAATACCTCAGCTCTGCGCTTAAAGGATATGTCGTCCAGACGCTCTGGAAATAAATCTTCCAAGAAGCGAAAGGGGTCTCCATCGGGCTCTGAGGATTTTGGGCATGCTTGTACTGCACCAATCTCCCCTGAAATTTCAGAGGTTAGTAGCCGTAGGAACCCCGCAGGAGTACCTGGTGCTGTGGCTGCCCCCAGTCCACCTGCTCCTGTATATATAACAGAGGAGGTTTTTTCCTCAACTCTGGGAGGATTGGAAGAGAGATTAACAGCATTGATCGCTGCTTCCCTGTCACAGGGAAAGCGCGTCCGATCTCCGTCTCCTCCTTCAGAGTGCCTGTTAGTGGAGGAACAGCCCCACACTGAGATCGACCTACCTGAAGGGGATCAGGATGAGGTTGATTCGGTTATAGAGGAATCAACAGTGGAAGAACCTTTCTCAGCATCTCAGGCTGAAAGATTATGGGTTCAGTCTCTGACTAACATGGTCCGATCAGCATTTAAAATGCCTCTTGCGGAGCCATCAACCACTACTGTCTCCTCGCTGGGGTCGCTAAAAGCTCCCCAGACTGTCTGTTCCTTCCCAATCCACCCCTTATTGGAAGGGCTTATTTACCAGGATTGGGAGCATCCTGATAAAATATTTACTCCCCCCAAGAGATTTCCGGTGATCTATCCCATGGAGGATAAGTTCATACAAAAATGGAAGGTGCCCACAGTGGACGCAGCCATCTCTTTTGTGAATAAATCACTGACATGTCCAGTTGATAATGTTCCAATGTTCAAAGACCCAATAGATAAAAAATTGGAGTCTTTACTAAAATCTGCTTTCTCTACAGCAAGCATGGTGACACAACCTGCAGTAGCAGCTATTGGGGTCTGCCAAGCAGTGAAGGATCAGTTGAAACAAGTCTTAAGGGACTTACCAGATTAGCAGGCTCTTGCCCTAGCTGACCTACCCAGAGCCTTATGTTTTGCGGTGGACGCCATAAAGGATACAATCCAACAGGCCTCCCGCTTTACGCTGTCTGTAGTACATATGCGTAGGCTTCTATGGCTCAAAAACCGGTCTGCTGAGGCTCCCTGTAAGAAATTGCTGATTAGCTTCCCATTTCATGGAGAACGCTTATTTGGAGAAGATCTGGACAAGTATATCCAGAAAATTTCTGCCGGTAAAAGTACACTCTTGCCGGTTAAGAACAAAGCTAGAAGTCCTTCTTTTAAGAAGCCTACTTCTCCAGTCCCTGGCACATCGGCTGTGAAACAGTTCCGACGGCCTCCGCGGTCAAATCCAGGGGGCAGAAATCAGGGACAATCACAGGGTAACAAGAAACCCTGGGTCAAGAGAGGTACGAAACCTCCCCCCAAGTCATGAAGGGTTGCCCCCACTCAATCGGGTGGGGGGAAGACTTCAGTTGTTCACAGAGACCTGGCGGGACACCATCAGAGACAGATGGGTGATCTCCGCAGTAAGTCTGGGATACAAGCTGGAGTTAAGACACTCCTCCTGCCCATTTTATGAGGTCAAACGTGCCAAGCGATCCCCAGAAGAGAGGATTCCTCCTTCTGGCACTAGAACAACTATTGCTCCAAGGTGTAATCTTGAAGGTTCCCTTGGAAGAATGCGGGTTCGGGTTTTACTCAAACCTCTTCACAGTCCCCAAACCAAATGGGGACGTGAGGCCAATATTAAATCTAAAAGGGCTAAACAAATTCCTACATATCAGGACTTTTCGGATGGAGTCGATCCGATCGGTGGCCACCGCCCTACAAGGGCAGGAATGGTTAGCCTCGATCGACATAAAGGATGCTTATCTGCATATTCCCATCTTTCCGGCCCATCAGAAATTTCTACGCTTTGCAGTAGAAGGGCGCCATTTTCAGTTCAGAGCCTTACCTTTCGGTCTGGCCACAGCACCACGAGTGTTCACAAAAATTCTGGCCCTACTATTGGCCAATCTAAGAACACGGGGTGTAACGATAATGGCATATTTAGACGACCTGCTACTAATAGACCACTCAGTGGAAAAACTGGAAGTAGCTATTCACGAGACAATCAAGTATCTGGGATATCACGGTTGGATTATCAACCGAGACAAGTCAGCTCTAAGACCAGTCAAAAGTCTGGAATACTTGGGGCTAAGGCTGGATTCAAATCAGAGAAAGATTTTCTTACCTCCAGAGAAGGTGTCGTCTTTGAAAGATTTGACCCACTTAGTGGGTACAAAAAGAAAACCATCCATACGCCTGTGCATGAGGCTGCTGGGAAAAATGGTGGCTTCATTCGAAGCAGTACCCTACGGTCAATTCCATTCAAGGAACTTGCAGACGGCCATGCTATCAGCCTGGAACAAAAAAGTTCAGGCTTTAGACTTACCAATGTCCCTGTCCCCTTCCGTTCGCAAGAGCCTCCATTGGTGGTTGGTGCCCCAGAATCTGGAAAAAGGGAAACCCTTCAGTCCGGTTTCTTGGAAGGTGGTCACTACAGATGCCAGCCTCATAGGCTGGGGGGCAGTACTGGAGCAATGGTCTCTCCAGGGCAAGTGGTCAGAAGCAGAAAAGGCCCTGCCCATCAATCTCTTAGAGATACGAGCAGCCCAGTATGCCCTAGTAGCATGGACATCCAAACTGCAAGGGTCCCCTGTCAGAATTCAATCAGACAATGCCACAGCAGTGGCATATATCAATCACCAGGGTGGCACCAGGAGTCGTGCAGCCCAGAGGGAAGCGAATTGCATCCTGAAATGGGCAGAAAGATATGTCCCAGCCATATCCGCGGTTTTCATCCCAGGAGTGGAAAATTGGAGAGCGGACTTTCTAAGTCGCCAGCAATTATGCCCGGGGGAATGGTCTCTTCACCCCGAGATTTTCCAGGCAATATGCCAGCGGTGGGGAACACCGGATGTAGATCTGCTAGCATCCAGATTCAACGCAAAGGTGGACAGATTTGTGTCTCGCACAAGGGATCCCCTAGCTTGCGGCTCGGATGCCCTAGTGTTCCCTTGGGATCAGTTCAAGCTGATATATGCATTCCCACCGCCACAATTGTTACCGCGATTAATCCGCAGAATCCGGGTAGAAAAGAAACCAGTGATTCTGGTGGCTCCAGCGTGGCCCCGAAGAGCGTGGTACGCGGAGATCGTAAAGATGTCAGTGGGGAGTCCTTGGACCCTTCCACATCGTCCGGACCTGCTTTCGCAGGGACCGATATACCACCCTTCCTTACAAGCCCTAGGTTTGACGGCCTGGCTATTGAAGCCCACATTCTAAAAAAGAGAGGTCTCTCTAATCCGGTGGTATCTACCATGATCAATGCCAGGAAGCCGGTATCCAGGCAGATCTATTATAGGATCTGGAAGGCGTACATCGCGTGGTGTGAGGCCAAGAAATGGCATCCGCGTAAGTACGTAATAGGTAGGATTCTGGACTTCCTACAGTGGGCTGTGGATAGGAAGCTTGCCTTGAGTACTATCAAGGGTCAGATTTCGGCCTTGTCAATATTTTTTCAAAGGCCCTTGGCTTTGCATTCATTAGTCAAAGCTTTCATACAAGGAGTGATGCGTATTAGCCCTCCGGTTAGTATTCCCATATGTCCATGGGACTTAAACCTGGTTCTGTCGGTTCTACAGAAACAACCGTTTGAACCATTGCAGCACATTTCCTTGGTTCTTCTCACCAGGAAATTGATTTTCTTAGTAGCCATTTGTTTGGCTAAAAGAGTATCGGAATTAGCCGCCATGTCCTGTAAGGAGCCATATCTGGTTGTCCATAAGGACAGAGTAGTATTATGTCCTCACCCAGCCTTTCTTCCTAAGGTGGTATCGAGGTTTCATTTGAACCAAGATGTGGTTCTTCCTTCTTTTTTTCCCAAACCTACCTCGGTAGAGGAAAAGTTATTGCATTCTTTGGATGTAGTAAGAGCAGTTAAAACGTATCTAAAAGCCACTGCTCAGATTCGTAGAACGGATACTTTGTTTGTTCTGCCGGAAGGCCCCAGAAAGGGTCAGGCAGCATCAAAATCTACTTTTAGCCAAGTGGATTCGACCGGTCATAATACAAGCCTATGGCTTGAAAAGGAGACCGCCTCCGTTCAAAGTTAGGGCGCACTCCACAAGAGCAGTTGGAACTTCATGGGCAGTGCATCACCAGGCCTCCCTGGCTCAAATCTGTAAGGCCGCAACATGGTCTTCAGTACACACGTTTACTAGGTTCTACCAGGTGGACGTTAGAAGTCAGGAGGATGTCGCCTTTGGGCGCAGTGTGTTGCAGGCCGCAAAAGATCCTCATGCCTGATAGCGCCCAGCTTATGTATAGTGTATCCCCCCCCTCATTTGGCATTGCTTTGGGACGTCCCATTAGTAATGACTAAGTCGCTCTGTGTCCCGTGATGTACGAAAAAGAAAAAGGGATTTTTATAACAGCTTACCTGTAAAATCCTTTTCTTGGAGTACATCACGGGACACAGAGCTCCCACCCCTCTTTTTTGGCGACACTTATTGCTTTGCTACAAAACTGAGGTGCTCCCGGATGGGAGGGGCTTATATAGGGGAGGGTACTTCCGGTTTTGGAAGTTGCCAGTGCCAGCACCTGAAGGTATCTATATAACCCATTAGTAATGACTAAGTCGCTCTGTGTCCCGTGATGTACTCCAAGAAAAGGATTTTACAGGTAAGCTGTTATAAAAATCCCTTTTTTTTGCACCTCCTAATCTATCTTACAAATATTATGAATGTAGAGGTTCTCTGAATCATTATTCTAATGAAGATTGGTAACGCTGCTGATCATCAGTGTTGCATGGATTGGTTCTTACAGCTTCTAGGTGTGCCCTTTGCTCTTTTTGAGAATCCAGGATGATGGCTTTATGTCTAAATAACTATTTTTGAGAAACATTCCACATTTTGAGCTTCTTTCATCTTATGTTTCAAGCACAAATTGGAACCTTCTTTTAAAGCATGACACATGAAATATTCGATCTATAAATATAACTTGACTGTGCATTGTTTTAACCCACTTTTTAAATATACTGTCGCTTTAACAACAGCCAAAAAATGCATGTCTGTGGCACAAAGGGCAGACCCCTAGAGGTGCACATTTCAGTGCCTTCGCTCTGTCCCAATGCCAGGCTGGACTAATTAGGGAAAATTATGATTTGCTTGCAATTTTAAAACTTGCCCATTTCTATGATGGGCTTCCTTGCTGGTCAGTAGAAAGTATTTAGCAGGTAGGAGGAGGTGATCAAACTTTGACACTACAAGGAAGTGCCAGAACTTTGCCCACATAAAATGGTTGTAGATAACTGCATTTTATATCTGTTTGCAGCTCTGTCATTTTAAAGTGAATCTGTGCTAAACTTGTAAACTGAAGCCTGATGTTCCTTACAGGAACCTATATTTATGAAAATGTTTAGGCTGTCTTGGTAGCCATTAATCCTGGAATTCCCCAGAATGTAGATTTCATAGACGGAGGAGACAGTGGACCCATTATGGAAGTTCCAATTCTCTGGAGTTCACTATTAGAGGTGCCTCCTGGCCCTTATAGTTGACTGACTGCTGTCTTTGTATAGCATTAGGTTTCCACATTTGTGGCTATTCAAAAGATAACAAACAGAAAACGTTTAATAGAAAGTAAATATTGCAAAGTACATAATGGCCACTTCTCTTTTCTTTTCTTTACAGGAATGTTTTAAAATGCCCCAATCATTAGGAGTTTTAGGTGGAAAACCAAACAATGCCTATTATTTCATAGGTTTTTCAGGTAAGCTTGTTATAAAGGGAATGTATAGTAATTGTGTACACATTTTAAACATGCATCAGATTCGATTTTGAACATAAGGAGGTTAATTAAATTAATGCAGAATTATGATTAACTTAATGCTTTTCCTAAAGCTATGTGTGCTTTTCTTGATATCTTTATTATGCTATACATATTTTTATATTGCTAATTATTGATGAATCTTTTTATGCTATTACTATAAATACATGTTTATCTAAAGCCAAAACCTTTTTTTAGATTTGGATTGATTTGAAAGAGATTAGAACACATGCCAAGCTTTTATTGTTGTCTCTTTACTCTATTTGTCATGGTGTCACCAAGAGTGAAAATTTGAGAAAATTCCAATTTTTGAGTTACTAAGGCCCCATGCACACAGGGCGTTTTTACAGCCGCGTTTTTTACAGCTTAAAAACGCCTGTCCATGTTTTGTAAACATTTTTTTACCTTTTTTAAAAAAAATAAATAAATCCCGGAGCTCAAAAACGCAAATCGCGGCGTTTTTGCACATTTTCGCTGCGTTTTATGCGCGTTTATGTGCGTTTAATAGCGTCGGGCGTTTTTGCAGCTCAAACCTGGAGCTCCAGAACGCACTGGAATTGTTTTTTTTTTGCAGCTGGAAAACACCTATGCCACTTGGAGCTCATAAAAGCTCTGTGTGCATGACACAATAGAATAACATGGATGGGCGTTTTGCAGCTGTAAAAAAAAACGTCTAACGCTGCTGTTAGCAGCTGCAAAAACGCCCTGTGTGCATGGGGCCTAACACAGCAGGAATTGAAAGTAAAACCTTCCAATAGGGTCACTATTTCTGGTAACAACTGTCTAAGATTTTTTTGGATTCAGATTAGGGATGGAGGTGCACTATCCACCCTTGTGCACCTCATTTAAAGTCCCAGTATATGTAGATATACATTCCCCCCTTTTGTCAACTGTCTAAGAGGGGATTTCCCTCAGTTTGGAGAGATTTGCTCACACTTTCTGTTGTGGCTATGGGACAGGAAGTGAAATAGAATACCATCAATAGGATTTAGATGGCTGATAAACCTAACGAGTTATAAACCTCCCAATTGTTTATAAAGTCATTAAGGTAAAAAAAATCCCATTGCCTGTTCCTTTCCCCTTCAGCACTTACCTTAGCCCTTTCTCGATCCTGTGCTGTGTCCATCTGTAGCAACGCTGGTCTCTCTTCCTCTTCTTACAGAACAGTTTGAGAGCAGCAGGAGCCAATGGCTTCTGCTCCTGTTAATCAAATATTATGAGGAGGGAGCAGGTGGTGGGGCTGAGTCGTGCTGTGTGTTTATGGACACACACAGCCCTGCTCATGAGCACACCCGCACGTGTGCCCTCATAGCAATGGACTGTACTGTGTAATACCATTGCATAGAGCAGGTAAGTATAAACCTCTTTTTTATTGTAGGGGAAAAAAATACCTTTACAACCGCTTTAAGGATTCTTAATAGACTATCATTAAAACAAACCCTGTGTGCTTTGAATATTCAGCAGGAGGTTTGATTAATCACCCATAGAAGTACGTACTTGCCTTTCCTTCGCTATCCTGAAGCTCCTTTTTAGAGCCAAAGAAATTGCCTGTTACTTCTGGGTATGGAGGAGAACATACTCTATCTGACAGCTTTGTCACAGAGTCCATAGCCCTGTTTAAGGTTCAACTCCAGCAACTTTTAGTTTTATACAGGGCTTTCCCTTACCTCTTGGCAGGTGTGGAGTAAAAGAAAAGTAAGTATGTTCATTTGGGGAGGGCTGCAATAGGGTGAACCTGTTGTTTTGCTCTGCAGTAGTGTGTTGGTGTCCTCTCTGTGTGTCCTCAAAGGCAGGCCTGCACTAAGGGCCCTACTGACTTGTATGGACTGTCAATTGGGGACATTGCCAGCAGTAGGTTTCTCAATCTAGCAACCAAATTGCGGATTATGTTTCAGCCTGGAGTGTATGTGTATATATGTATGTGTGTGTGTATGTGTGTGTGTGTGTGTGTGTGTATGTATGTATGTATATATGTGTGTGTGTGTGTGTGTGTGTGTATGTGTATATATATATATATATATATATATATATATATATATATATATATATATATATATATATATATATATATATATATATATATATATAATTTCTTTCTCGTACATCACGGGACACAGAGCGGCATAGTCATTACTATGTGGGTTATATAGATACCTTCAGGTGCTGGCACTGGCAACTTCCAAAACCGGAAGTACCCTCCCCTATATAAGCCCCTCCCATCCGGGAGCACCTCAGTTTTTTGCCAGTGTCTAAGGTGTTGGCCAAGAAGTAACATGTGTTTTTCACTGAGCTTGCGTACAGGTTCTTTTGGGCCTCAGTAAGCTATTCCGGATCCGACCAAAAAAGCTTCATAGCTAAACGGTCGGTACCCGGGCCTTGTAAAAGAGAAGAGCAAGGTTTTGCCTGTAATGCCTCTCTTAGGAGGGCTGGACCCTGGGATCCAGAGCTCTGGTCATACCCACGACCAAGATGTTTTCTGTGCAGGGTGCTATACAGGTCCAGGGGAGTGGAATCCTTGGGAACCCGGTCCCTGAAGGTTTAATTACAATGCCTGCCGTGATAGGTGAAGTTTGGGCTTCTGTGGACCAAACAGAGTCCTGCGGCGAGGAAAAGGTAAGTGGGGGCCCTCAGGAACTTGGTTCTATTGGGGGACCCCCAAACCTATTTTGTCTTTCTGCCTGTTACCTAAGGTATTCCCGCTAATATTCTGTGCATGCCTGTTACTACTGAGAAAATGTAAAAATTTTAATAGTAGGCAAGAAAAAAAAAAAAAAATGTAAGTCCGCGGTACCTGTGTTAAACACTAGAGGCCGCTATGGTTCTTTTTCTTGTAATGTGGATTTTTTTCTTCCGAAGTCAAATCCAGGCAGTTGGTAAGTTCTCTTTGGGAAGCTGTCTCCTCTGCCCTTTTGCTGCGCTCATCCATCCCCGGGCCCTGCGGCAGGGACCCTGGCTCCCATCTAGCTCCTTATTTTTTTTAAAAAGGCGCCGAAGGCGCACGTGCCCGCGCCTCTCTATATAGAGGCGATCTGGAAAAAGGGGCGGAGCGGGTGGATGACGCTCAGTGTGCGCCGCGGCGCTACTGCGCATGTGCGGGCGTCCAGCATGTTTAAAGGCAATCACAGCTGGCTATTGAAGTGCACAGACAGAGCTAGCAACAGTAAAAAGGCACACAGAGGCGGTTGATGCAGGCATCCCCTAGAAAGGCACTTTAGTAGACACCAACTGTTATATAGCAGCAATTGTGCTAGACTATTCTCAGTAAAAGGGGTGTATTACGGCTGGAATACTTCAGCTTTGGGCTTAGGAATATGCCGTCCAGAAGCTCCGGAACTAAATCTTCCAGGAAGCGAAAGGGGTCTCCATCGGGCTCTGGGGATCTTGGGCATGCTTCTGCTGCACCAGTCTCCCCTGAAAATTCAGAGGTTAGTGACCATAGAGACCCCGCAGGAGTACCTGGTACTGTGACTGTCCTCAGTTCACCTGCTCCTGTGTATGTAACAGATGAGGTTTTTTCCTCAGCTCTGGGAGGATTAGAAGAGAGATTGTCAACATTAATCGCTGCCTCCCTGTCACAGGGAAAGCACGCCCGATCTCCGTCTCCTCCTTCAGAGTACCTGTTAGCGGAGCAACAGTCCCATACAGGGATCGACCTGCCTGAAGGGGATCAGGAGGAGGTTGATTCTGTTATAGAGGAATCAACTGTGGAGGAACCTTTCTCAGCATCTCAAGCTGAAAGATTATGGGTTCAGTCTTTGACTAACATGGTCCGATCAGCATTTAAAATGCACCTTGCGGAACCATCAACCACTACTGTCTCCTCGCTGGGGTCGCTAAAAGCTCCCCAGACTGTCTGTTCCTTTCCACTTCACCCTTTATTGGAAGGGCTCATGTACCAGGATTGGGAACATCCTGATAAAATATTTACTCCCCCCAAGAGATTTCCGGTGGTCTATCCCATGGAGGATAAGTTCATCAAAAAATGGAGGGTCCCTACAGTGGACGCAGCCATCTCTTGTGTGAATAAATCACTGACATGTCCAGTGGATAATGTCCAAATGTTCAAGGACCCAATAGATAAAAAATTGGAGTCCTTATTAAAATCTGCTTTTTCTACAGCAGGCTTGGTGACACAACCAGCAGTGGCAGCTATTGGGGTCTGCCAAGCAGTGAAGGATCAGTTGAAACAGGTCTTAAGGGACTTGCCAGATCAGCAGGCCCTTGCCCTAGCTGATCTACCTAGAGCCTTATGCTTTTCGGTTGACGCCATAAAGGATTCAATCCATCAGGCCTCCCGCCTTACGCTGTCTGTAGTACATATGCGCAGGCTTCTGTGGCTCAAAAACTGGTCTGCTGAAGCTCCCTGTAAAAAATTGCTGGTTAGCTTCCCATTTCATGGTGAACGCTTATTCGGGGAAGACCTGGACAAATATATCCAGAAAATTTCCAACGGTAAAAGTACACTCTTGCCGGTTAAAAACAGAGTTAGAGGTCCCTCTTTTAAGAGGCCTGCTTCTCCAGTCCCTGGGGCATCGGCTGTGAAACAGTTCAGACGGCCTCCTCGGTCAAATCCCGGGGGTAAAAATCAGGGACAATCGCAGGGTAATAAAAAACCCTGGGTCAGGAGAGGTACAAAACCTCCCCCAAAGTCAAATGCATGAAGGGTTGCCCCCACTCAATCGGGTGGGGGGAAGACTCCAGTTGTTCGCAGAGACCTGGCGGGACACGATCAGAGACAGATGAGTGCTCTCCGCAGTAAGTCTGGGATACAGATTGGAGTTAAAAGACTCTCCTCCTTCCCATTTTATGAGGTCAAACGTGCCAAGGGATCCCCGGAAGAGAGAGTCCCTCCTGTTGGCACTAGAACAACTATTGCTCCAAGGAGTAATTATGGAGGTTCCCCTGGAAGAATGGGGGTTCGAGTTTTACTCAAACCTCTTTACAGTCCCGAAGCCAAACGGGGACGTGAGGCCCATATTAAATCTAAAAGGGCTAAACAAATTCCTGCATATCAGGACTTTCCGGATGGAGTCGATCCGATCGGTGGCCACTGCCCTACAAGGGGAGGAATGGTTAGCCTCGATCGACATCAAAGATGCTTATTTGCACATTCCCATCTTTCCAGTCCACCAAAAATTTTCTACGCTTTGCAGTAGAAGGGCGCCATTTTCAGTTCAGAGCCTTACCCTTCGATCTGGCCACAGCACCACGAGTGTTCACAAAAATTCTGGCCCCATTATTGGCCAATCTAAGAACGCAAGGTGTAACGATAATGGCATATCTAGACGACTTGTTGCTGATAGACCACTCAGTGAAAAAACTAGAAGTGGTCGTTCACAAGACAATCAAGTATCTGGAATCTCACGGTTGGATTATCAACCGAGACAAGTCGGCCCTAAAACCAGTCAAAAGTCTGGAATACTTGGGGCTAAGGCTAGATTCAGGCCAGAGGAAAATATTCTTGCCTCGAAAAAAGGTGTTGTCTTTGAGAGATTTGATCCACTTAGTGGGTACAAAAAGACAGCCGTCCATACGCCTGTGCATGAGGCTGCTGGGAAAAATGGTGGCATCATTCGAAGCAGTACCATACGGTCAATTCCATTCAAGGAATTTGCAAAGGGCCATACTGTCAGCCTGGAACAAGAAAGTTCAGGCCCTAGACTTACCAATGTCCTTGTCCCCTTCCGTTCGCAAGAGCCTCCGTTGGTGGTTGGTTCCCCAGAATCTGGAAAAAGGGAAATCCTTCAGTCCGATTTCTTGGAAGGTGGTCACTACAGATGCCAGCCTTATAGGCTGGGGAGCAGTACTGGAGCAATGGTCTCTCCAGGGCAGATGGTCGGATGCGGAAAAGGCCCTGCCCATCAATCTCTTAGAGATACGAGCAGCCCGGTATGCCCTAGTAGCATGGACATCCAAAGTCCAAGGGTCCCCTGTCAGAATTCAATCAGACAATGCCACGGCAGTGGCATATATCAATCATCAGGGTGGCACAAGGAGTCGTGCAGCCCAGAGGGAAGTAAATTGCATCCTGAAATGGGCAGAAAGATATGTCCCAGCCATATCCGCGGTATTCATTCCAGGAGTGGAGAATTGGAAGGCGGACTTTCTAAGTCGCCAACAATTATGCCCAGGGGAATGGTCCCTTCACCCCGAGGTTTTTCGGACAATATGTCAGCGGTGGGGAACACCAGATGTAGATCTGCTAGCATCCAGATTCAACGCAAAGGTGGACAGGTTTGTCTCTTGGACAAGGGATCCCCTAGCTTGCGACTCGGATGCCCTAGTGTTCCCTTGGGATCAGTTCAAGCTGATATATGCATTCCCACCGCCACAATTGTTACCTCGATTACTCCGCAGAATCAGGGTAGAAAAGAAACCAGTGATTCTGGTGGCTCCAGTGTGGCCCCGAAGAGCATGGTACGCGGAGATTGTAAAAATGTCAGTGGGGAGTCCTTGGACTCTCCCACATCGTCTGGACCTGCTTTCGCAAGGACCGATATACCACCCTTCCTTACCAGCCCTAGGTTTGACGGCCTGGCTATTGAACCCCACATTCTAAAAAAGAGAGGGCTCTCTAATCCTGTGGTATCTACCATGATCAATGCCAGGAAGCCGGTATCCAGGCAGATCTACTATAGAATCTGGAAGGCGTACATCGCGTGGTGTGAGGCCAAGAAATGGCATCCACGTAAGTACGTAATAGGTAGGATTCTGGACTTCCTACAGTGGGCTGTAGATAGGAAGCTTGCCTTGAGTACTATCAAGGGTCAGATTTCGGCCTTGTCAATATTTTTTCAAAGGCCCTTGGCTTCGCATTCACTAGTCAAAGCCTTTATACAAGGAGTGATGCGTATTAGTCCTCCGGTTAATATTCCCATATGTCCATGGGATCTAAACCTGGTTCTGTCGGTTCTACAGAAACAACCATTTGAACCATTACAGCATATTTCCTTGGTTCTTCTCACCAGGAAATTGATTTTTCTAGTAGCCATTTGTTCGGCTAAAAGAGTGTCGGAATTAGCAGCTATGTCCTGTAAAGAGCCATATCTGGTTATCCATAAGGACAGAGTAGTGTTGCGTCCTCATCCAGCCTTTTTTCCTAAGGTGGTATCGAGGTTTCATTTGAACCAAGATGTGGTTCTTCCTTCTTTTTTCCCCAAACCTAGTTCGGTAGAGGAAAAGTTATTGCATTCTTTGGATGTAGTAAGAGCAGTTTAAGCTTATCTAAAAGCCACTGCTCAGATTCGCAGAACGGATACTTTGTTTATTCTGCCGGAAGGCCCCAGAAAGGGTCAGGCAGCGTCAAAATCTACTTTAGCCAAGTGGATTCGACAGGTCATAATGCAAGCCTATGGCTTGAGAAGGAGACCGCCTCCGTTAAAAGTTAGGGCGCACTCCACGAGAGCAGTTGGAACTTCATGGGCAGTGCATCACCAGGCCTCCCTGGCTCAAATCTGTAAGGCCGCAACATGGTCTTCAGTACACATGTTTACTAGGTTCTACCAGGTGGACGTTAGAAGTCAGGAGGATGTCGCCTTTGGGCGCAGTGTGTTGCAGGCCGCAAAAGATCCTCATGTCTGATAGCGCTCAGCTTATGTATGGTGTATCCCCCCCCTCATTGGGCATTGCTTTAGGACATCCCACATAGTAATGACTATGCCGCTCTGTGTCCCGTGATGTACGAGAAAGAAAATAGGATTTTTATAACAGCTTACCTGTAAAATCCTTTTCTTGGAGTACATCACGGGACACAGAGCTCCCACCCCTCTTTTGGGGACACTTATTGCTTTGCTACAAAACTGAGGTACTCCCGGATGGGAGGGGCTTATATAGGGGAGGGTACTTCCGGTTTTGGAAGTTGCCAGTGCCAGCACCTGAAGGTATCTATATAACCCACATAGTAATGACTATGCCGCTCTGTGTCCCGTGATGTACTCCAAGAAAAGGATTTTACAGGTAAGCTGTTATAAAAATCCTATTATATATATATATATATATATATATACATACATACATACATACATACATACATACATACATACATACATACATACATACATACACAGTTTTTTTAATGTTATAGTATTCGTCATTTAGTCTTTATTCAAAGATGTCTTCACTGTTTCCTTGTAAAGGGGATGAACTTATTTACCTGGATCCCCACACAACGCAGACCTTTGTGGACACAGAGGAAACTGGGACAGTGCAGGATCAGACATATCACTGCCAAAAAAATCCTAACCGGATGAAGATTTTGAATCTGGACCCCTCTGTGGCATTAGTATGTAGTAAATTCAATAAACAAGATGCATTGTAATCAATATAAAGTATTTCTGTGCATTTCATCTCCCTCATTCGTAATTGTAGCTCAAATTCTGTAGCAGCTGTGTATGGCAACCAAGCTGTAATTTTGTAGCAAATGTATTGTGTACAGTCTGTCTCACTGCTTCTGTTTATTGCATTGCTGTGTTACAAAACTGATAACTGTCCCCCATGGGGTTCTGGTACTCGGGGACCATGTGATACTTGCCAGGGCTGTCGGTCCCTGGTGCCCAACCTGCGGCCCGTTGGGCAATGTTTGTGTGGCATGCCCTTGGAGCCCCTTCAGAAACTAATCTGTGTTTCCCTATTGCCCTATTGTAGTACCGATGTCTAGCAGTCTCATATAACATGTCTTCTGTCCATGACTATCTCCTGAAGCATACCCCCAAGTCTCCAACAACTCCTATAGCATGTTCACAGTCTCTGACTGTCTCCTGTAGTATGTCCACAGTGTCTGACCATCTCTTGTACCATGTCTGCAGTCTCTAACCGTCTCCTGTACCATGTCTGCAGTCTCTGACCGTCTCCTGTACCATGTCTGCAGTCTCTGACCGTCTCCTGTACCATGTCTGCAGTCTCTGACCGTCTCCTGTACCATGTCTGCAGTCTCTGACCGTCTCCTGTACCATGTCTGCATTCTCTGACCGTCTCCTGTACCATGTCTGCAGTCTCTGACCGTCTCCTGTACCATGTCTGCAGTCTCTGATCATATCTATTCGTTGATCATATCTTGCATCATGTCCACAGTCTCCAACCATCTCCTGTATCGTGCCATTAGTGTTTGATTATATCCTATTGTGTGTCTGCTGCCTCTGATTATGAATGTTCACTGAATTTTATGTGCAACCCTTTGGTAATGTGGGGGATCCACTTGAGGCCCACCATATCAAGCTGGTTGACTGTCATTGCTTTAGGTCATCAGAGGCTTAAGAGCAGCAGTTATTTATTCATGGTAGGAAAAGATTACTTTTTTTATTAATTAATGTGATTAGGTAATGCTGCCATGTTTCTGATTTATTTAGATAACGTATAAATGTTAATAAGTTACTGCTGTGTTTGATGAAGGAGACAGACAAGAGCAGAGCTCTTTACACTGCTTCCAGCTCACTCCACTGGAGTGAGACCTTTACTGATTGCTGTATTTCTCATTGATTACAATTTTCTCTTCTTCTCTCCCCAGGGATTCTTTTGCAAGGAAGAAGCAGATTTTGACAATTGGTGTAAAACTGTAGAAAAGGTAGGAAAGGCAAACATTTCTCAGTATGGCACTGGTGGCAGAGGGGTGCTGCCATAGCAAGCCAGTGACAGCTTTTCTTCATTTATCAAAAAAATGTTTGATGTCTGTGAGATGAACCACCCATGGGATAGTTCTACCTCTAAATGACAAGTGTGGCGACATCTTTCACATGAGAACCCAAGTCTCCCAAAGTGCTGCTGGGCTCATTCACACAGACATATGCATATTTTGTGCATGAAAGAAAGGTTATGATTGGCAGAGATAGAAGATCCTGGGTAAAATATGCTCCGATAATTCTTGCGTAATCTGCAGCAGTGTCCTACTTTTTTTCCGCGACTAAACACAGCACACATTTTCATATGATAATGCAACTGTATGTATGGACTCATTGATTACCATAGTGCTGCGATTAGAGGTGTATTAAACAAAACTACGCATCTAAATGCAGCGTTTTTTCTACCCATGTGAATGAGCTCTTATAGAGAAAGAAGTTGAAGGGCCTTTTCTTTCTATGGCATTCTATTCCTTAGGTCTCTAGCTACTTGGTAAGACTTCACAGAAACTAGTATTTTCGATCAGCTATAAGAGATCATGCCCATTTCCTGTACATGTAGATAATTCAAATCCTACAAAGAAACAGGATTTCTAATACATTATGCTCACAAAATCCTGTGCTCACACTCCTACAGTCCTAAGCAGCCAGAAAAATCCTATCCCCCTAGATAAAAAGAAACTGCAAATTTATATATACCAGTGCTCAAATAAGTGACCTGTCTACATAAATATGAATACTAAATACAACATACAACCCAAAATTGAAAAGTGTGCAGGCGGAAGCGATGTCAGATGCCAGTATCTGATAGTGGAGTAGTTGTATTGGCATATACGAGCCGACATCTACGTACAAGTTTTGAGGACATTTTTTATGCGAGTGCAATTCCATTTTTGAAAAATATGTTTTGGGTGGTCCCACGCAGATGGCTTTGGGTTATAAATTAACTTCTGCCCCTATTAATACAACTCCCTGAGTGGAGTGTATGGTAAATAATGAATTAAGGTAGTAGCAATTCCATTTTTAATAAAATAATTTCTCTATTTACTACACTATGGAGAGTCTTTGCATTGATTTGTATGTGGGATCCCTAAACGGGAGTGAGGAGCGAAGGAGTGCAGGCACCCTGGTTCCAACCAGATGTGGGTGACATCTGGTGGCCACTAAGGAATACTACATCACTACCTGGGAGCTGACATTAATGTGAGGAGTAGAATAGCTGTGGGAAGTGAGATCCAATTTGGGGACAGGGACACCTGTTGACCAGTTGGGCGTAATACATCCTAAGCTTTGTATGACCTGCTTAAGCGGAACTTCAGCCTTTTTGTAAACAAAAACTAATTTAAGTTCTCGGGCGCATCAATTTACTCTGGTTATTAAATTATTGTTTTTTTTTCTACGTGCCTTATTTTTAAATAGTCTATCAGCTGCCGGCTGGAATTGCTTAGGCAAATGACATTATCCGCCTATTCCCACTGACTCCTGGGATATTGGCGTCAGCAATTCCAGTAGTCTTCTGGCATCCTCATTTTGTGATCTGGCCTAAGTTCGTTGCTGGATATGATGACACGGGAGGAAGAGAGAAGTGCCGTTGCTATGGCGACTTTTAAACAACTGGGTTCCCGCGCTGCATGCTTACTGCTCATGCACGAGAATTGGATGTGCATACGCAGTAGCCAGATGAAAATTCCAGAAAGTAAGCGCTGCATGCTTCGGCTGCCCTTACTTGGTATGGACGCCGGCATAAGTGAGGTATGAGCTCTGTGGATCACAAATGCCTACTTATACATTTCGCTTTCTAGGGATAATGAAACGATTTTAATTTGAAATAGTGTAATTGGGCTGAATCTCCTCTGTGACCAGAATTGGAAAGACCTCTTATTGCTAGAGTTCTGTTTGCATATAGGTGTGGACACTGGAGATGAAACTGAGACGTGTACTAAATTTGTTGCAAGATTGTTAATTAAGTGTGGACTTTGACTTATACAGTGTGGAAAAAAATAATTTGATCCCCCTGCAGATTTTGGAAGTTTGCCCACTTGTACAGAAATGAAGGGTCAATCATTTTTATCATAGGTGTATTTTAAATGATAGACAGAAAAAACACATGATACAAATGTTATAAATTGAGTTGCAGTTCAGTGAGTAAAATAAGTATTTGATCCCCAAGCAAAACATGACTTAGTACTTGGTGGACCTTTCTGACAAGCAAGTAAGACGTTTCTTGTAGATCTTCTCTAAATTTTTCTTTATAGATCTTCTCTAAATCCTTAAGGTTTCTGGGCTTTTGCTTGGCAACTCAAAGTTTCAGCTCTCTCTATACATTTTCTATAGTATTATGTCCCATCACGCCTTCACTGATTATTGTGCTCTACATACAGCGGGGTATCCGCACATCGACAATACGCTTATCCAGCTGTAGTAGGTGGAACGGGACTATCTGTTGGTCCTATAGGATCTGTTTTCTATTCATGCATGGGACTTTCTTTATCCATAGACTGTCCAATACTCTTTTTCATCCTGGTCAGGAATTACATTGGGCATTTCCACGTCCCCACTGTGTGGGATATTGAAGGGTCTTCTGCTGGTGGAGGGGAGGATTGGGATTGAGGGGGTATAGGTGACATGGGCATTTTCCAGGACACTGGAGTGGGGTCTTAGGCCTTTCTATGTGGGGGTGGTGTTCGGGTGGGGGGATTGCAGCGGGAGGGTGACTGGGGTTGGGGTTCCTCCTACTGGGGTAGCCGACACACCTGATTTATGGCTTCTGTCAATATTTTTGATGTCCAATAAATTACACTTTTATACTGCTATTAGTAGCCTTTTGAGGTGCTTTATCCCAGTGCGGCTTTTTTTCTTTATTGTGAATATTTACTGTGCCAAATGCCAGGCTGACCAGCTGTTGGCTCTCTTACAGACACTATATATGATGTATGTATGACCTGAAATATACTTTGTGTAATATTAAGAAAGTGGATAATAAAATAATTTACAAATATAGAAGAGACATTTTAAGTGTGAAAGTCACACCAAAAATGACGACAACCGCTAATTATACCTCAAACTAATAAAACAAATGTTAAAGTACACCATATTTTTCTTTTGAAAGACTGAAACGGAAGATATTTTGCAAGATTGTTGGTGTTCTTTTCTTTCAGAAGAGTGTGAAGGAAGCTGACATAGTTTATATGCAGACTGTAGTCAATAACTTATTTTTCTCTTATCATCCATGGAATGACACGGTGTCTCTTTACACTTTACACGTGGGTTATGTCCCTGCTTGCAGGAGAAGACCTAGGCAGAATGTGAGATGTTATACATACATTCTAAAAGCCAGAGCTGAACAGCCCCACCCAGGGGGCGGTCCCTCCGGGCATAACCCTCCCACTACAGTCAGCAGACTTCAGTTTTTTTTCTGCCTAGCAGAAGGAGAAGACGTGGCTCCCTCAGGAGCCAGTCTCCTGACCTATTTTTATTCCTTTTTGGAATTCTTTTTTATTTTATTTTTGAGAATCTTCTATCAACTGTCGGCTGGGCAACAGGTTGGGTACAAGATATCCTCGTAGTCTTCCCTGTCCGACCATCGAGCGTGCTGATCCTCGCCTTCTGTGCGTGAGACTCAGTTCACGACAGGCCCCATGACTCCAGGGGTGGCCGGGTTTGCTTTCATGCTCCCACGGTCCTCTCAAGATTGAACAGCTCCTGACTGACTGTATCTTTCGCGGTGGACCGGGCCGACAGCTACTCAGTACTGCACTGTGATAGTCCTGTCAGAAACACCAGTGTGTCCCTCAGGGGACGGGTAAGTAGTCTCTCCTGCCTGCAGGTGAGTACAAAGGGCTGTGTGTTTCTCTGTGGGGGATTTCTTTTTCGTACATCACGGGACACAGAGCGACATAGTCATTACTAATGGGTTATATAGATACCGTCAGGTGCTGGCACTGGCAACTTCCAAAACCGGAAGTACCCTCCCCTATATAAGCCCCTCCCATCCGGGAGCACCTCAGTTTTTTGCCAGTGTCTAAGGTGTTGGCCAAGAAGAAACATGTGTTTTTCACTGAGCTTGCGTACAGGTTCTTTTGGGCCTCAGTAAGCTATTCCGGATCCGACCAAAAAAGCTTCATAGCTAAACGGTCGGTACCCGGGCCTTGCAGAGAAGAGCAAGGTTTTGCCTGTAATGCTTCTCTTAGGAGAGCTGGACCCTGGGATCCAGAGCTCTGGTCATACCCACGACCAAGATGTTTTCTGTGCAGGGTGCTATACAGGTCCAGGGGAGTGGAATCCTTGGGAACCCGGTCCCTGAAGGTTTGATTACAATGCCTGCCGTGATAGGTGAAGTTTGGGCTTTTGTGGACCAAACAAAGTCCTGCGGCGGGGAACAGGTAAGTGGGGGCCCCCAGGAACTTGGTTCTATTGGGGGACCCCCAAGCCTAATTTGTCTTTCTGTCTGTTACCTAATGGTATTCCCGCAAAATTCTGTGCATGCCTGTAACTACTAAAAAAATGTAATAATTTTTAATGGTGGTCAAGAAAAAAAAATAAAAATTTTTTTTTTTATATATATTTAATATATTAGACTGCGGTACCTGTGTTTGTCCACTAGAGGCCGCTGTGGAATGTTTTCTTGTCATGTGGACTAGCTTCTTCTCAGCAGAGCAAAGTCCAGGCAGATGGTGAGTTCTCTTATAGGAAACGGCTTCCTCTGCCATGTTGCAGTGCTCGTCCATCCCCCGGCCTGCGGCAAAGAGGTGCCCTGGCTCCTGTCCCTTGTTACCATATTTTGAAATTAGCGCCGAAGGCGCACGTGGCCGCGCGCGTGCGCGTGCACGCGCCTCTATATATAGAGGTGAGCCGGGAAAGGGGGCGGAGCCTGGGGGATGACGCTCTGTGCGCGCCGCAGCGCTTCTGCGCATGTGCGGGCGTCCCAGCAGTTTAAAAACAATATTGTAGTGAGCTGGCTATGAAGTACAGAGACAGAGCTGGCAACATTTAAAGGCATACAGCAAGCGGTTGATACAGGCATCCCCTAGAAAGGCACATTAGTAGACACCAACTGTGATATAGCAGCAATTGTGCTAGACTATTCTCAGTAAAAGTGGTGTATTACGGCTGGAATACCTCAGCTTTAGGCTTAGGAATATGCCGTCCAGAAGCTCCGGAACTGAATCTTCCAGGAAGCGAAGGGGGTCTCATCGGGCTCGGAGGATCTTGGGCATACTTCTGCTGCACCAGTCTCCCCTGAAGTTCAGAGGTAAGTGACCGTAGAGACCCCGCAGGGGTACTTGGTACTGTGGCTGTCCTCAGTTCACCTGCTCCTGTGTATGTAACAGAGGAGGTTTTTTCCTCAGCTCTGGGAGGATTAGAGAGGCTGCCTCCCTGTCAGGGAATGCACGCCCGATCTCCGTCTCCTTCAGAGTGCCTGTTAGCAGAGCAACAGTCCCATACAGGGATCGACCTGCCTGAAGGGGATCAGGATGAGGTTGATTCTGTTATAGAGGAATCAACAGTGGGGGAACCTTTTCTCAGCATCTCAAGCTGAAAGATTATGGGTTCAGTCTCTGACTAACATGGTCCGATCAGCATTTAAAAATGCACCTTGCGGAACCATCAACCACTACTGTATCCTCGTTGGGGTCGCTGGAAGCCCCCAGACTGTTTGTTCTTTTCCACTTCACCCTTTACTGAAAGGGCTCATTTACCAGGATTGGGAACGTCCTGAGAAAATATTTATTCCCCCAAGAGATTTCCGGTGGTCTATCCCATGGAGGATAAGTTCATCAAAAAAAAAAAATGGAAGGTCCCTACAGTGGACGCAGCCATCTCTTGTATGTATAAATCACTGACATGTCCAGTGGATAATGTCCAAATGTTCAAGAACCCAATAGATAAAAGATTGGAGTCCTTATGAAAATCTGCTTGGTGATACAACCAGCAGTAGCAGCTATTGGGGTCTGCTAAGCAGTGAAGGATCAGTTGAAACAGGTCTTGAGGGACTTGACAGATCAGCAGGCTTTGCCCTAGCTGATCTACCTAGAGCCTTAGGCTTTGCGGTTGACGCCATAGAGGATTCAGTCCATCAGGCCTCCCGCCTTACGCTGTCTATAGTACATATGCGTAGGCTCCTATGGCTCAAAAACTGGTCTGCTGAAGCTCCCTGTAAAAAATGGCTGGTTAGCGTCCCGTTTCATGGTGAACGCTTATTCAGGGAAAACCTGGACAAATATATCCAGAAAATTTCCAGCGGTAAAAATACGCTCTTGCCGTTTAAAAACAGAGTTAGAGGTCCCTCTTTGAGAGGCCTGCTTCTCCAGTCCCTGGGCCATCGGCTGTGTAACAGTTCCGACGGCCTCCTCGGTCAAATCCCGGGGGTAAAAAACAGGGACAGTAGCAGGGTAATGAGAAACCCTGGGTCAGGGGAGGTACAAAACCTCCCCCAAAGTTAAATTCATTGAAGCCCCCACTCAGTCGGGTGGGGGGAGGACTCCAGTTGTTCGCAAGAGACCTGGCGGGACACGATCAAGACAGATAGGTGCTCTCCGCAGTAGGTTTGGGATACAGTTTGGAGTTAAAAGACTCTCCTCCTTCCCATTTTTGAGGTCAAACGTGCCAAGGGATCCCCGGAAGAGAGAGTCCCTCCTGTTGGCACTAGAACAACTATTGCTCCAAGGAGTAATTATGGAGGTTCCCCTGGAAGAATGAGGGTTCGGGTTTTACTCAAACCTCTTTACAGTCCCGAAGCAAACACGGACGGGAGGCCCATATTAATTCTAAAAGGGCTATACAAATTCCTGTATATCAGGACTTTCCGATGGAGTCGATCCGATCGGTGGCCACTGCCCTACAAGGGGAGGATTGGTTAGCCGCGATCGACATCAAAGATGCTTATTTGCACATTCCCATCTTTCCAGTCCACCAAAAATTTCTACGCTTTGCAGTAGAAGGGCGCCATTTTCAGTTCAGAGCCTTACCCTTCGGTTTGGCCACAGCACCACGAGTGTTTACAAAAATTCTGGCCCTTTATTGGCCAATCTAAGAACACAAGGTGTAATGATAATGGCATATCTGGATGACTTATTGCTGATAGACCACTCAGTGAAAAAACTAGACGTGGTCGTTCACAAGACAATAAAGTATCTGGAATCTCACGGTTGGATTATCAACCGAGACAAGTCAGCCCTAAAAAACAGTCAAAAGTCTGGAATACTTGGGGCTAAGGTTGGATTCAGGCCAGAGAAAAATATTCTTGCCTCGAGGAAAGGTGTTGTCTTTGAAAGATTTGATCCACTTAGTGGGTACAAAAAAGCCAGCCGTCCATACGCCTGTATATGAGGCTGCTGGGAAAAATGGTGGCATCATTCGAAGCAGTACCCTACGGTCAATTCCATTCAAGGAATTTGCAAGGGGCCATACTGTCAGCCTGGAACAAAAAAGTTCAGGCCCTAGACTTACAATGTCCTTGTCCCCTTCCGTTCGCAAGAGCCTCCGTTGGTGGTTGGTTCCCCAGAATCTGGAAAAAAGGAAATCCTTCAGTCCGATTTCTTGGAAGGTGGTCACTACAGATGCCAGCCTTATAGGCTGGGGAGCAGTACTGGAGCAATGGTCTCTCCAGGGCAGATGGTCGGATGCAGAAAAGGCCCTGCCCATCAATCTCTTAGAGATACGAGCAGCCCGGTATGCCCTAGTAGCATGGACATCCAAACTCCAAGGGTCCCCTGTCAGAATTCAATCAGACAATGCCACAGCAGTGGCATATATCAATCATCAGGGGGGCACCAGGAGTCGTGCAGCCCAAAGGGAAGTAAATTACATCCTGAGATGGGCAGAAAAATATGTCCCAGCCATATCTGCGGTATTCATTCCAGGAGTGGAGAATTGGAAGGCGGACTCTCTAAGTCGCCAACAATTATGCCCAGGGGAATGGTCCCTTCATCCCGAGGTTTTCCGGACAATATGTCAGCGGTGGGGAACACCGGATGTAGATCTGCTAGCATCCAGATTCAACACAAAAGTGGACAGGTTTGTCTCTTGGACAAGGGATCCCCTAGCTTGCGGCTCGGATGCCCTAGTGTTCCCTTGGGATCAGTTCAAGCTGATATATGCATTCCCACCGCCACAATTGTTACCTCGATTACTCCGCAGAATCAGGGTAGAAAAGAAACCAGTGATTCTGGTGGCTCCAGCGTGGCCCCGAAGAGCATGGTACGCGGAGATTGTAAAAATGTCTGTGGGGAGTCCTTGGACCCTCCCACATCGTCCGGACCTGCTTTCGCAGGGACCGATATACCACCCTTCCTTACCAGCCCTAGGTTTGACGGCCTGGCTATTGAAGCCCACATTCTAAAAAAGAGAGGGCTCTCTAATGCTGTGGTGTCTACCATGATCAATGCCAGGAAACCGGTATCCAGGCAGATCTACTATAGAATCTGGAAGGCGTACATCGCCTGGTGTGAGGCCAGAAAATGGCATCCACGTAAATACGTAATAGGTAGGATTCTGGACTTCCTACAATGGGCTGTAGATAGGAAGCTTGCCTTGAGTACTATCAAGGGTCAGATTTCGGCCTTGTCAATATTTTTTCAAAGGCCCTTGGCTTCGCATTCACTAGTCAAAGCCTTTATACAAGGAGTGATGCGTATTAGTCCTCCGGTTAATATTCCCATATGTCCATGGGATCTAAACTTGGTTCTGTCAGTTCTACAGAAACAACCATTTGAACCATTACAGCATATTTCCTTGGTGCTTCTCACCAGGAAATTGATTTTTCTAGTAGCCATTTGTTCGGCTAAAAGAGTGTCGGAATTAGCAGCTATGTCCTGTAAGGAGCCATATCTGGTTATCCATAAGGACAGAGTAGTGTTACGTCCTCATCCAGCCTTTCTTCCTAAGGTGGTATCGAGGTTTCATTTGAACCAAGATGTGGTTCTTCCTTCTTTTTTCCCCAAACCTACTTCGGTAGAGGAAAAGTTATTTCATTCTTTGGATGTAGTAAGAGCAGTTAAAGCTTATCTAAAAGCCACTGCTCAGATTCGCAGAACGGATACTTTGTTTATACTGCCGGAAGGCCCCAGAAAGGGTCAGGCAGCGTCAAAATCTACTTTAGCCAAGTGGATTCGACAGGTCATTATGCAAGCTTATGGCTTGAGAAGGAGACCGCCTCCGTTCAAAGTTAGAGCGCACTCCACGAGAGCAGTTGGAACTTCATGGGCAGTGCATCACCAGGCCTCCCTGGCTCAAATCTGTAAGGCCGCAACATGGTCTTCAGTACACACGTTTACTAGGTTCTACCAGGTGGACGTTAGAAGTCAGGAGGATGTCGCCTTTGGGTGCAGTGTGTTGCAGGCCGCAAAAGATCCTCATGTCTGATAGCGCTCAGCTTATATATGGTGTATCCCCCCCCCTCATTTGGCATTGCTTTAGGACATCCCATTAGTAATGACTATGTCGCTCTGTGTCCCGTGATGTACGAGAAAGAAAATAGGATTTTTATAACAGCTTACCTGTAAAATCATTTTCTTGGAGTACATCACGGGACACAGAGCTCCCGCCCCTCTTTAGGGACACTTATTGCTTTGCTACAAAACTGAGGTGCTCCCGGATGGGAGGGGCTTATATAGGGGAGGGTACTTCCGGTTTTGGAAGTTGCCAGTGCCAGCACCTGACGGTATCTATATAACCCATTAGTAATGACTATGTCGCTCTGTGTCCCGTGATGTACTCCAAGAAAAGGATTTTACAGGTAAGCTGTTATAAAAATCCTATTTTTCCCTGTCTCCCCCTGTATTTTATTGTCGCTCTCTGTCACCATTACTGGCGCTGGCTGTGTGGGGTGCTTGGGGGTCACACTGTTCTTGGGGGGCTCATGCTGGTCTGCAATGTATGCCTTGGGGCTTTTTTGTGTGTTTTTTTTTGGGGCCTGAGCGCCGAGTGGCGCTGTGCGTGTGTGCTGTTTCATTTTAACTGCGTCATGGCGGCCATCTTGCCGCGGCCGCCTCAGTGAAGTGCGGCGGCCATTTTCTTGTAGCCCGCGCGCTTTTCAGCACTAGTTTGGCCTCTAGCGCTGCTGTAGCAGCGCGAATCTCCTCAGTCTCCTCACAGCTCACCAGCGCTGACACAGCGCGGTACAGACAGCGGAACTAAGCGGTCCCTGGTCCGGTTTGGTGAGTCCCCTGGGCGCCCCCTCCTCAGTCAGCACAGCCTGTGGGTGGACTTTTTATCTGAGAGAGTCTCAGAGGGGGACAATATGTAGTCTGTGTCACCAGCTTCCCCAAAAAATGTCAGTGGCAACAGGCAGTGCTTCAGCACCTGCGGTCCCTATGGACCTGTTGTGGGCAGCCCTGGAATCAATTTCTGACCAGGATGGGAGCTGTGTGCAAGCGCAAGGTACAAAAAAGGCGCCCTCTCCCCACTTTATCTACTCGAGGGCAGTGCGCTGATTCAGATATGGGCCTAGCCACTATTGCTCAGTACCCTAGTTCTGAATGTATGGATGGTTTTGAACAGGACATTCCTTATGAGGGAAACTCCAGTTCTGAGTCAATAAATGACAGGGCGCTTGTTAGTGTGCTCATGACTGCGGTGAGGGACACTCTCAAGCTCAAATGCTGCGGATGCAGAACCTCAGGCGGATACTGTCTCCTTTTGGTTCTTTTAAGGCCAGGCCTTCTAAAGGGGTTTTTTCCATTGTACTTTCTTTGACCAGCTCATTGATAAGGTCTGGAAAAAGCCGCAGAAGAATTTTTTATGGTCCCGCGGCGTTTGTCTATCAGATACCCCTTTGAAGATGCCCTACTTAAAAAGTGGGCTTCTCCCCCAGTGGTCGACCCTCCAGTCGCCCTGTTGAACAAGGCCACCACTCTCCCGATGGAGGGGACTCCTGCAGTAAGGTCCCCACTGACAGGAGGTCAGAGGTGGTGCGCATAGCCATGTTTGCCTTGTTGGGATCCGCCCTACGGCCTGTGGTAGCGGCGACCCTTGTGTTTTTAAAACACTTGCAGGTTGGGCAAAAATGTTGCACCTAGCTGCACAGGAGCATAATCTTCCTCCAGACACAGTTACTCTGGCCCACCAACTGGGCAGGGCCTGGTTTATGTGTGCGACACCACGTTGGACGCGGGCCCTTTAACATCCAGGGCCTCTGTCCCGACGGTGGTATGGCGTCGTCTTATCTAGTTGAAATGCTGGTCTGCTGACCTAGCCTCTAAGAAGCTCCTGACGTATCTACCTTTTTATAGGTGGTTGACTTTTCGGTGCTGCTCTGGATGTCATCGTCAAGGATGTCATGGGAGGTAAAAGCACTCTTCTTCCTTAGACTGGCAAGGGTAAGGGGGCCCGCCGCAAACAGGGCCTTTTCCTTTCCAGCAAACAAGGGGTTTTTTCGTCAGTGGAGTCCACAGGTAGGTCCTCCCAGACTGACGGAGTGCGGCTGGTGGGCACAAGCGCCCCTGGGTGCGTAAGCCAAACAAGCGGCTCCCGAGCCCGCCTCCGCGTGAGGTCTTGCCTCCGCCCGACTCTGGGGTGGGGGGACGACTTCGTAGGTCACGAATCGGTGGTCCTCCCGAATCTCCGACTGGTGGGTGTGCGAGGAGGTCACCTCAGGATACAGGATAGTATTCCGATCCTGGCCCCCAGACAGATTCTTTCCCTCAAATCTTCCTCTCCTTCCTACCTGTCGGGCAGCCCTCTTGGGGGCTGTACAGGATTTGATCAGGTCCAGAGTGATTGTGCCGGTTCCGTCACAGGAGAGTTTTCAGGGATTCTACTCGAATCTGTTTGTCGTCCCAAAAATAGGACGTGGTTCGACCTATCCTGGACCTCAAGGCCCTGAATGCCTTCGAGAAGGTGCAGAAATTCCGCATGGAATCCTTTCGCACGGTGATCGCTACACTCCACAAAAGGGATTCTCTTCTGGCGTCCTTGGACTTCAAGGACGCCTACTTGCATGTTCCGATCTGCGCAAGTCACCGGAAGTTTCTGCGCTTTGCGATCGGCGAAGTCCACTATCGATTGTGGCTCTTCCTTTCGGCCTAGCCTCGGCACCAAGGGTGTTCACCAAGGTGCTTGCTCTGATTCTAGCCTTCTGTTACAGCGAGGTATTGCTCTCGTGGGCTATCTGGACGATCTTCTGCTAAGAGCAGAAAGTGGATCAGACTTACAGGAAAGGTGACTATCATCAATTAGACCCTCAGGGATTCGGGTGATTCCTGAACATTCAGGAGTCAGTCCTGGTCCCGACTCAGTGTCTGGAGTATCTAGTTCTGATTCTGGACTCCTTGGAGGCAAAGGTATCCTACCTCTGGAGAAGTTGCTGACACTTCAGTCTGCGGTGCGGGTGCTGACATCCCGAAGATGGTTGTCAATCCGTTTTTTGCATGAGCATCCCGGGACTCGTGGTGGCCTCCTTCGCGGCCGTTCCGTATGCCCAATCACACACCAGGGCATTGCAGAAGGAGATCTTGTCCACCTGGGACAAATCCCCGTTGTCCTTGGATCTTCAGATCCAGGTGATTCACCTGGTCAGGGCGCCCCTGACATGGTGGTTGAGATCCTCGGCTCTTCGGTCCGGAAAGTCGTTCCCCTCCCATCCAATGGACGGTACTCACGACGGACACCAGCCTGACGGGCTGGGGTGGAGTCTGGGAAGTCCTGTTGGCTCAGGCCTTGGACTCCGGACGAGCCCGTTTACCAATCACTGTTCTGGTAATACGGGCCATCGGACTGTGTCTCTCCTCAGGTCAGAGAGAGTGCGGGGTCGCTCCATCAGGAGCCAGTCGGACACCGCCACGGCGGTGGCGTATGTAAACCATCAAGGGGGAACTCGGAGCTCAGCTGCTGCTTCCGAGGTAGTCCGTATCCTGAAGTGGGCCGGAAGAAACGTGCCGGCTCTGTAGGCCATTTTACATTCTGGGCATAGACAATGGGCAGGCGGACTATCTGAGTCGCCAATCGCCAGACGCCGGACCAAGAAGAGTGGTCCTTGCATATTTCAACTCCTTTACCGACGGTGGGGCACGCCGGATGTGGACCTGATGGCCTCTCGACTCAATCGCAAGGGTCGAGGTTGTGGCCAGATCCAGGGATCCTTGGGCGATGCCTCGGCTGCGTTGGTGGCCCCATAGGGCCCTTATCGCCTGATATAAACTCAGGCGATCCTAATTGTTCCGGATTGGCCTCAGCATCACTGGTACGCTGATCTGGTACGTCTCGTCGCGGACGTTCCCTGGCGGTTGCCGATGAGGGAGGACCTTCAGTCTCAAGGTCCTATGTTTCATCCGGCTTACAGTCTCTGGCTTTAACGGCAGGGCTGTTCAAAGCCAGGTGTTGAGGGACCGAGGTCTCTCAGACTCGGTCATTTTGACCATGTTAAAGACACGGAAGTCTTCCTCCAGGCAGATCTATCACCGTGCCTGGAAAGCTTATATCGCCATGTGCGAAGCGCTGGACTGGCGTCCTCGGACGTATTCCGTACCCAGAATCCTGCGTCCTCTGCAGTGTGGAGTGACCCAAAAGCTTGCTTTGAGTACCATCAATGATCAGATTTCGGCCTTGGCCATCTTTTTTCAGCGACCTCTAGCGGGTCATTTTCTTGGTTAGTACCTTGTGTTGGGGGTTCGCCATGTGCTCCCTCCTGTCAAGCCTCCTCTCCCACCGTGGGATCTGAATTTGGTGCTCTCGGTCCTCCAGGAACCTCCTTTTGGGAATATCCGGGATATTCCCCTCTTGTCTTGTCTCAGAAGGTGGCCTTTTAGTGGCAATCACTTCTGTTTGACGAGTGTCTGAGTTGGCGGCTTTGTCCTGCAAGTCGCCATATTTAGTCATCCATAAGGATAAGGCGGTGTTGCATCCGCGACCTTCCTTTTTGCCAAAGGTGGTGTCTACCTTTCACCTACATGAGGACATTGTCCTCCCGTCCTTGTGTCCTCACCCATCACATCCCAGAGAGTTTGCGCTGCACATATTGGATGTGGTACGAGCCTTACGGGTGTACCTGTCTGCTACTGCTTCTATTCGGTAGTCCGACTCACTGTTTGTGACTGTCCCTGGTCCATAACAGGGCCAAGCGGTTTCGTCTGCCATCATTTTAGGGGAATCAGACAAACCGTCATTCAAGCCTATGCTCTCAAAGGGCGGGCGCCCCCCTTTCCGGTTACGGCGCATTCCACCAGGGCATTTGGTGCTTCCTGGGTTTCCCGACATCAAGCGTCGGTTGCACAAGTGAGCAAGGCGGCGACCTGGTCGTCTGTTCATGCCTTAAGTTTTTTTATAAGGTTAATGTGGCTGCATCTTCGGATGCTTCCTTCGGCCGCAGGGTGCTGCAGGCCGCTGTTTAAAGTTGCAACTCCTCCGTTGAGGAGATCTGCCTTCTTGGAGTGAAAGTTTGGTTTTTCCATTTATACTGCTCCCATCCCTCTTGACACTGCTTTGGGACATCCCACGTGTAAAGTGTAAAGAGACACCATGTCAGTCCATGGATGATAAGAGAAAATAGGATTTTTTGTACTCACCGTAAAATCCTTTTCTCTGACATCCATGGACTGACACGGCACCCACCCTTCCTTTTAAGTTTGTACTGCTTTGTTACGAACTGAAGTCTGCTGACTGTAGTGGGAGGGTTATGCCCGGAGGGACCGCCCCCTGGGTGGGGCTGTTCAGCTCTGGCTTTTAGAATGTATGTATAACATCTCACATTCTGCCTAGGTCTTCTCCTGCAAGCAGGGACATAACCCACGTGTAAAGTGTAAAGAGACACCGTGTCAGTCCATGGATGTCAGAGAAAAGGATTTTACGGTGAGTACAAAAAATCCTATTATTTAGCTGGCTTTAACTAAAATGTTTTTTTGTCATGTTTTTTCAGCCTAAATTATCATATTTTTCATCAGATTGAAAATAGAGGAGCTGCATAACTGCAGGAAACATACTATTTAAAATGTCCGTTCCCAGCGACTGTAATAAATGGGGCTATTTTAAAAATGTAAAAGGCAAATGAATGAGCTGCCCTAATGCAATGTACGATAATGCACATTAAGGTTCCACAAAGATTTAAATGAGCCCTGACACTTCTGGATTGCCAGGTCTAACAGAGATGGGAGTCATGCACGATACCAAATGCAAGTGAGAGATTTTTACCGCTCCAGGTGACCGTCAAAGGTTTTTGGAGTGCGGCTGTCCATATTTTTTATTTTTCTTCTTTATATACCAAATGCAAGTGGATATAAGCCCCTAAATCCTAAGAGTAGGTGCATTTACTACAAATGAGGGGCCCATTGTATGTCTTTTTATCCATGAAAGTGGGTCTGTGCTGACACTTTTTTTTCCATACTGGCTTTCTTCCACTCAACTGCATTTTGATACCCAAATATGCAATAACATTCAGGGCTACAAATCCGCTGTTAATTTATTGAGATGTTTTTTTCATTGGCAGGAAATACTAAAGCAGCAGAGTTTACGGATGTTTGAACTGGCACCAAAGCACCCTCCTCACTGGCCTCCTTTTATACCACCAACAAAACCAGAGGTGACCACTACAGGCGCAGGTTGGTACCCGTGGTCCCTACATATACGCCTGGCTTTGTGGTTTAGCAACATGACAAACATTAACCTCCCTGGCTGTATGATTATGTCAGATTTTAGATGCTGAAAGCGGTACCATTATTTTGCATGGAAATTTGGCGTTTTTTATATTGTAGGCCTGTAATTCTTAGAAATAACTCACTTAAATCTGTCCAAACAGGAGTCTAGTAGACATCCCGGGTATGATAAAGTTTGAAACACAAAATCATTAATTATAATATAATAAATAACTATAAATAATTATAACAATAATATAATGATAATAAAAATTATTCAATAATGTAATCAAATCAAAAACACAGAAATGTGCTCAGTTGCAGAATTGTCGCTGTCATTACTTTCAGTGTTTGATGACGAATTTCCCCACAAATCGCTATCGCTCAATTCTGCAAGTGATTCTAATTTATTATCGCTGTTTTCTAGCTGGTCTAAAACCACTTTTGATATAAAGGGACACTTTTTGGTTGCTATGGACAATCTCCAGTTTCCAGGCAGAAAGAACAGTATTTATAGTATAAAACTGCATGCAGGACACTGGACAGACCACTAGGGACAAAGGGGATGTGTAATTATTTGATACAGTACTGTAATCTGTAAGATTACAGTATACTGTATCTATACTGTCTTTTTCACTTTTTGAATTTGGCGCCGAACTCCGTCCCCGTGCGTCGCAACGTTTGTAGGGAGCGGAGCTCGCCACTGTGAATCGAGCGAGACACGGCGGCTCGCAGATCACAGCGAGGAGACATCGCATGATCCAGGGGACAAGGTAAGTAACCTGTACATGGATCCTGCGAGGCAATTATGAGTGTGGCTCGGGGTTACCCCTTTTGGTATAAAAAATTCACCCCGAGCCAGACTCGGGAATACTGTTAGGGAGGTTAAGAACAATGAAAAATTATTGCTGATGTGATGGCAATAAATATAGCAATTAATTGCTGATTTCCTAAACCCCAATAGTAGTTTAGTGTCTTGCAGAAATAATCCTGACAGTTTGTATCCCATTTTAAATACATTAAATTAATTATATACTGAGGGATATATATGGGCTACCTTTGCTTATCTCACTTGAAAATGCTAGTCACCTGGCATAACAGCCAGACAACTAGCATATGCAGGGGAGATCAGCAATGGCAGCCTACTTGTACACATTTACTTCCTGCTGAAAATGTAATATTTTGCATTGCTTCCATCTCTTGCCAATGATTCATTTCTGTTCATATCTGTTCATCTCACAACAGAGCTCATTGAGTCTACTGATAAACTCTTTGATATGGAGGAGGAGTTTGAGATCCTCACAGTGTGATGAAGTCTCTGTGTCTGTGCTGCTGCCGCTGGACTACACACAGCAGATGCAAGTTTACCAGAAAGTGCCTGAGTCAGAGAAGAGAAAAGAGCACAGTGCTGGGAGCCGCTGACAGCAATTTCCGCACTGGATATACATTTCTAGGAGAGAGATACCCGTTCATTGTATACTTCTGTTTCTACGATGGCCAACAGTGTTTATACTCTCACTCAGTGTGTCTAAAGATGGAGTTCAGATATTTGCACTGAACAATGGCACTGCAGGCCCCTGCGTTTCACAGTATACACGTAGCAGACAAAGGGTTAACTGTCTCCTTTTTTGCAATACCCTAACTTGCACCATTTTTATACACTTCCATGCTGGAAAAGTCTGTATTGTTTGTAAGAATTTTAACAATTCCTTGGAATTACGTGTGTGTGTGTGTGTGTGTGTATATGTATATATTACTGACTTTTCCTGCTGAGGGGATTCGGTTTATTAACGTCCTACTCTCTGCCCTAAGGATGCAGATATATATTTGTTTTCTGGCCAGTGCCACGTATTATATTTTCATGTTGGATTGCCTAACAAGCATCAAAGGCCCCTCTTTGTCCACAGTTGGTAAAAGGTCTTTTTACAGCCTTGCAGTTTGTATAACTTGCTGACAATCATTTGTTCCAACTGTGCTAAGTTGCTTACACCGACCCACAGTTATGGGATAACATTTATGAGGGCAGCCATTTTGTGTGCAATTCACCAAGATACACCCGATGCCTTTTTTTTTTTTATCTCATTAGCAGCAAAAGAGGCAAAAATAGATGTAGCATCTCCTTTTGTTACACACTTTTAGCTAAAATGTGCCTGAGGGTTAGGAAGGAAGCATGTATTTTATGGGCAAAGTAACTTTGTGAGAAAGCAGTCTATACAGACCGAACCGTCCGTGAGCAATGAGGAAAACATCATGTGACCAAACGGTAGTATTGGACACGCTTCAGATATATTAGCTTATTGCTTCCTAGGCAGCAGGCACATTCTTTTTTCTTATTAAAGATGAGAGCATCCTTAGGTAGCATAATTATTTATTTTAACTATTAAAACAGAGTGTAGGATTTTTCTGCATTAGCACTTTTTATCTCATAGCTAGGTTTTAAAGCATTATGCTTACATCTGTATGTAAGAAGGATGTTCATGTGGGGAGGGAAGAGACAATACAATGTTGTTTTTTTTTTACTTTTTCACTACAAACATGTTCTGCACTCAGGTTTGGTTGAAGCATGAATAAATCAATGTGTATACATCTGTATAAGTCAGTGGTCATAATTAATATCCAAGAGAATATGAAACTCGCACACTAAATGTTGCACTTTTTTATTTTATAATGTAGTGCAAGGAACGATGAGGGTGAACTAAGTGCAGTAACCCATAGCATCCAATCAGATAAAAGACTTTGGCTGGATACACACCTAGTGTGTTGCATTTTTCACAGCAAAAACCAAAATATTTTAGAATCTCAATTCTAAAAAAATTGGGACGCCAAGTAAAATCTACAAAACCAAATTCAATGATTTTTGAATATCATAAACCCATAATAATTCACAATCGAAAACAAATCAAATGTATAAACTAAGAAAATGTATAATTTTAAGAAAAAAATAAGGTAATTTTGAAATTGATGGCAGGAACACATCTCAAAAAAGTTGAGACAGGGCTATGGTTACCACGGTGTAGCATCTCCTCTTCTGTTAACAACACTCTGTAATTTCTAATAGGTACTATCTACGGTCAGTGTAAAAAGAATAAATATTGATAATCAATAATGCTGACAGCTGCACTCATAATATTGCACATATCAATATCAAACCACAAATAAAAAAGAAAAATGTTGCGCTGTCATCAAGTGCTTAAACAAACTCATAATGACATAATACGATTAACAATAAAGTGCAAATGGTGCCTCAGGCCAGTAAATAAAGTAAAATTCATTCAATTAGTGTAATCCACATTCATAAAAATCTGTGCTGTCGTACAAGGAAAATAAAGTGCAAAAATCCCAAAATTTATGTGGATTACACTATTTGGATGAATTTTACTTTATTTACTGGCCTGAGGCACTATATGCACTTTATTATTGTTTAATGTCATGCATTTATGAGTTTGTTTAATCACTTAAGGACCGCCGCCTGTGTATATATACGTCGGCAGAGCGGCACGGACAGGCATAACCACGTACCTGTACGTCCCCTTTAAGATGCCGCCGTGTGGTCGCGCGCCGCCTTCTCCGTGAGCCCGACCGTGATCGCCGCGGGTACACCCGCGATCGTCTCACAGAGAAATAGAGCGGGGAGATGCTTATGTAAACAAGCATCTCCCCGCTCTGCCTAGTGACAATGACACTCCGCTCCGTGTCATGTCACACACAGACCATCCCCCCTACAGTAAGAAGCACTCCCTAGGAAACACTTAACCCCTACAGTGCCACCTACTGGTTAACCCCTTCACTGCCAGTGTCATTTTCACAGCAATGACAATGGTCCCAAAAATGTGTCAAAAGTGTCCGATGTGTCCGCCATAATGACGCAGTCATGATAAAAACCGCTGATCAGAGCTAGTAAAAAAGAAACTATTAATAAAAATGCCATAAAACAGTCCCCTATTTTGTAGAAGCTATAACTTTTGCGCAAACCAGTCAAACGCTTATTGCGATTTTTATTTATTTTTTTAACCAAAAATATGTAGAAGAATACGTATCGGCCTAAGCTGTGGGAAAAAAAAATTTTATATATATTTTTTGGGGATATTTATTATAGCAAAAATTAAAAAAATATTGCATTTTTTTCAAAATTGTCGCTCTATTTTTGTTTATAGCGCAAAAAATAAAAACTGCAGAGGTGATCAAATACCACCAAAAGAAAGCTCTATTTGTGGGGAAAAAAAGGATGTCAATTTTGTTTGGGAGCGACGTCGCACGACCGCGCAATTGTCAGTTAAAGCGACACAGTGCCGAATCACAAAAAGGGGCCTGGTCTTTGACCAGCAAAATGGTCTGGGACTGAAGTGGTTAAGCACTTATTTGATGACAGCCCAACAACACTTTCTAAATGTCTGGGAACTGAGGTGACCAGTTGCTGGAGTTTTGGTAGAGGAATGTTGTACCATTCTTGTTGATGTAGGATTCAAACTACTCAACAGTCCTGGGTCTTCTTTGTCATTTTTTCTTTTCAAGATGTGCCAAATAATTTTCAATTGGTGAAAGGTCTGGACTGCAGACAGGCTCGTTAAACACCTGGACTCTTCTACTACGAAGACATGCTGTTGTCCTAGATGCAGTCTGCCGTATAGCATTGTCCTGCTGAATTGTGCGAGGCCTTCTCTAAAAGAGACATTGTCTGGGTGGAAACATGCTGCTCTAAAACCTGGATTCATCTTTCAACATTGATGGTGCCTTTCCAGATGTACAACCTGCCCGCTCCATATGCACTATTGCACCCCCCATACCATCAGAGATGCAAGCCAGTTAACCTAGTTGCAAAACGTTCCAGCTCTTCCTTGTAAGTACCACTTACTTTGCCAGCTTTTTGTTGCCCTATCCCACCTTTTTTTGGAGAAGTGTTGATGCCATCAATTTCAAAATTACCTTATTTTTTTCTTAAAATGGTAGATTTCCCCAGTTTAAACATTTACTATGTTTTCTGATGGTCACCAGATGGTCACCAGTCATCTCTATGATCGTCGGAGGCCCGGGCGCGATGTGATGACGTCACGCCCGGGCTTCAAATGTAAACAAAGCCGCCATTGGAAAAATTTTCACTGATCTCATGCTTTCCAGCCTGGAGGAGAGATGTTGGGTCTTATTGACCCTGCATCTCTCAATAAAGAGGACCTGTCACACACATCCTATTACAAGGGATGTTTACATTCCTTGTAATAGGAATAAAAGTGATAAAAAAAAATAAAAAAAAAGTAAAACCATTGTAAAAAAAAAAGTAAAAAAAAATAATAATAATAATAAAAAAAAATTAAAACGCCCTTGTCCCCGGTAGCTCGCGATCAGAAGCGAATGCACACGTAAGTCGCCCACATATGTAAACGCCGTTCAAACCACTCATGTGAGGTATCGCCGCGTGCGTTAGAGCGCGTGCAACAATTCTAGCACTAGACCTCCTCTGTAATTCTAACCTGTAAAAAAAATTAAAGCGTCGCCTATGGAGATTTTTAAGTACCGAAGTTTGGCGCCATTCCATGAGTGTGCGCAATTTTAAAGCGTGACATGTTAAGTATCTATTTACTCAGCGTAACATCATTTTTTACTGTTTTGTTATTTTTTAATTCATGAAACCGTTTTTTTTTTTTTTTTTAAAAAGGCGTTTGAAAAATTATTGCGCAAATATCGTGCAAGAAAAAATGTTGCAATGACCGTCATTTTATTCCCTAGGGTGTCTGCTAAAAAAACATATATAATGTTTGGGGGTTCTGAGTAATTTTCTAGCAAAAGAATGATGATTTGTACATGTAGGAGAGAAGTGCCAGAATAGGCCCGGTATTGAATAGGTACAAAAAGCCCTGTATTGAAGTGGTTAAATGTTTAGTAATTTTTTATTTATTTTTTTTGGGGGGGGGGGGGGCGCATACAGCACCATACACATTAGGTATTCATCCCATTACTTGCAAGTGGCTGCTTCTGCTATAAATTCTCTGTACTGTGTCCCTTTCACAGCGGGCAGATAATGCAGGGATCAGCTGTCCTCCAGCACTATAAAGATTAAGAGAAACAACTCCGAATCAGGAGAACTGCACTGCTTGTCTACTCTTTCCATACTCTTTTTTTTTTTTTTTTTAATGAAGTCGTTTTTTATTTAATTCCCAATTACAACAAAACACGAAGAACATTCCCACCATCCAACCAGCAAGAAAAAAGAAAAACTTGAACTTGTCTTACTACACTCTCATGATCCATGGAGTTCTGTGAATGGAGGAGGAGTTGAATGACAGCATCTCCTCCGCTCATTCACAGAACCTGCTGTTAACCTTCACAGTACCAGAGGACAGACGCTCAGGGCAGTATCTGGTGACTGTGAAGGAGGCACAACATAGAGAAATTTAAACAGACGCAGCAACTTGCAGATAATGGATTACATATACCTTGTATGTATGGTGCTGTATCTCCAAAAAAAATGGTACTTAACTTTAGCTTTAAACATCATTGTATATATTTAAAAAATATACAGAGATGGTTTTGTTCTTTTCCACACATAATAAAATGAATATCAACCTGGCTGGACTAAAATGTGGATGAGCACCATTACTGCACTTTAGCCATTTTCTTCTTCAATAATCACGGTGCAGTCATTTTATGAAGGTTTTACATACAGGAAGCCTTATAAAAGAACAAAGTACTAAGGCATGTCTTGCATCCATCAAGTAGAAACTTGCCTTGAAAGATTGAATGTGGGTGGTAATAGAAGGAAGGTTGCATTGGAGAGAACTCTGGAAGTATGCCGCTATTGAATTTATGAGGTGCTCTCTGGATCACAGGGAACTCAGATTAAAATTGTTTACTTGATAACATTAGTAATGTACCTTGCTAAGCACGTTCACCTAGTTCCTGGAATTCTCCTTTAAATAATAGATGCAGGCCTTCTCACTCTTAAAGTATTCTGTTATAATTCCTTAACATTACAGTGTGTAAGTTATTATCTTGCTAATTATTCACAAGGAGTCAAAGGTCAAAAAAATAATCTATAGGTGTATGGCCAGCATAAAGCTTTACAAGCCTCATTAATAATCTATAACAAAATGCATGAAATTAGCAAGTACAGATGGACCCCTTTTGTGGGAAATGGCACTTAACTTTTAATGTGAGCGTGAAATGCTAATCTTTCATGCATCAAACCCACTTGACTCTAAAACTTAATTCGAACATAAACTGGCACACCAAATAGTGGTGAAGCCACATTGTCTTCAGATAAGTGCTTGGGATATGATGCAGAGGGTAAACTAATGGCAAATTCAAGGTGCTAACCAACGACAAAGATGTAATAAATCATCTGCTTTCACAAATACTTAAAGATACGTAAAGTCCCTGCACGCTATGATGATAAAAGGTGCTAAAAATTTCAATCACTAAAACAACATGTTTCGTCCAAAAATAGAGCTTTGACAGGAGTAAAATTGTCATATAATAAAATAAAAAGAGTGTGCTAAATATCCACCGCATGCAATAATAGCTGCCACCATTTTTGGACCTCCATTTATATTTGCGCTTGAATTGGCGTAATGACGTCACTACGTTTCATCCCTGCCTCAGCACCATTACTACTGACCATTTTGCTATATTATCATACAAAATGACCACTGAATGGAGGGAGACTACTAGCCTTAAATTGCAAATTCACCTCTACATTTAAAAAAGGAGGACACATATAAAAAAATATAATAAGTGTGTTGTAATGCATATTCAAATCAGCATTTGTGAGACTGATCAGTTTATATAGCGAATCTTCCTCACAGTCAAAAAGGAGCTCCCCCATGTAGACATTTGCCATATACATCATACACCAAGCACTCAACTGTAACTTTAGCTTCACCACAATTTGGTTTCTAATGGTATCAAGTTAAAAAAAACTGAAGTTTTAAGGCCAAGTGGGTTTGACATGCAACAAGGTTAGAGCCTCACTCTCACATTAAGATTACTTTCATACTGAAGCGCTTTCACGCTAAAAAAAACACCTGAAAAGCTTACAAAAACTTATTTCCATTAAAATCAGTGAATGCTTTCACACTGGGGCAGTGCGCTGAAAAAACGCCCCTCTTCATTTAAATGAATTGAAAGCGCTTCAAAAGCGCTCAGTGTTTTACTTGCAATTTTTCAAGCGCCTCAGTGTGAAAGAGGCCTAAAGGTTAGTATTTAGCCTCATGCGTTTGGTTTAAGTAAACGTTGGAGAAACTATCTGGGAAGCATAAACAAACCTAAAGTGAAAGTAAAGGTAATTTTTTTTAAAATGTGCTGACAGGCAGGGTATTTATGACGGAAGAGACCCTATTGGTCTCTCCTGCCATAAATGCATACTCCTGTCTCCTGTCCTGTCTCTCCTGTCCTGTCTGTTATCTGTCATGTACACTGAGCATGCGCAGCTAAGCAAACATTTACGGCCCCGATCTGTGGCAGGATGGGAGAAGCGCCAGGGGCCAGCTGGATCGATCTCACCGCAGCACCGGTGGGCACCTTTTGACAGGTTAGTCTGTTATAATGTACTAATATGCTGTGCATACTAGCACATTATGGCATAACCCACCTGGGGGGTCCCTAAAACAAACATTATAGTGGAGTTAACTTCCGCTTTAATGCTTCCCATATAAACTTCTGCATTTATGTGTTTACAAATGGTTACGTGAATTTAGATGCATTTAGGGTATTGAATCTTCCTCTGGATGCACAGAATTCTATTTTCTCTAAACACAGCTAAAAAATGCAAGTAGACACGCGGATTGATTTTACTAAAGGCAAATATACTGTACACTGCAAGAGCTTAGTAAATAAGATAAACTTTTACAAAGAATACCCAATCACATGCAAGGGAAAAAAAATGCATTTTGCTTGCACATGATTGGATGAAAGAAATCAGCAGAGTTTCCCCTCAGATCTAGAGCTAATGCACTTGAAGTGCACAGTATGTTTGCCTTTAGTAAATTATCCTTACAGTGTGAATTATACTATGTAATATCATTGTGTGCATTTATAAATTATCCTATAAACACATGCGTGTCATTGCCAGTGTGAATGAGGCCTATGGCTTCTACCATAATCTGATAATTGCAAACCATCCGGAACTGCTGATTTGCTCTCTAAGAACACATTTAACACAATATGTGAATCAGGGATCAATTTTATTTTAAATTTACAGAGTGGTTGTGTGCACTCCAGACCACTTTGTACAATGTTCCCTTCCACAGCACTGTTGATGGTGTGAGACATCAAATACAACCATTGTTAGGTGTTATGGCATGGTGGGGACCAAAAGAGGTTCATTGCAGATTGTTATCTATGAAATACAGTACAAACAGTTCTGGAATAAAAATTATATAAAGTAAAATATAGCTTGGTAGACATATAATCAACTAAAAAAATGTACATTTCACTGTGGCATTTCTAACTTGTGAAGGGATCTCTGTGTAAAACAATGTTTATAATTACAAAATAAATGCACCAAGGCTACCTCCGAAAGACCAGGCTCTAGTGGTCAACAAATAGTCAGTTCTTTTCCGCAGAAGACAAAAAAATATGGGGATGCTGCAAAAACAGCTTAATGACTGACTTATCACAATATGAATCTACAGCTGTTTGATGTGGACTGCACCACCATACCTTATTGTACATCATGGTTTAATGACAGGCAAAAGCTGTGCTATTTTTTAGTGCCTTTACAATGTATTAGTGGGAATGATCCACTCTATTGAGGATCGGTGATCTCGCAGTTTGTGTGTGTTAATTGCACCGTGACTATTACAATTATTGCTGTACAATGGTGTTTTTAAGCAAACCTGTCATCTAACTAAAAACACAAAAATGGTGCCTGACTAAGCATCATACAATAAAACACATGATTTTGTATACTTTTTTTCTGTCTTGTTACATGTCTGCATCCGGTACTCATTTTCTGAGAAGCTAATATGGCTATAGTAGAAGTAGTGGTCTTCCAGGATAAAATGCAGATATCCTGACTGTAATGATCACATTGGATTGGCATCACTCCTTTCTCAATACAATCTGCTTATTTACATAATGCTGATGACATTGTGACATTAGAAAAGCAGAGGAAGTGTTTTAGGCATTGGTGATGAAAGCCATTACCATACTGATGAAAGATTCTTTTTTTGGAGAGTTACATGAAAGGATTGCTTGAGAATTGATTACGGTAGAAACATAAAGTCATCATTATAACCAAAGGATGCTTATATTTCCGGTTCTTCAAGGTCAAAGATGATAGGTATAGACTGCTAATTTCCGCCATGACGCTTCTTTTTGTCTTGACTGTGATGCACATCTGCTTTAGGGCTAACATTTAAATATCACACACAAGTGGCTACAATACAGCTGTTGGGTTCTTCCAGATTACGTTGTGAACTCAAAGTTCCTTCTTTCAAGATTGAATTCCAGCTAGCACCACCGATGAAATTCAGTTGTCAGCGTGAGACTATTATAGCACAGATTAAAATTTACAGAGGCCTTCCTGAGGTAGCCATGAATAATACATAATAATAAGACAAAATAAGAAGGTTAGCACCATTTCTTTTAAAATATTTCCTCTCTGAAATGTGACTGTCCATACTTCATTGTACGGCCTCTCACTTATCACTTGACTAATGAGTTTACAGCAGATATTCTTTGCTATTTAGTAAAAAAAAAGTGCCTTATTGTAATCTCCAAGTTCCAAGGCAAATGCCTTTGATCAGAATGGCCAGCATGTGTACCTTTTATATACACTGATGGAGGCTGGAAATCAAGGGAAGGAGTTCTTGGTAAAGCAGTCATGCTACAAGTTCTTCATGCACACCTGACAGCGGCTGACACGTGTTCGAAGTTGCCCAGCTTTCAGAGTCTCAGAGGGGGGAGCCCCTCCAAACTGCCTTGTTTCATCCACAGTAGTTAGCCAGAAACTGTACTTGTTGGCAAAGTAGTGGCAGGTCCCACGAGCGCCATTGCATTCGATGAACGGAGTGGCCCGGAAGTCTTCCAGACATGAGCCAGGAGACACTAAGGACTGGCCGCCACCTTCTGCACCTGCAGCTGTGTGCTGTCAAAAGGATAATTGTGAATTACTAATTAAAAGTACATAACATAACAGAATGTAAGCAACACCACCTTATGCATGATAAATAAATGTACAGGCGGTCCCCTACTTACAAACATCTGACTTACAAACGACTCCTACTTACAAACGGAGGGAGACAACAGGAAGTGAGAGGAAATCTACCCCTAGGAAGGGAAATTCTCTCCTGTAAGAGTTAATATGGGAAAAAGGCGTCTCCACTGATGCTTTATCACCAATCCTAGTTTCCCTAATAACCCCAAATTTTCAAAATCCAATTGTCATTGGGACAAAAAGTGAGGTGAAATCTTCTGAACAGGGGCACAGACTGCAAAACAAATGTTACAGGGGTGATAACCCTTCCCCATGCTATACGAGAAGCTTAAAAACAGATTTTTTTGGCTGGAGCTACACTTATAAAATGTACCTGTTCCAAATTACAAACAGATTCAACTTAAGAACAAGCCTACAGTCCCTGTCTTGTTTGTAACCCGGGGACCGCCTGTATTAAACAGAATTAAATATCATGTCCAATTCATGGGCTATACAAACTATACCCCTTTTATTCAAAACTTTATCTACTCTAAGCTTTTGAAATTAGAAGGCTTTGACAACTGGTCTCCCGGGGCCTTACATATATCCCACATTTATATAATGGTCGGGTCCTCAAAAGATTTCCAAACTTTAAAAGAGGAATTTGGGTTATCGTACAGGTGATTCTTTCAATGTCTGCAGTTACCTTGCACTATACATATACAAGCACAAGCTACGTCTATTGCTTAATTTCCCACTCACCCTACTATACTTAACCAAACGCTTTCTAAAGTTTCAAAATTTTAATTTTTTTTGGCCAATTTATAGTTCACTAATACAAAGATTCTCAGTGTTTGACTCTAAAATGTATAGAACTCTGGATACCTGATGTGAGACCCTTAACTGATGCCGATTGTTGAACCAATATCCTGAAAAATGTATTGCAAGTGTCTCTTTCTACGACACAGAAACTTACACAACTCTTTATCATACATTTTTCTCCTATGTCCGTGCTGTGAGACTGAAACCGGCTTTTAAGACATTGGAGACTTATCCTGAACAGTATGAATACAAAATGTTTTACTAAATTGCTTCCTGGACCCAAGATCTGTGTATTGGTATGGCTGGATGAGGAACATTACACTCCACATACAGCGATTCTTCTACTAATTTTAGCATGTAAGAGCCCATGTATCGCCCTGCTCCTGATGATCGGCGCTATGTTAAATTTAGTGGGTGTCTGAGCTGGTAGTTAGCTCAGACTTTGTATGATGAAGGCTAAATCGGCCTCTGTTCCGGCAATGGCTGAGTTTGGAAGGAATTCCCACTGTTTTGCCTGAAGGTGGCGTTACCACCCCAGGCCAATGTTGGAACACAAGCAGGCCAAAGCGTATTGGGTATCTTTCCCCGGGAACAGCTCAGTGGGAGTGGTCTCCCGCTGAGCATGCTGGGGAAGGGTACTTAAGATGCAGACGCCATTTCTCGGGGCTCTCTTCGCCTCGTGGCCCTCCTGGCTCGAGGTATGTGATGCTGAAATCCCAGCCGCGGAGCCATGTTGGCCCGAGGCTGCATCTCTACCAAGTAGGCCCAGTAATCCTGACTGGGGCCTACACTTTGAAGGTGATCCTGTGCTGTCTGTCCTGCGGGAGGAAGCCACTTAATGGAGGAAACCAGGGGAGGACCAAGCGGAAGGCTGGTATCTTGAGGAAGGCCTGGTGACCCTATTGGAGGATGCACTGTAGCTAAAGTTACCTTATAGTCTGCCGGGTTGGCTTAAAGGCTCTTAAACTGTAAGGCTGGATATCCGGATACTAAAATCCTGTGGCAGAGAATTATTGAACAGTTCAACTTAATCATCCTAAAGGTCTGTGGCAGAGACTGTTATTTCTTTATTTGTTCGTGCATCATCCCGGCTGCTAGGCCAAGTGAGAGGGGCCTATCCGGGTGAGCAATACCCACTTGAAGGAAAGTGGTGAGTGTGACTTCGAAGCTTAGAAATTTCCCCAGTGATCTGCTGTGTGTGTGCCTGAACCTTCCCCTGACCCTTCATCCCTCTACCTATGCAAGTTTGTTGGAAAATAAAGCCTGACAAAAAGGATTCATAACTTGTGTGGACATTGAAAATTTTTATGTTTGTCGGGGCTGCGTCATTTCCTCATGTAGACGTCAGCCCCGACATCCCGCGATGCTTCGGCCACATTTCTCACCAGGTGATGATCATCACGTGACCTAAACGTCACACAGTACAAGAGACAGAAGGCACGCGAGTAGCTTCCTGGTGTAAGCTGTGAATAGATTTTCTTCGTTTCCATAGTAACCGGAAACAAAGAAGAGGCTTGAATATTGTGACCGCATTGCGAACGCGCGGGATTTCTGAAACAGGAAGGAACTGTGGGTGGAAATTATCGCTGTATAAGATGCAGAAGATCACAACAGAGATGGCGCGGGCTTACTACAGAAATGACACTTCACAAAATAAACTATTAATACGGTAAGACTAGTAATGTGATTTATTATATAGCGATCAATCGATGTAGAACTAAAATGTCTTTAATAATATGTAAATATTTAGGATAGGACCGGAGGGTTTACTACCGCTTTAAAGGTTTACTGATGACCCATGTTAACGTGAATAGAGCTGTGATATTCCACTAGTGGGAGACATGTACACTTAAAGTGGAACTTTATCCATAGAAACATGATAAAAAAATAATGTTCTTTAGCAAGGAACATACATTCCACATTAATAATTATGCTACCAAAATTAGTGTGTGCTGTAAATTGCCTCCAGCATTGCTCCTGTTATTTCTTGCTTGAGGCTGCCATTTTGCTGAAGCCCAGGGCCCCTGAGCAGCAGTAAATCTTTAGCTGATTTTTGTCACAGTGCAAAAAAATAGAGAGCAACTGAGCATGTGCAGAGCCGAGTGAGACAGTGTATGACTGGATTTTAAATAGTATAAGCACTTTTTTTATGTTTTACATAGCTACAGAGCCAGCCTGAAGTGATCTAGCAGGGCCTAATTTTCTGGGTAAAGTTCCACTTTAAGTAGAGACTGGATGCTTCTTAGTTTGAAATGGTAGGTAGTATGATAGGCAAGTTTATTTCTAGAGGTACAGGTCTGGATCCTGATTTGTAATTATTTAATGCTGCATTTTAGTTTGAATAAATGTATGTTTATTTTTGGATGGAACAGTATATCACTTACTGCTTTATTTTATGTACAAGGGGTAATTTTATTTCCATGAGCATACGTTGAACATATAATATTGTCCAGCTCTGTGCCTTTGTTCTTGTTCCTTGGTTCTCTTTTTTTTTTGTTTGTGAAAAAGTATTTGCCCCTTCCTTGAAGTGCAATCAAGCGTTTGCGATAACTGGCAATGAGTCTTTCACATAGTTGTGTAGGAATCAAAAGTGTGGTGTGTAATTTTCAGGCAATAAAAGTATCCAAAAAGATCCATTATTCATCATACCCAATTAAGTGTGTATAGGGCACCTTTTTTACCTCTTAATACACACACATCCTGGCTGATTAAATTTCAGTAAAAAAAAAACAATCAAGCTGGATATTCTTAACACATTGCTATTCTTCCTTATTTGTATCTTCAGATCACTAATCAGTATACTTACCATTAGGAAAGAATATCCTATCCAGAGGCTCCTCCAGCCATTAGGACATTGTGGGATGGTGCTGTCTTGGCTGTGAACTGCAACAGCCTGGGAAGGAGCTTCACACACAGAGCAGCGGCTGATGTAGTTTCTAATCTGAGTGCTGGACACAGGCATCATAGGAATAGGAGCTGAGGTAGACAGCCAGTAAGACTTGTCGTTTCGGCTGGCATAGTAGCAGACCTCATTGATATTACAGTACACAAAAGGCATTGTGCTAAATCTGGGCAGACAAGATCCAGCAAGACCTAGAATATAAGACAGATAGTTTTGAGATTAAAAAATACACTACACATAAAACTTAAAGTGGTTGTAAAGACTGAAGTTTTTTTTACCTTCATGCATTCTATGTGTGCTGCTCCCCCCCCCCCCCAATACTCACCTGAGCCCAATCCCGCTCCAGCGATGTGCACATGAGCCGTGGCAGTCCCGGGTCTCTCTCTCCTCATTGGCTGACACAGCAGTGGGAGCCATTGGTCACCACTGCTCTCAATCACAGCCAGTGAGCCAATGAGGAGAGAGTGGGGGGTGGGGCCGAGCCGTGTCTCTATGTGTCTTATGGGCGCATAGAGCGGGGCTTGTGAGTGAGCACACACCAGTGTCCCCATACCAAGCACCTTGCTATTGGGAGCACTTGGCAAGTGGGATAAGCACTGGCGGGGACCTGGGAAGAAGAGGATCGGGGTTGCTCTGTGCAAAACCATTGCACAGAGCAGGTTAGTATAACATGTTTGTTATTTTAAAAGAAAAATAAATAAACCTATAATATCAATTTAATACAGCAAGCTGATCAGGCATTGATCCTGCTTAGATTCTTTGGACCTGTTCTAATTTTATGTTTGAGTAATCTCATATACTTTGCACAGGTATCTGCTTTGAATTGAATAGATGAGATCCCTGTATCTAAATATGTTTTATTAATCTGATAAACAAAATTATGAATATCCAGCCTGTGTCCTGTATGATTAACCACTTAAGGACCAAGCCTCTTTCTGAGATTTGTTGTTTACAAGTTAAAAACATATTTTTTTGCTAGAAAATTACTTACAACCCCCAAACAGTATAAAAAAAAATTCTAACATCCTAGAGAATGAACTGGTGGTCATTGCAATACTTTATGTCACACCATATTTGCGCAGCGGTTTTACAAACGCATTTTTTTTGGGGAAAAAATACACTTTTTTTAATTAAAAAATAAGACAACAGTAAAGTTAGCCCAATTTTTTTTTTATATTGTACATGATAATGTTATGCTGAGTAAATTGATACCCAACACGTCACGCTTCAAAATTGCACCCGCTCATGGAATGGCGACAAACTTTTACCCTTAAACATTTCCATAGGCGACGTTTAAAAAAAATTCTACAGGTTGCATGTTTTGAGTTACAGAGGAGGTCTAGGGCTAGAACTATTGCTCTTGCTCTGCCGATAGCGGCGATACCTCATATGTGTGGTTTGAAAACCGTTTTCATATGTGGGCGCCCAAGAAGACCTCAGATCTCATATTTACACAAAAATGCAATAAAAAAAATGGCCCTTTAAGAGCTATGGGCGGAAGTGACATTTTGACGCTGCTTCCCCCCTGCAATGGTATGGAGAGGGGTGGGGCCATCTTCCCCTCACTCGTCTCCATACCTAACAGCAGAGAGGACCCGATTGCCTCTGCGGCTGCAGACGGCTCTGGTAAGCGGCGGAGGGCACTGAAGAGTGGCGAGAGGGGGGGCCCCTCTCCCGCCACCAATAAAAGTGATTTTGCGGTGAATCCGCCGCAGAGACCACCATTATCGTAAACCGGACCGCCCGCTAAAGAAGAGGATACCGGGGTTATGGTAACAAAGATATCCCTCTTCAAACAGGCAACAAATATCGGAGTGCGGCGGTCCGGAAGTGGTTAAGATTGCATGTTTTATTACCTCCTTCCAATCTATATAAACCAGGATATAGTCTAAGAGTAAAACCTTTTCTTTTATTCTGACCTATATTTAAGTCATTTAGCTATTCATTATACCTACTTTTAGAGGAAATATACCAAGTTTGTATCTTTTTTTAGTATAATTTAAACTCAACACCTATTTAGTAAAGTTGTAATTTAACGTTCTTCTTCTGTCCTTGTAGATGGGAGTACAACTCTTAGGCTACTTTTGCTACTTTACAGGCACTATAATGCTACAAATAGTGCCTGTAAAGCGCCTCTCCTGTCACTCCAGTGTGAAAGCCTGAGCCCGCTTCAGCGGGCGCTTTGATGGCGCTTTTAAGCTAGCGGGGGTTAAAAGCGCCCGCTAGTGGCCGAAAAGCACTGAAAAAAAACAACGATAAAAATAACGGCACTTTACCGCCGACGCCCGCCCGCCCCAGTTTGAAAGTGCAAATGCATATATGACATCACATATCATTATCTATGCTTTTCCCAGGAGCAGAGGATTTACTCACCCAGATCTTGGTTGTGAGCCTTTTCCTGCCCTTCTACATACAGCAAACTGTAACCATCCCAAAGTCTGTTCATTCCGACTGGACACATAGGAATTGTTTCGGCCTGGCTGTGTTTCACCAAAGTATAGCCAACACTTATACTCCTTCCGGGCATACCAGGCAATCCACTGGTGCCCTGTTTTCCCGGAGAACCTGCAAACAGCGGCAAATGTCAAGCATGAATTTGGGGGAAATTCTATTTTTATCTATGCTCAATAAGCTATACTGATTAATAAAGTCATATAACTAAACACATATCAATTCATCTTTCAGAAACAAGATTGTAAAACCCTCACAGACATTATGTACATATTTCTTGGGAGTGGTGTGCTCTTCTGGCAGCACACATTATTCAGTAGCAAGCAGTGTCTATTGTCTGTCATTAAATCCCTCCTTTTAGTTGGATAATATGTTCACTCTACAGTTGCTAATCGGTGCTGACTAATGACAAGTGATGGCTGCAATCACAAGAAGTGGGAGCAGATTTTTTTATTTGACAAGGGATTTGGGGCTTATTTTAAAACGGAACTAGCATTAAAATTCACATTTCTCCTCAGTGGACAGAATATTCCTATTTCAAAGCTCCATCGTATTTTCTAAAGCCTAGGAAACCTATATCATTGTGTTTTTTTCATCACTAAAGAGTTTGGAAAATCGACGGTCTCAAAACCAACAGACCCTGTCTAGATTTACAGTGAGAGAGCAGGATCAGCAAGACACAGCAGATGGTAAGATATTAGATTAAAGTGTTATTAAATTAAAGTATTAATAAACCCGGGACCCTGCATTCACTATGTCTGGTCTCCCACAGTACACAGAACATGGAAATGCAATGATTTTAGTAAATATAAATGGCTACAGTAAATACTCTCTCATCAGCAGTATAAAGCAGTCTTGTGGCTTTTATCAGTGTCTGGCTGAGCACTGGTTAAAGCTTGTAGGAGGAGCTTTCATTCTCCCCTGACTGTCCTATGAGGCTGCATAACCCCTGACTTTTTGTCTGGATAGTTCTGATTGGCCTTGTGCTGATCACATGCACCCTCCCAAAAAAAAAAAAAACTTTCTACCAACACACATCAAACTGAGCATGTGCAGAGTGCCTCCTAGGGCTTTGTTCTATCAGCAGATAGATTGGGAACAGTAAAAGAAGGGGAGGATCAGATAAGACAGGATCAAACACAATGCAGAGGATTAACCTCTAAGGTTCCACAGTGAGTACAACAAGCATGCCTTACTCCATATACAGACTGATTTTACTGTTGTAGGTTTAGTAACACTTAAGCAGATCTATTTTCATATATATGCATAAAAAGATAATTAAAGGACTGTAGTTTCTCTTTAACAGCTAAAATACATGGTTTGTTTTGTATTAATTAGTAGAACTGTATCAGCTTGTTACTAAAAAAAAACACCTAGTCTGCAACATATTGATATATATAATGATATATAATATTGATAATGAAAAATGTATCAATAAAATGTTGATCTCATGCTACAAAGTGAATTAAAATCCCCTGCAAAGTGCAGGCCTAAAAATTTAAGATGGGTATGAACAGGAACATGTTTTCATTATATGATCAATTTTAACAAAGACATGGTTTATAGATTAACATTTATGGGGTGGGGACCTTAAAAAACAATGTTATCTTAAAGGGACATTACCTTCAAACCCTGAGGGTCCTGGAATACCTGGTTCACCAGCATCACCAATAAATCCTGGCTGACCTGGTGATCCATTCCTTCCCATCTGCCCTGGGCGACCAGGAAAGCCTTTGCTGCCTGCAGGAAAATGAACAGGTATAACAGTGGTAAGAGACAACACACAAAGGGAAGGGAAAAGAAAAACAATAACAAACTAGTACTGACTGATAATTCTGTGTATAATACACCAGTCTACAGAGCCAATGTCAGGAAGGGCACACCAGAAATGTCAATGGCGATATCGGCGCATCTTCGCGCATGCGCGGTAGTGGCGCATCGGCGCACGCTGATGTGCGCATGCGCGATAGCGGTGCGCGCGCGGGCACGCGCGGGAGCGGCTTATGGCGCCAGATGGGGCTATTTAAAGGGGCTGATGGCTGGGCTCTGTGCTGTTCGGTCTACAGCGTTACCTGAGACCTCTGACCCCTGCTTACCTGAATCCTGCTCCAGCTGACCCTTCCTGGCTTGTTTGACCATTCTTGCTGATCTGCCTGTACCTGACCCCCGGCCTGTGTTGACTACGTTCCTGCCTGCTCCTTCTGCTACCTTGTTGCCTGCCCGTTGCCGAACCTGCCTGTACCTGAGACCTGCCAGCTGCCTAAACCTGCTCATACCTGATCCTGCTCCAGTATTTACCTGTACCTGAGACCTGCCAGCTGCCTAAACCCGCTCATACCTGATCCTGCTCCGGTACTTACCTGTACCTGAGACCTGCCAGCTGCCTGAACCTGCTCATACCTGATCCTGCTCCAGTACTTACCTGTACCTGAGACCTGCCAGCTGCCTGAACCTGCTCATACCTGATCCCGCTCCAGTACTTACCTGCTTGGGACTGGTGTACCCACGCTTCCAGCCCATCTTATCGCACCCGCCTGAGCTCCAGTTGTTAGGCTGTCAGCTGTTTCCGGATCCATTCCAGTCTCCGTCCCAGTTCCGGTCCAGCGCACCACCAGCGACTTTACCAGGCTCTTGTGCGACTCTGCACTCCTGCGCCTCCTGTCTTCACTACCAGGGGCCTCGAGTGAGAGGTGTAAGGGAGGCCTCCCTCTGCATAATCAGACTCTTCCACCAGGTACGTGACAGTACCGAACAGCCAAGTCAGAGTCTGTGCAGGGAGCCTCTTCCATGGAGGGTTTCCGCTTACACCTCAAAGACCTCACCCAGACTGTTGAAATCGCACAAGATGCATATATCCGACTGGAAGAAAGCATCCAGGCTCTTTCCTCACCTACCTCGGCCCCGCAAAGAGCTACTTCAGCAATAGCAACGTTACCTCCAGAAACCGGGGTTCCTGCGCCTGAAAGATTCACCGGTGATCACCGACTACGAGGACAGAAGTCAGAGAGACCTATGAGGTCGTCCTGTCCAGCCTGGAAATTAGCCCGAGCCTCTAACATCAGCAGCCTGACATCTTCTACCACTGCTGCACCCACATCTGATGTCCCTGAACCCAGGCAACTCGGAGTGCCCCGTCCCTCACTTTCCCCTGAGAAACGGCAACGCCGACAACACGAAAACCTCTGCCTGTATTGTGGGAAACCCGGGCATTACGTGAGGTCATGTCCAGCCAAGATCCGCAAGGGTCGAATTATCTTCTCTGCCAGCACGCCTATCCTGCCAACCCACCTGGCTCTCCCCATTGTATTACAGCTTCCGGGAAGAAGTATTTCTGTCTCCGCTATAATAGACTCCGGTGCCTGTAGCTGCTTTATGGACTTGTCTTTTATTGCAAAACATCAAATCCCTTTGCAACCTAGGGCCCAGGGACTTTCAGTACATCTGGCCGACGGGTCTGCTATCAAATCCGGACTAGTGACTTAGACTATACCCTTGCCTGTCATTATTGCCGATAGTCACAAGGAATTGTTACGCCTGGATGCCATCGCATCCCCGCTGTTCCCCATAATCCTTGGCATGCCATGGCTCCAAGCACATAACCCTCTTATCAACTGGGTTGGAGGGGAGGTTAAGTTTCACTCTTCCTACTGCCTCCAACACTGCTTGCCGAAATTCTCTTCTGCTCCGCCATCCTTGTTATGCTTGGACTCTGATGTTGAAACACGCTTATCTGTACCAGTTGCATACCATGACTTTTTAGATGTCTTTAGCAAGAAAGGAGCTGAAACTCTCCCTCCACATCGGCCATATGACTGCCCGATTGATCTCATCCCGGGTGTTGAGGTCCCTTTTGGAAGGATTTTTCCTCTGTCAGAATTGGAGCTTGTCGCCCTAAAAGATTATATAGACGATAATCTAAAGAAGGGCTTCATCCGCCCCTCCACTTCTCCAGCAGGAGCGGGTATCTTCTTTGTGGAGAAGAAGGATCGTTCCCTTCGCCCATGTATAGATTATCGTGAACTCAATAAAGTTACGGTCAAGAACCGTTATCCCCTGCCCTTGGTACCCGAATTGTTCCAGAGGTTGGGAGCAGCAACCATATTTACAAAACTGGATCTCCGAGGGGCATATAATCTGGTACGGATACGGGAGGGAGACGAGTGGAAGACGGCTTTTCGCTCCCGATTCGGACATTTTGAATATCTGGTGATGCCGTTCGGCCTATGCAATGCCCCAGCAACATTCCAGCACTTTATCAACGATATCTTCCGCGATTTCCTAGACCTGTTCGTTGTAGCATATCTGGACGACATCTTAATTTTCTCTGCTTCCCTTGATGACCACCGCAGACATGTTAAAAATGTATTGAGCAGACTGCGACAGCACGGGCTATACGCCAAGCCGGAGAAGTGCGAGTTCGAGCGACAAAGCATTACTTTTTTGGGACTAATCCTCTCCACCGAAGGTGTCAAGATGGACCCACAAAAGGTCACTGCCATCTTAGACTGGCCAGCCCCAGTGGACAAAAAGGGCATCCAACGCTTTGTCGGGTTCTCGAACTTCTACCGAAAATTCATCAGGGGATTTTCAGCCATCATATCACCAATCACACAACTGACCAAACAGGGCATCCATTTCCAGTGGTCTCCTGAAGCTCAAAATGCTTTCGAGTCTCTGAAGAAACAATTTACTTCCGCACCGGTTCTGAAGCACCCTGACCCAACATTGCCCTATGTATTGGAAGTAGACGCGTCAGAAACGGCAGTCGGAGCAGTACTATCCCAAAGGTGGGGACCCAAGGCTTTGTTACACCCAGTCGCCTTTTTCTCCCGCAAACTGTCTAACTCTGAAAGGAATTATGATGTCGGAGATAGAGAACTTCTGGCCATTAAAAATGCATTGGAAGAGTGGAGGTACCTTTTAGAAGGAGCAGCGCACCCGATCCTAATCTATACGGATCATAAGAACCTGGAGTATCTGAGGACTGCCAAGAGACTCAAACCACGTCAGGCTAGATGGGCACTCTTCTTTTCCAGGTTCTCTTTTCATCTCACGTACAGGCCAGGATCTAAAAACACCAAACCTGATGCACTCTCTCGGATGTTCTGTGTTACCAGGAAATCCGCACCGCCCGACACTATCCTGTCCTCTGAGAACTTCCTGCTACTTCAGGGAGACCTGCTCTCTCAAATTAAACAGGCTTCTGTAAATGCCCCTTCATCTCTGGGAATAACGTTGCAGGCCAGAGATGATCTACTTTGGCACAAGGACACAATATTCATACCAGAAAACCTACGTGTCTCTGTTTTGGGATTATGTCATGACCACAAATTAGCCGGACACTTCGGTGTCCATAAAACTGCTGAACTTGTGCAACGCACATTCTGGTGGCCTCAAGTGGAAAAAGACTGCAAGGGCTATGTAGAGTCCTGTACCACTTGCACACGAAATAAGAACAGCAAAACCAAAGCATGGGGCTTGTTGAAGCCGCTATCAGTCCCGAAGAGACCCTGGAAGAATATCTCGATCGATTTTATCGTGGAACTTCCTCCATCTGACGGGTTCTCCACCATCTTTGTGGTGGTGGACCGATTATCCAAAATGGCCCACTTCCAACCCATGAAAGGCACACCATCGGCCCCGGAAACAGCCCAAATTTTTGTGAAAGAAGTTGTTAGGCTTCACGGAGTTCCAGCAAACATCGTGTCAGACCGGGGGGTAAAATTCACCTCAAGGTTTTGGAGGTCTTTATGTGAAACCTTGGGAATCGAGTTATCATTTTCTTCCGCATACCACCCCCAAACGAATGGGCAAACGGAAAGAACCAATCAAACTCTGGAACAATACTTACGGTGCTTCTCCTCATACTCACAAGATGATTGGGCCGCACTACTTCCGTTAGCGGAATTCGCTTATAACAACTCCATCCACTCTGCCACAAAACAGTCTCCATTCTTTGCCAATTACGGATTCAACCCATCATTTCTGACCAGTACCTTCCCGGAGAGTTCTGTACCTGCCGTTCTTGAAACCATAAATTTCTTTGATACCAACAACAAACTTCTACAGACAACTATGACTAAAGCTCAAGAATATAACAAACAGGCCTTTGATAAGAAGAGGCGGGGAGAATTAATACTGGAACCTAGTGATCGGGTTTGGCTATCCACTACAAATCTAAAACTAATGTGCCCCTCTAAGAAGTTGGGCCCTAAATTTATGGGACCCTTCCCGATAAAAAGAAGGATCAACGACGTGTCTTACGAGCTGGAACTGCCAGACTCCTTCAAAATACATCCTGTCTTTCACGTGGCTTTACTAAAACCTGTAACCCCTGATCCATTCCCTGACCGGGATACAGGCCCACCCGAACCAATATTAGTTAACGGGACAGAGGAATTCGAAGTCGAAGCAATCTTGGACTGTAGGAAAAAGAGAAATCAGATCCAGTATCTCGTCAAATGGAAAGGTTATGGCCCAGAGGAGAATTCGTGGGAACCCGAGGACGATGTCCATGCTGAAAGACTTATTCAGGCATTCAAGAGATCCCATCCTTTGAAGCTCGCCCGGTTGGGCATCCGGAGGCTGCCCATTGGGAGGGGGCAATGTCAGGAAGGGCACACCAGAAATGTCAATGGCCATATCGGCGCATCTTCGCGCATGCGCGGTAGTGGCGCATCGGCGCACGCTGATGTGCGCATGCGCGATAGCGGTGCGCGCGCGGGTACGCGCGGCGGCGGCTCATGGCGCCAGATGGGGCTATTTAAAGGGGCTGATGGCTGGGCTCTGTGCTGTTTGGTCTACAGCGTTACCTGAGACCTCTGACCCCTGCTTACCTGAATCCTGCTCCAACTGACCCTTCCTGGCTTGTTTGACCATTCTTGCTGATCTGCCTGTACCTGACCCCCGGCCTGTGTTGACTACGTTCCTGCCTGCTCCTTCTGCTACCTTGTTGCCTGCCCGTTGCCGAACCTGCCTGTACCTGAGACCTGCCAGCTGCCTAAACCTGCTCATACCTGATCCTGCTCCAGTATTTACCTGTACCTGAGACCTGCCAGCTGCCTAAACCCGCTAATACCTGATCCTGCTCCGGTACTTACCTGTACCTGAGACCTGCCAGCTGCCTGAACCTGCTCATACCTGATCCTGCTCCAGTACTTACCTGTACCTGAGACCTGCCAGCTGCCTGAACCTGCTCATACCTGATCCCGCTCCAGTACTTACCTGCTTGGGACTGGTGTACCCACGCTTCCAGCCCATCTGATCGCACCCGCCTGAGCTCCAGTTGTTAGGCTGTCAGCTGTTTCCGGATCCATTCCAGTCTCCGTCCCAGTTCCGGTCCAGCGCACCACCAGCGACTTTACCAGGCTCTCGTGCGACTCTGCACTCCTGCGCCTCCTGTCTTCACTACCAGGGGCCTCGAGTGAGAGGTGTAAGGGAGGCCTCCCTCTGCATAATCAGACTCTTCCACCAGGTACGTGACAGCCAATATGTTCCATATACAACAGTTCCAACGTAAAGTCTGCAGCTTTATTATTCAGATTATTTAAATATAAATATAATTGGGGCTGAAGAGACCATGGAGAACTGGACTGGACTACTAGGTGACAGTTCAGAAAGTTACCTTCCAATTCTTAGGATACACAGTGTAATTTTGTCAGATGGACTACATAATCTGAATAAGTGGAAGGTTATAGTGCACTAACCAAAACAATGTGATAAAATGTAGCCTACATAAGTACATAAATATATGTTAACTCATCTTCCTTACCAGGAGGTCCTGATAGTCCCTGTTGACCTCTATCACCTGGCCCACCATCAAAACCATTGATTCCAGGGAGTCCGGGAGTTCCAAAAGAAGGATCAAAATAATCTAAGGGAGGTGGACCTGGACGCCCTGTCGGACCTTGAAAACCTGGAAACAAGTTACTTGTATTTAATGGCAAACTATTTGGCAAAATATCACAGAGGAAATGGCAAAAGTAGTTCACACAAGCAAATTTTTCCCAACAAAACAACGTTTTCAGTCATGTGGCAAGTAAAGCAGTATCTTTTGTAAATTTGAAGTTGTCATAATAATACATACCAAAATGTTTCATGCACACAAGTACCATGGAAATATAAATTTTGTGCTGTATGTAGTAATATAAACATATATACCTTGGTTCCCTTTTTCTCCCTTGAGTCCAGGATATCCGGAATCTCCAACAGGGCCCTCTTTTCCTGGACTCCCAATGAAACCTGGATCACCTCTTAAACCTAAATAGAGAAATACAAAAACGGGCAACTCTGTAAATGGCAATGGGGAGCAATGGCATAGTAAATTTACCTTTGGCAATTACTAAATGTCCATGGAAATAGTTTTTTGTTTTTTCTATTTCGTCTACTTCTATACAAATATGTAAATATCCAAATTCATACACACCATATAAAAGCTTCTATGAATAAAAATTGCTCTATGAACGAAAGAGGCAGACCTTTCAATAATTTTTCTGTCCTCCATTCATGAAAGCTATAGTAAGGCTTCTATGAATGGAGGAAGGGGCAGAAAGGGCAGGCATAGTTGGCACTCTTAAGTACCTGCCGCAGCTCTCTTGGCTCTATTAACCCCTACAGCACCAGAAGATTACTGCTCTGGGGGTAGTGGGGTTTGGAGGATAGAAGATGTAAACTAAAGCAGCAGCCATCAGAACAAGGGACACTTCACACTGATAGTAAGTACAGTCCCTTGTGCTGATTTAAAAAAAAAAATTGACTAAACTTCAGCTTTAATGCCCTTCTATGTAGGTGCCCAATTCACTTTTGTTTGGCTACAGCCCCATAACCATGCAACTATCTCAAACCATGAGTCTTGTACAATTTTAACTTTCTGGATCTCTGGACAGAAAAATGCGATCAGCTTACTGAGCCCTGACAGTAATCTATTTGAAGTTGCCAAAACTCCAGCAAATAAGCACAGGTGAGTACATGGTTCTAGCACCATGCACAGGCTTTAAACTGTAAAATGAAGTAAAACGTGAAATGCCTTTGGCACTTAAGTTGTGACAATGCATAAAAGGAATATCGTGCACTTACCCTTCACTCCAGGAGCTCCAGGGCTGCCAGGATTTCCAGGGTAACCCGGATCTCCCTTCGTACTACCTCTGCCTGGTGTTCCTGGGAATCCAGGATCTCCTGTGTCTCCTTGATTGGAGGATGGACCAGGGGGGCCACGTGGTCCAGGGCGTCCTGGCATTCCTGGAATTATAAAATATAAACCATTATGGCAAATGTGTGTGTATATATATATATATATATATATATATTTTTTTTTAAAGTTTTTATTCAGAAACTAAGATTTATTGAAGTTGCAAACATACAGTCCAATGCAAATGACAGGAAGGAAAAATGCCAGTGTATACAGCCCACCGCTTATCAAGAACAGTGTCCAGTACCAATAAAAACTACATACGAACACTGATTCGGCTCATACAGAGTAATAAGACCAACAAATGGAGACTTCACTAATTCTCAGCTCCGAGTGCAAGCTATCTCTACCCTGTTGCCCAGGGAAGTGTGGTTAAAACCCTGTCAATTAGAGGAATTACAGCCATCTGTGTAGCACCAGATCCAGGAGTGCGAGACCTGGGGTGGCCAACCAGAGCTTCCATAGTTTTTCTAACTTCACTGGGCATCTACATAGAGGATAAATTAGTCTAACATATTGAATGCTATTCCCCATAGCATGTTTCAACTCCTTCGAGTTGGGGGGTCTCCAATTTTCAATATTGGAGAATCAGTTTATGGGCCTGAAAGAGTGCTTTAGATAGTGCCTCAATCTGATGTGTTGACAAGTTATCATTATCAAGTATACCTAGTATACATTCCTTCGGTTCTAGCTTTATTGTAGTTTGAAAACTGAATTGACAGTGTCCACCACGACTTCCAATACCGGTGTAAGTTGGGGCAGCACCAAAGCATATGAATGAGATCCCTGTGATCCCTTCTACATTTGCTACAGGGTGGGTCCTGTCTTAGCCCCAGGATGTGTAGTTTAACCAGGTATAATGAACTCTTAAAAGGATATACATTTGGGAAAGCTGGTGAGATACATTTAGGCAGCTAAGCTGCACAGACTGTAGTGTGGCTTCCCATAGATATGACATATGTTTGCCACTTAGCGGAATGCTGAAGTTTGGCTAGTTCTGGAGATGTAAAGTGTGCAAGATGGGACTATAGCACCTGTTATGTTCTGTAATTGCTTGGCCATGCCCCAATTTTTTTTGGAAGAATCTATATGTGGGGTATGTCTTGTTGGGCTTGCACAGTAATTGTGACTCAAGACCTTCCGCTAGGGATTGAGCCTTGGAGTGGTGAAGAATAACCTGAATAACGGACTTCCCCACTGAATCATATTCTGAGGATTAGTTCCCTGTCGTTGGTGTCAGTGGAGGCAATCATGTCCTATCATTGGTATCAGTGGGAGGAATAGTGTTCCATCATTTAGATCAATGGGAATAATAACGTTCCATCACTGAGTGCTTGTGGGAGGAATTGTGCCTCATCGTTGATGTTAGTGAGAAGAATCGTGCCCCAAGGACTGGATAAATGCAAGCATGGGCCGCAGTGGGCCGCAGTTTGGAGACCACTGCCTTAAAGTGTTAAGCAGGAGATATCTTTGAAAAATAGACTTTGTTTAGATAATTATTGAAATGACATCGTATTGAATTTATCTGTATATATTCAAACAGAGAGCAGTGTAATGTAGTCGAAAATGTGAGTGGAGGACCCCCAAATTATTGTATACCTACTAATAGCGAAAACACTTAAATTGATTTTGAATAGGTAGGTTTTCAGTAGGGAAGCGTTGGAACCCCTGTCAGGTTTTTATTGCCATGTCCCACTAGGTAGAGTCAAGCCTCGTACACACGACCGAGTTTCTCGTCCAAATCCGACAAAAAAAGTGCCGAGAGAGCTTTATTGTCGAGAAAACCGTTTGTGTGTATGGTTTTACGACGAGAAAACTGCCGTGAATCTTGACGAGAAAAATAGAGAACCTGCTCTCTATTTTCTCGTCCGGATTCTAGATTTTCTCGTCGTGTTTCTCGTCGGCCTGTTTTGCGATGAGAAAATGGTTCGTGTGTATGCTTTTACGACTCGCGCATGCTCAGAATCAAGTATGAGACGGGAGCGCATCTTCTGGTAAAACAAGCCTTCGTAAAGGAGATAGCACATTCGCTAAAACGAACTGAAAGCACGAAGACTGAAAAGCGCGAATCGTCTCTTCCCAAACTTTTACTTCACACACGGTAACATGAGATCAGCAAAAGCAGCCCAAGGGGTGGCGCCATTGAAATCGATCTTCCCCTTTATACTGCCGTCGTACGTGCTGGATGTGACCGCGCAGAACAACGACGAGATTTGGAATTGTCAGTGTGTACGCATGGAAAGCTTGACGAGAAACTCGTCAAGGTTAACAAGAATCTCGTCCAGAAAAACGACGTGTTTTTAACGACGAGAAACTCGGTCTTGTGTACGAGGCTTCACTCTTTGTACTTGTCCTGGTGACCATTGTTATTAGTGAAAAGTGATATGAGAACAGGAATAGAAAGGAAAATTTTCACTGGGGCCATTTAGGAAAAAATGCTTTATAGAGTTTCTCTTTCTATTTCTGTTGTGTTTCTATGACAGATAGCAAATGAACAACATAAATTAATGGTATGTGCGTTGTGGTGCACTTCGATGCATTGTGCACTGCTGTGTACTGTACAGTACATTGTGGTTCAATTTATAATGAATGACAATGTAATGGACTGCACATAGAGCTGGTGCACTGCCTTGCAGAAATGTGTGTTAACACATGCATTTTAGTGCACATTGCTACAACACGCAAGTGTAAATAGGCCCTAAATGGTCATCCATCAAGATGATCTAATAAGAAGAAATAGTAACAAATAAGAGCAGTAAATATACTATACTGACCCTCCCTATTTAACCAAGGGTTCTTTTAAGCAATAGACTAACTTTTCACATGTAACGCATATCACTTAGTTTTACAGAACATTTTTGTGTACTAGTGTGTAGGAATAGGAAGAAAAGAGGGAAGTGCATATCATAAAAAAAAACAATTACTCAGAATAACTTATATTGATTTGGAAAGAATTAGCTGCAACCTCTGCAAAAATGTTTGATTTTTGATAATGTCTAAATAAATACATGGTCAAACAGCATTCTTCTTGTTTACTCTACACGTAGGCAAGGAAATTCAGCTAATGAAACACATAGTTAATCAATTTAATCATACCAATCTCTCCATCTAGTCCAGCTGGTCCAGGGTCTCCAGGAAATCCAGGTATGACATTGGTTGTTCCGGGTGGGCCAGGTAGTCCAGGAGGTCCAGGGAGACCAGGAAAACCTAAAAAAAATGTTTCAAATTAGAATTAGAAAATCATAACCAAATGCATTTGTAATGAGAAAGAATTGAATATGTACGCTGCGGTCAGCTGAACGAAGTGGTCAGCCTCTATGCGGATGACATGCTCCTCTACCTTGCGGATGCAGGTCCCTCACTACAGGCGGCCCTACAGCTTATAAATGCCTTTGGGGTGTTCTCAGGGTTGCAGATAAATTGGACCAAGTCCCACATTCTCCCACTAGACCTGGGTGTCCCGGACGCCGACCAGGCCGCACTTCTCCTTGTTAGGATGAGCTCTATTAAATATTTGGGCGTCCACATCTCTAGATCACTGCCCGACTTCATCCCCCTTAACGTCGACCCCCTATTCAGTGTCCTAAAAGCCAAAATGCAAACGTGGCCCCGTCTCCCCCTCAGGGTTATGGGTTGCATTAACCTAGTCAAAATGATACTCCTCCCCAAGATACTATATGTTCTTTGGCAGGCCCCGCTGTACATTCCCCCTTGTGTATTTAAAGCCATGGAGTCCATCCTTAATTCGTTCATTTGGGGGCCCACCAGGCACAAGTTGTCGTGGAGGGTTCTTAAGTGCCCGACTGACCTGGGAGGCACGGCGGTCCCCGATCTCTCCCTCTACTACGTGGCAGCTCAACTGTCCCACTTCTTTTACTTTAACCGTTCCGATAGAGATCGCTACTCCGCCCTGGTATGTTCACGGGCCCCGGGCCCACTCTCCCACCCCTTTCAGATTCTGTTCTGCGGACCTAGCCGACCGCTCCAGATGGATGAGGGAAAACGCATGCTCTTTCATCATTGCAAGATCTGGCAACTCACCATGCAGTATGGAGAGGCGCCCTCCCCCCAGGCATACACACCCCTATGGGACAAACCACACTTGCCCGAACTGGCTACTATCCCCGATCATGGAATATGGGTCACTAAGGGTGTCATATATTTATTTCAAGTCATTGCTCGCGGTGCCGTCAAGTCCTTCGATATTCTTAAAAAAGACTTTGCTCTTCCCAATCACATGTTTTACCACTACCTCCAACTCAGACATGCGCTTACCACGCAGTTTGATGGCTCCATTCCAGCCCTAAAGGTCCCGCTGCTGGTGGACATAGTCCTGGGCAGTGACTCTAAGAAGCTGATTTCACAGATATACGCTTATCTCTTGCTGCCCTCTGCCACCAGCACCGCTCAACAGCTGAAATCCCACTGGGAGCCAGAGTTGGGCGCTATTTCAAATGAGGACTGGGATGAGGCCCTTGCTAACTGCAGACTAGTCTCCCCTAAACTTTCCGACCGTCTCACACACTTATACATCCTCCACCGCTCCTACCTGACGCCCCGCCGCATCTCTAAGTACAGACCTGGACACTGTCCAGACTGCCCTGGCTGTGGTTATTCCAACGCATCCCTCTATCATCTCCTCTGGGCTTGCCCCCGCGTTCAGGGATTCTGGGCCCAGGTGGTCCGGTTCCTCCATGATCGCATGGGCTCCCCAGTTACCCTCTGCCCCCATCAGTGCTTGATGGGACTCCTTTCGCTCACTGAGGCCGAAAAGTATCTAAACACACTGCTGCAAGAAACATTATTCCTCGCCAGGCTTCAGATAGCCAAGACTTGGTTGAGCCCCCCCCCCCACCCTGCAAATATGGATCAGAGCAGTCAACATCACCCTACCTTACAAGAAACTGCTGTACTTGCACAGAGGTTGTCCTGATAAATATCACAAAGTTTGGGATAGATGGTTGGGAGATGCCTCCACCTGCGATGCATAGGATTAGATGCACTGCCATCTGGCCGCCCCCTTCGCCTACCTTGAGCCTCCTCTCTCTCTCTCTCCCTCTAGCTGACCCCGGGATGATATGCTGTTCACCTAGTACTATGCTGCACACACTTCTACAGCTATTTTGCCATGTCATATTGTACGTCAAATGTGATGCTCCGTAATTGTAGTGCCTGTTGCACTGTTTACCCGTATGTCAATGCTTAATCTATGCTCAATAAACGTCGTTTTGATTTTAAAAAAAAGAATTGAATATGTAACCAGTGTCTGACACATTACGAAATATTGTGTCTGTGGTTGTCTCTTCTTCTTGTTAATTTAATTGACAACGCAGTTTACAGCAAAAACAGGGGTCACATTGGATTCTGGAGCAAATACATTATTACAAACAACTGATGAGAAATTAAAAACTAAAATTAAGATCTCGCCTTACCTTGATCTCCACGATTGCCTTTTCCACCATTAAATCCGGGTTGTCCAGGTACTGTGTTGGGAGATCCTTTTTCACCTTTAGGACCTGGAAATCCAGGTGTACCCGACCGTCCAGCTTCGCTTAAGCCTTATTTGGTTAAACAATTAAATATTTGAAAACAAAAGCCATAGTCATACTGTAGGACAACATATGAACTATTCATTCATGTTCTGATTATGAGTCAATTTGATTGTTCAAAGATTTGTTCAAAGATAGGGATCGTTTAACTCCTCATGTTAAAAACAGCTACTTAACTTCTCCCAGAGAACAACTGTCTAGTGGTGACTTCTCAGCCTTTGAGGTCTGGGCAATATTACCTAAATTGATTCATAGTAGTCAGTCTATTTATTATTAAAGTGATTGTTTTTATTTTTTTTATTAAAATAACAAACATGCTTTACTCAGCAGCCCCGACCGACCTCTCCTTGGGTCCCTCGCCGGAGCTCCTGGCTCCCCTTCCCCCCTGAGTGTCCCCATAGCAAGCTTAATTGAACAAGTTGAAGTTAGAAGCTGATTGACTACCATGCACAGCTGCAACAGATTTTGCAATCTCCAGTTTTAGTAAATAAAGCTCACAGAGTATGGCTTTACCCTGCCCCCAGGATATATGCTTGTTAAGTCTAGGGGAGAGCTAACCAGACTGTATTATGTAAAATACTCTGTGCCCCAGCCGGCTCCAACTGTCTCCCCCCACTCATGGGAGCCCTGGCCTGTGGGCGGTCCCTTTTCATCACCATATACAATGCAGGGCTATTAATCCTGCTTTGTATGTAGAGGAGGCTGGAGCACAACCATAACCGGGAGTGCCTTAGAGAGGGGTCAGTGCCTAAAATTAAAAACAAATATATTTTTGCCATCTTTGCCCATTTCTCAGCCTATGTTAATAACCTGACCAGGGTATTTATTAAAACATTTTACCAAATAAAAGTTTATATTATAAACAAATCAAAAATTATTTAGTTATGCAAATTACAGAGTTTTTACTAAATTTTGGTCTGGGCATCTAAGCATCAATTACATTTTGTCATCGAGAGCTTTTGCAAATGTTATTGTGAAGGTTATTGCTGTTTCATACAACAAATGAAATAACTGAATTAACAAATCGTGGTAATTACCAGGTGTGCCAGGTAACCCTCTTGTGCCAGGCAAGCCATTTAATCCATCCAGCCCAGATAAACCAGGGAAGCCTAAAACAAACAGAAAAGTCACATTTGTTGCTGTAATAATAGATCACAAATACCAGTGAAAATCCTAATATGTGGGGACCCAAAATTCAGTATCTCAGAAAATTAGAATATTTCATAAGACCAGTAAACAAAAAAGTATTTTTAATACAGAAATGTTGGCTTACTGAAAAGGATGTCCATGTACAGTATAGTATGCACTCAATACTTGGTCGGGGTCTGCGTGAATTACTGCATCAATGCGGCGTGGCATGTAGGCGATCAGCCTGTGTTTTGCTCGCATCTATCTAGCAAGGTTACTTTGCGATATAAGCAAGGAAACTAATACAATACAAGACTGATGGATATCTGCAACAAGCAAAATGGCTAGCAAATAAACAGCCTATGGTCTGTAACAGTAGAAATACACTTAAAAGTTACTTAACTCCGGTACTGTGTTTGTGATCTCCAGTGACAACGAGGACTCAGTTGGTAGTTATTGGAGAATCAGGCAAAAGCATAATTTTCTTCAATGGCTGGTTACAGATGAGTCTTTTGGTATTAAAGCATGATGAGTCCTCATTGTCACTGGAGATTAGGGATGAGCTTCGTGTTCGAGTCGAACATACGTTCGACTCGAACATCGGCTGTTCGATCGTTCGACGAAGATCGAACGATTTGGGCCGTTCGCGCCAAATTCGAGTGACGCGAACGGCCCACAATGCACTACGCCATCGCAGTGTCATCCAGGCGCTGTGATTGGCCAAGCATGCACTGTGACCCCGCATGCTTGGCCAATCACAGCGCCGGCAGCGAGGAGAGCAATGATTGGCCACAGGCAGGATGCCTGTGGCCAATTATTGCTGAGGGTGTTTAGTACACGCCCCACACTATAAAAGGCCGCCAGCACGGCGGCCTAGTGTAGTGTGTTCCGGAGCAGGGAAAGACAAGCATAGGCAGGGACAGTGACATTTATTTCTTTCTTGCTTAACCTGGATTCCTTTAGTTTAGGGAAAGAGAAGGATAGGTAGGGAGAGTGTCAGTGTGTTTTACTGTGCCAGTCCTTGTTTCTAGGGACAAAGAAGGAAAGTGAGGGGATTTCTCCTTGTGCTATAGTGTGCTTTAAAAAAACATTTTTTCTAGGGACAGAAAACTGTAGGTAGGGAGAGTGTCAGTTTCTTTCACTGTGCCAGTCCTTGTTTCTAGGGACAAAGAAGGAAAGTGAGGGGATTTCTCCTTGTGCTATAGTGTGCTTTAAAAAAACATTTTTTCTAGGGACAGAAAACTGTAGGTAGGGAGAGTGTCAGTTTCTTTCACTGTGCCAGTCCTTGTTTCTAGGGACAAAGAAGGAAAGTGAGGGGATTTCTCCTTGTGCTATAGTGTGCTTTAAAAAAACATTTTTTCTAGGGACAGAAAACTGTAGGTAGGGAGAGTGTCAGTTTCTTTCACTGTGCCAGTCCTTGTTTCTAGGGACAAAGAAGGAAAGTGAGGGGATTTCTCCTTGTGCTATAGTGTGCTTTAAAAAAACATTTTTTCTAGGGACAGAAAACTGTAGGTAGGGAGAGTGTCAGTTTCTTTCACTGTGCCAGTCCTTGTTTCTAGGGACAAAGAAGGAAAGTGAGGGGATTTCTCCTTGTGCTATAGTGTGCTTTAAAAAAACATTTTTTCTAGGGACAGAAAACTGTAGGTAGGGAGAGTGCCAGTTTCTTTCACTGTGCCAGTCCTTGTTTCTAGGGACAAAGAAGGAAAGTGAGGGGATTTCTCCTTGTGCTATAGTGTGCTTTAAAAAAACATTTTTTCTAGGGACAGAAAACTGTAGGTAGGGAGAGTGTCAGTTTCTTTCACTGTGCCAGTCCTTGTTTCTAGGGACAAAGAAGGAAAGTGAGGGGATTTCTCCTTGTGCTATAGTGTGCTTTAAAAAAACATTTTTTCTAGGGACAGAAAACTGTAGGTAGGGAGAGTGTCAGTTTCTTTCACTGTGCCAGTCCTTGTTTCTAGGGACAAAGAAGGAAAGTGAGGGGATTTCTCCTTGTGCTATAGTGTGCTTTAAAAAAACATTTTTTCTAGGGACAGAAAACTGTAGGTAGGGAGAGTGTCAGTTTCTTTCACTGTGCCAGTCCTTGTTTCTAGGGACAAAGAAGGAAAGTGAGGGGATTTCTCCTTGTGCTATAGTGTGCTTTAAAAAAACATTTTTTCTAGGGACAGAAAACTGTAGGTAGGGAGAGTGTCAGTTTCTTTCACTGTGCCAGTCCTTGTTTCTAGGGACAAAGAAGGAAAGTGAGGGGATTTCTCCTTGTGCTATAGTGTGCTTTAAAAAAACATTTTTTCTAGGGACAGAAAACTGTAGGTAGGGAGAGTGTCAGTTTCTTTCACTGTGCCAGTCCTTGTTTCTAGGGACAAAGAAGGAAAGTGAGGGGATTTCTCCTTGTGCTATAGTGTGCTTTAAAAAAACATTTTTTCTAGGGACAGAAAACTGTAGGTAGGGAGAGTGTCAGTTTCTTTCACTGTGCCAGTCCTTGTTTCTAGGGACAAAGAAGGAAAGTGAGGGGATTTCTCCTTGTGCTATAGTGTGCTTTAAAAAATTTTTTTTTCTAGGGACAGAAAACTGTAGGTAGGGAGAGTGTCAGTTTCTTTCACTGTGCCAGTCCTTGTTTCTAGGGACAAAGAAGGAAAGTGAGGGGAATTCTCCTTGTGCTATAGTGTGCCAAAGCATTCCTCATCAACCATCTTTGAAATCCTTGTTTTTTGGACAGTCAGGGAAATTGTCGTTGTGCTATTCTGTGCAAAAGCAATAATCCTCAACCATATTTAGAAATCCTTAAGTAAAGGGACAGAGAAGGACACCTGAAGGTAGCCCTTATTGCTTTTTTCCCATCTCCCTGCAGGCCATCTATTAGAATGTCTGGAAGGCAAACAAGGAGAGGCAGACAGTCAGGAGACAATAAAAGAGGGCAAGCAGGCTCTGTGTCTGGGGGCAACAGTGCTGGTCGTGGACGCGGTGCATTGTCATCAGCACATGGCCATGGGACACGCTTGTCCTTGTTTTCGGCAGCTGGACATGTTGAGCCACATCATGCCGAAGACTTGGTAGAGTGGATGACCAAGCCCTCCTCCTCCTCCTCATCCTCTCTCACCCAGGCTCAGGGTACTGGCAAAGCAGCTGCCAAAGCGTCCTCTTCCCTGGTATCAATGTCAGACTCATCATCAGTCACTCCTTCCCTAGACCCACCATGTCCTCCTCCTGAGGAGTCCCCCGAACTGTTTGAGCACAGTGTTGGGTACATGCTCCAGGAGGATGCCCAGCGTTTCGAAGGGTCTGATGATGAAACCCAGCTACAGGAAGGCAGTAGCGTGAGAGCAGACAGAGGGGATGCTCAAGAAGGACACCAATCTGGCAGTCATGTTCCAGCAGCTGCAGCATACTGCCAGATTGGCTCCAGTGATGAGGAGGGAGGGGATGATGAGGTCACTGACTCCACGTGGGTGCCTAATAGGAGAGAGGAGGAGGAGGAGGATGAGGAGGAGGCACATCTCCAACGAGGCAGGATGCCCTTTGGTGGCCAGCGTAAGGGCAGTACAGCGACGGAATCACACCGCAGAGCTCCGCCTGTGCAGGGCGCTGCCTCTGCCCGTCATTCAAAAAGTTCCTTGGTGTGGGCCTTTTTTGAGGCTAGTGCATCAGATCGCACAGCTGCTGTTTGCAACATATGTCTCAAGCGTATATCGCGTGGCCAAAACATCAGCCGCTTGGGTACCACATGCCTGACCAGACATATGTTGACCTGCCATGCAGCTCGTTGGCAAGCCTACCTCAAAGACCCACACCAAAGAACAAAGCGGACCTCTCCTTGCACCGCATCAGCTGGGATCTCCAACCCCACTATAACTTCAGTCCTCTCTGAAACATGCACTGAGAGGAATGAAGGTGTAGAATTAGGTGTGTCACAGCCAAGTACTTGCGGCCACTCTGCTAGCAGTACACCGACGTCCGATTCTAGCAGGCAAATTTCCCTGCCCCAGCTGCTGGACCGTCGAAAGAAGTTCACTCCCAGCCATCCACATGCCCAGCGGTTGAATGCTAGCTTGGCTAAATTGCTAGCGCTTCAACTGCTGCCTTTTCAGTTGGTAGACTCGGCCCCCTTCCGTGAGTTTGTGCAATGTGCGGTTCCTCAGTGGCAGGTTCCCAAACGCCACTTTTTCTCACGGAAGGCTATTCCGGCTCTCTACCGGCATGTGGAAGGCAATGTCTTGGCCTCGCTGGACAGGGCGGTCAGCGGTAAGGTGCATATTACCGCTGACTCATGGTCCAGCAGGCATGGACAGGGACGTTACCTTTCTTTCACGGCCCATTGGGTCACTCTTTTGGCAGCTGGGAAGGATGCAGGACAAGGTGCAGTAGTGTTGGAGGTTGTTCCACCGCCACGCCTCCAAAATGCTACTACTGGTTGTGACACACCTCTCTCCTCCACCCCCTCCTCTTCTTCTTCCTCCATGGCCTCTTCCTGTGGTTTGTCCTATGAACCAGCGGTGCTCCGTAGCCGTTCACGGGGCTACGCAAGTACGCAGGCAAAAAGATGCCATGCCGTGCTTGCGCTGGTGTGTTTGGGGGACAGAAGCCACACTGGGGCAGAGGTCCTGTCTGCTCTGCAGGGCCAGGCCGAGAGGTGGTTGACGCCACGCCAGCTTAAGCCAGGAATGGTGGTTTGCGACAATGGCACCAACCTCCTCTCCGCCCTCCGACAGGGACAACTGACCCATATGCCCTGTGTGGCTCACGTCCTTAACCTGGTGGTGCAGCGGTTCTTGGGCAGGTACCCGGGCTTACAGGATGTCCTGAGGCAGGCCAGGAAAGTCTGTGTGCATTTCCGCAGATCTTATAATGCCAGTGCTCGCCTGGCTGAGCTGCAAAAGGAGTTGAACCTGCCCAAGAACCGCCTTATATGTGACATGCCCACCAGGTGGAACTCAACGTTGGCCATGCTGCAGCGGCTGCACACGCAGCAGAGGGCCATCAATGAGTACCTGTGCGACTACGGCACCAGGACAGGGTCAGGGGAGCTTGGTTTTTTTTCTCCACGCCAGTGGGGCATGATCAGGGATGCATGCACTGTCCTGGCACCATTTGAGGAGGCCACGAGGATGGTGAGCAGTGACAGTGCATGCATCAGTGACACTGTACCTCTTGTCCACCTGTTGGAGCACACGCTGCGTGGAATAATGGACAGGGCACTTGAGGCAGAACAGAGGCAGGAAGAGGAGGACTTCCTTGCCTCTCAAGGCCCCCTTTACCCAGACAGTGTTCCTTCTGTCCCACCCATCGCACAGGAAGAGGAGGAGGAGGAGGAGGAGGAGGATTGTGTCAGCATGGAGGTGGAGGCTGGCACTCAGCATCATCAGCAGCAGTCTTTTAGGGATGATTTACAGTCCCAAGAAACCAGTGGACTTGTACGTGGCTGGGAGGAGGTGGCTGCGGATCATGTCGTCCTTAGTGACCCAGAGGACTCCGGAGCGAATGCCTCAGCAAACCTACGCTGCATGGCCTCCCTGATCCTGCAAAGTCTGCGGAAGGATCCTCGTATTCTTCGGATCAAGGAGAGGGACCATTACTGGCTGGCCACTCTCCTTGATCCACGGTACAAGGGTAAGGTTGCGGACCTTATGTTACCTTCGCAGAGGGAGCAGAGGATGAGACAACTCCGGGAGGCCTTGCAGAAAGGTCTGTGCAACGCGTTCCCAGAGACTGGGAGGTTACAAACTCCTGGTCCTGGACAACGAGTTGCTGAGGCTTCGGCCAGTCAAAGAAGGAGCGGTGGGGAAGGTGGCCGTCTGACCGATGCGTTCAGACAATTCTTTAGTCCGCAGCCCCAAAGTATGATCGGTTCCAGCAACCATCGCCAGCGTCTGATAAACATGGTGCAGGAATATCTAGGGGCAAGGTCAGACTTGGACACCTTCCCCACCGAAAATCCTCTGGCTTACTGGGTCTTGAGGATGGATCACTGGCCAGAGCTTGCACAGTATGCAATTGAGCTACTGGCCTGTCCTGCATCCAGCGTTCTTTCGGAACGCACATTCAGTGCTGCTGGAGGATTTGTCACGGATCACAGGGTGCGCCTGTCCACCGACTCGGTTGATCGACTGACTTTCATCAAGATGAACCAGTCTTGGATCACCACCAGCTACCACACACCTGATGCTGATATAACAGACTAATTGATTTTAACATGTCACATCCCTTCAAGACTGATGCTGATGCTGAGTGCCTGTGCTGTTATGTTGACTGGCTATCCTCCTCCTCCGAGTCCTCAATGATACGATTGATGATGATAGCTTGGAAGATCATTTTTGTTTATGGGTGCCGCCACCAGTGGCTAAGGCCCAATTTTTCAGCCCGTTTTACAGGGGCGTGTAATTACAATTTTTTTAGCAATAATTTGCCATAGGGCTCATTGCTGTGCTCCAAGTACAGTATCTGTGAGGGGTTGGAGTGTTGTGGCACCAGTGCCTAAGGCCCAATTTTTCAGCCCCTGTTTAACAGGGGCGTGTCATTACAATTTTTGAAGCAATACTTTGCAACAGGGCTCATTGCTGTGCTCCAAGTAACGTATCTGTGAGGGGTTGTAGTGTTGTGCCACCAGTGCCTAAGGCCCAATTTTTCAGCCCCTGTTCAACAGGGGCATGCAATTACAATTCTTGATCTAATAATTCACAGCAGGGCCCATTGCTGCACCCACCAAGAGTAACTCTGAGGGCTTACAGTGTTGTGGCAACGCCACCACCACCACCACCACCACCACGAAAGGCCCAATTTTTCAGCCCCTGTTCAAAAGGGGCATGTAATTACAATTCTTGATCTAATAATTCACAGCAGGGCCCATTCCTGCACCCACCAAGAGTAACTCTGAGGGCTTACAGTGTTGTGGCAACACCACCACCACCACGAAAGGCCCAATTTTTCAGCCCCTGTTCAACAGGGGCATGCAATTACAATTCTTGATCTAATAATTCGCAGCAGGGCCCATTGCTGCACCCACCAAGAGTAACTGTCAGGGCTTACAGTGTTGTGGCACCAGCACCACCATCAAAGGCCCAATTTTTACTACCACTGTTCAACAATTATATGTAATTAAAATTCCTGATATAATAGTTGACAGCAGGGCGTTCCAGCACCAACCAAGAGTAACTGTGAGTGCTTACAGTGTTGTGCCAACACCAACAACTAAGGGGCCTATTTCTGCAGAGTATATACGGCAGGTCCCTACTTTCAAACATCCAACTTACAAACGACTCCTACTTGCAAACGCAAGAAGACAACAGGAAGTGAGAGGAAATCTACCCCTAGGAAGGAAAATTCTCTCCTGTAAGAATAAATATGGGAGAAAGGTGTCTCCTCTGTACTGATGCTTTATCAGCAATCCTTGTTTCAAGAAAAACACCACATTTCAAAAACAGTTGACATTGGGACGGAAAGTGAGGTGAAATGTTCTGAACAGGGGCACAGACAGCAAAACAAATGTTACAGGGGTGATAACCCTTACCTATGTTTTCCAAAAAGTTTAAAAATAGATTTTTGGGCTGGAGCTACACTTCAACAATGTACCTGTTCAAAATTACAAACAGATTCTACATAAGAACAAACCTACAGTCCCTGTCTTGTATGCACCGCCTGTATACGGCTGTTCAGAGTATATAGGGCCTTTTTTATTTTATGTGCGGGGTTCCCCTTAATATCCATACAAGACCCAAAGGGGCTGGTAATGGGCTGGGGTGGGGGGGGGGTCATGGGGTAGCTATGCCATTTTTCTTAAAGATTTTCATCCATATTACCGGGACCAGACATTACATTAAAGCCGCAAGCAGTTTTAAATGGCTTTTTTTTCCTTTAGAAGTGTCATTTTGTGCAGGGACAGTTCTAAACACGGGAAACACGTGGCACTTCACAGGCATACTTTAGACACCCCCCAGGTACGATATTTAAAGGAATATTTGACTTTTTTTTTTCACTTTATGCATCATTAAAATGACTGCTCCCGAAAAACGACCGTTTTTAAAACTTCTTTTTGCATTGATACATGTCCCCTGGTGCAGAACCCGGGTTCCCAAACCCTTTTTAGGACAATAACATGCATAATAGTTGTTATAATTAGCACTTTAGAATTCGAACGTTCGCATCCATTGTATTTAATAGGGTTCTAATGTTCGTACGAACTTTCGGTCCGTTCGCGGGTTCTGGTGCGAACCGAACCCGGGGGTGTTCGGCTCATCACTACTGGAGATTATGAACACAGTACCGGAGTTAAGTAACTTTTAAGTGTATTTCTACTGGTACAGACCATAGGCTGTTTATTTGCTGGGCATTTTGCTTGTTATAGATATCTGTCAGTCTTGTATTGTATTACTAATATTGGAATATTGTAGCTATGAGTTGTGTTGTATTGCGTATCCTACAGTTGTATGTGCAGCTTTTCTGTTTAATAAAGCATTGATGATACACTACAGAAGTCTAAGCTTCCTTGGTTTTACCGCAAGAACCTTAATAGTAGGGATGAGCTCGGTGTTCGAGTCGAACATACGTTCGACTCGAACATCGGCTGTTCGATCGTTCGGCGAACATCGAACGATTTGGGCCATTCGTGCCAAATTCGAGTGACGCGAACGGCCCACAATACACTGCGCCATCGCAGTGCAATCCCGGCGCTGTGATTGGCCAAGCATGCACTGTGACCCCGCATGCTTGGCCAATCACAGCGCCGGCAGCTAGGAGAGCCATAATTGGCCACAGGCAGGTTGCCTGTGGCCAATTATAGCTCAGGGGGTTTAGCACACGCCCCACACTATAAAAGGCCGCCAGCACGGCGGCCTTGTGTAGTGTGTTCCGGTGCAGGGAAAGAGAAGAATAGGCAGGGACAGTGTTGATATTCTTTGTGCTATTCTTGTGTGCAGGGAGAGAGAAGGATAGGCAGGGGACAGTGTCAGTGTCATATTCTTTGCTAAACCTTGTGTGCAGGGAGAGAGAAGGATAGGCAGGGGGAGTGTCAGTGTCATATTCTTTACTAAACCTTGTGTGCAGGGAGAGAGAAGGATAGGCAGGGAGAGTGTCAGTGTCATATTCTTTGATAAACCTTGTGTGCAGGGAGAGAGAAGGATAGGCAGGAGACAGTGTCAGTGTCATTGTTGCTAAGCCTCCTGCACAGTATACACCTGGAGCTAGCCCTTATTGCTGTGTTTTCCTGGTGTGTTACACCAACAGGCATTTGCAGCACTTACAGTGGGTGGAGTGTGCCTCCTGCACATTATACACCTGAAGCTAGCCCATATTGCTGTGTTTTCCTGGTGTGTTACACCAACAGGCATTTGCAGCACTTACAGCAGGCATAGTGTGATTCCTGCAAAATATACTCCTGAAGCTAGGCCTTATTGCTGTGTTTTCCTAGTGTGTTACACCAACAGGCATTTGCAGCACTTACAGCAGGCGTAGTGTGATTCCTGCAAAATATACTTCTGAAGCTAGCCCGTATTGCTGTGTTTTCCTGGTGTGTTACACCAACAAGCATTTTCAGCACTTACAGCAGGCGTAGTGTGATTCCTGCAAAATATACTCCTGAAGCTAGGCCTTATTGCTGTGTTTTCCTAGTGTGTTACACCAACAGGCATTTGCAGCACTTACAGCAGGCGTAGTGTGATTCCTGCAAAATATACTTCTGAAGCTAGCCCGTATTGCTGTGTTTTCCTGGTGTGTTACACCAACAGGCATTTGCAGCACTTACAGCAGGCGTAGTGTGATTCCTGCAAAATATACTCCTGAAGCTAGCCCGTATTGCTGTGTTTTTCCAGTGTGTTACACCAACAGGCATTTGCAGCACTTACAGCAGGCGTAGTGTGATTCCTGCAAAATATACTTCTGAAGCTAGCCCGTATTGCTGTGTTTTCCTGGTGTGTTACACTAACAGGCATTTGCAGCACTTACAGCGGGCGGAGTGTGCCTCCTGCACATTATACACCTTAAGCTAGCCCGTATTGCTGTGTTTTCCTGGTGTGTTACACCAACAGGCATTTGCAGCACTTACAGCAGGCGTAGTGTGATTCCTGCAAAATATACTCCTGAAGCTAGGCCTTATTGCTGTGTTTTCCTAGTGTGTTACACCAACAGGCATTTGCAGCACTTACAGCAGGCGTAGTGTGATTCCTGCAAAATATACTTCTGAAGCTAGCCCGTATTGCTGTGTTTTCCTGGTGTGTTACACCAACAGGCATTTGCAGCATTTACAGCGGGCGTAGTGTGCTTCCTGCAAAATATACTCCTGAAGCTAGGCCTTATTGCTGGTTTTCGCATCTCCCTGCAGGCCATTAGAATGTCTGGAAGGCAAACAAGGAGAGGCAGACAGTCAGGAGCCAATAAAAGAGGGCAAGCAGGCTCTGTGTCTAGAGACAACAGTGCTGGTCGTGGACGCGGTGCATCGCCATTAGCACGTGGCCATGGGACACGCTTGTCCTTCTTTTCGGCAGCTGGACGTGTTGAGCCGCATCATGCCGAAGACTTGGTAGAGTGGATGACCAAGCCCTTCTCATCCTCCTCATCCTCTCTCACCTAGGCTCAGGGTACTGGCAAAGCAGCTGCCAAAGCGTCCTCTTCCCTGGTATCAATGTTATCATCAGTCACTCCTTCCCTAGACCCACGATGTCCTCCTGAGGAGTCCCCCGAACTGTTTGAGCACAGTGTTGGGTACATGCTCCAGGAGGATGTCCAGCGTTTCGAAGGGTCTGATGATGATACCCAGCTAGAGGAAGGCAGTAGCGTGAGAGCAGAGAGAGGGGATGCTCAAGAAGGACACCAATCTGGCAGTCATGTTCCAGCAGCTGCAGCATACTGCCAGATTGGCTCCAGTGATGAGGAGGGAGGGGATGATGAGGTCACTGACTCCACGTGGGTGCCTAATAGGAGAGAGGAGGAGGAGAAGGAGGATGAGGAGGCACATCTCCAACGAGGCAGGATGCCCTCGGGGGGCTAGCGTAAGGGCAGCACACCGACGGAATCACACCGCAGAGCTCCACTGTTCAGGGCGCTGCCTCTGCCCGTTATTCAAAAAGTTCTTTGGTGTGGGCCTTTTTTGAGTCGAGTGCATCAGATCGCACAGCTGCTGTTTGCAACATATGTCTCAAGCGTATATCGCGTGGCCAAAACATCAGCCGCTTGGGCACCACATGCTTGACCAGACATATGTTGACCTGCCATGCAGCTCATTGGCAAGCCTACCTTAAAGACCCACACCAAAGAACAAAGCGGACCTCTCCTTGCACCGCATCAGCTGGGATCTCCAACCCCACTATACCTTCAGTCCTCTCTGAAACCTGCACTGAGAGGAATGAAGGTGTAGAATTAGGTGTGTCACAGCCAAGTACTTGCGGGCACTCTGCTAGCAGTACACCGACGTCCGATTCTAGCAGGCAAATTTCCCTGCCCCAGCTGCTGGACCGTCAAAAGAAGTTTACTCCCAGCCATCCACATGCCCAGCGGTTTAATGCTAGCTTGGCTAAATTGCTAGCGCTTCAACTGCTGCCTTTTCAGTTGGTAGACTCGGCCCCCTTCCGTGAGTTTGTGCAATGTGCGGTTCCTCAGTGGCAGGTTCCCAAACGCCACTTTTTCTCACAGAAGGCGATTCCGGCTCTCTACCGGCATGTGGAAGGCAATGTCTTGGCCTCGCTGGACAGGGCGGTCAGCGGTAAGGTGCATATTACTGCTGACTCATGGTCCAGCAGGCATGGACAGGGACATTACCTTTCTTTCACGGCCCATTGGGTCACTCTTTTGGCAGCTGGGAAGGATGCAAGAGAAGGTGCAGTAGTGTTGGAGGTTGTTCCGCCGCCACGCCTCCAAAATGCTAGTACTGGTTGTGACACACCTCTCTCCTCCACCCCCTCCTCTTCTGCTTCCTCCATGGCCTCTTCCTGTGCTTTGTCCTCGGAACCAGCGGTGCTCCGTAGGCATTCAAGGGGCTACGCAAGTACGCAGGCAAAAAGATGCCATGCCGTGCTTGCGCTGGTGTGTTTGGGGGAAAGGAGCCACACTGGGGCAGAGGTTCTGTCTGCTCTGCAGGGGCAGGCCGAGAGGTGGTTGATGCCACGCCAGCTTAAGCCAGGAATGGTGGTTTGCGACAATGGCACCAACCTCCTTTCCGCCCTCCGACAGGGACAACTGACCCATGTGCCCTGTGTGGCTCACGTCCTTAACCTGGTGGTGCAGCGGTTCTTGGGCAGGTACCCGGGCTTACAGGATGTCCTGAGGCAGGCCAGGAAAGTCTGTGTGCATTTCCGCAGATCTTATAATGCCAGCGCTCGCCTGGCTGAGCTGCAAAAGGAGTTGAACCTGCCAAAGAACCGCCTTATATGTGACATGCCCACCAGGTGGAACTCAACGTTGGCCATGCTGCAGCGGCTGCACACGCAGCAGAGGGCCATCAATGAGTACCTGTGCGACTACGGCACCAGGACAGGGTCAGGGGAGCTCGGGTTTTTTTCACCACGCCAGTGGGGCATGATCAGGGATGCATGCACTGTCCTGGCACCATTTGAGGAGGCCACGAGGATGGTGAGCAGTGACAGTGCATGCATCAGTGACACTGTACCTCTTGTCCACCTGTTGGAACATACGCTGCGTGGAATAATGGACAGGGCACTTGAGGCAGAACAGAGCCAGGAAGAGGAGGACTTCCTTGCCTCTCAAGGCCCCCTTTACCCAGACAGTGTTCCTTCTGTCCCACCCATCGCACAGGAAGAGGAGGAGGAGGAGGAGGAGAAGGATTGTGTCAGCATGGAGGTGGAGCCTGGCACTCAGCATCATCAGCAGCAGTAATTTAGGGATGATTTACAGTCCCAAGAAACCCGTGGACTTGTACGTGGCTGGGAGGATGTGGCTGCGGATCATGTCGTCCTTAGTGACCCAGAGGACTCCGGACCAAATGCCTCAGCTAACCTACGCTGCATGGCCTCCCTGATCCTGCAAAGTCTGCGGAAGGATCCTCGTATTCTTCGGATCAAGGAGAGGGACCATTACTGGCTGGCCACTCCCCTTGATCCACGGTACAAGGGTAAGGTTGCGGACCTTATCTTACCATTGCAGAGGGAGCAGAGGATGAGACAACTCTGGTTGGCCTTGCAGAAAGGTCTGTGCAACGCGTTCCCAGAGACTGGGAGGTTACAAACTCCTGGTCCTGGACAACGAGTTGCTGAGGCTTCGGTCAGTCAAAGAAGGAGCGGTGGGGAAGGTGGCCGTCTGACCGATGCGTTCAGACAATTATTTAGTCCGCAGCCCCAAGGTATGATCGGTTCCAGCAACCATCGCCAGCGTCTGATATACATGGTGCAGGAATACCTAGGGGCAAGGTCAGACTTGGACACCTTCCCCACCGAAAATCCTCTGGCTTACTGGGTCTTGAGGATGGATCACTGGCCAGAGCTTGCACAGTATCCAATTGAGCTACTGGCCTGTCCTGCATCCAGCGTTCTTTCAGAACGCACATTCAGTGCTGCTGGAGGATTTGTCACGGATCACAGGGTGCGCCTGTCCACCGACTCGGTTGATCGACTGACTTTCATAAAGATGAACCAGTCTTGGATCACCACCAGCTACCAAACACCTGAAGCTGATATAACAGACTAATTTATTTTCAAATGTCACATCCCTTCAAGACTGATGCTGATGCTGAGTGACTGTCCTGTTATGTTGACTGACTATCCTCCTCCTCCTCAATGATCCGATTGATGATGATAGCTTGGAAGAACATTTTTGTTTCTGGGTGCCGCCACCAGTGGCTAAGGCCCAATTTTTCAGCCCCTGTTTAACAGGGGCATGTAATTACAATTTTTTATGCAATGCTTTGCAGCAGGGCTCATTCCTGCACTCAACTAGAGTATCTGAGAGAGGTTGCAGTGTCGTGGCACCAGCACCAGTGCCTAAGGCCCAATTTTTCAGCCCCTGTTTAACAGGGGCGTGTAATTACAATTTTTGATGCAATACTTTGCAACAGGGCTCATTGCTGTGCTCCAAGTACAGTATCTGTGAGGGGTTGCAGTGTTGTGGCACCAGTGCCTAAGGCCCAATTTTTCTGCCCCTGTTTAACAGGGGCATGTAATTACAATTCTTGATCTAATAATTCACAGCAGGGCCCATTCCTGCGCCCACCAAGAGTAACTGTGAGGGCTTACAGTGTTGTGTCAACACCACCACCACCAAAGGCCCAATTTTTCAGCCCCTGTTCAACAGGGGCATGCAATTACAATTCTTGATCTAATAATTCACAGCAGGGCCCATTCATGCGCCCACCAAGAGTAACTGTGAGGGCTTACAGTGTTGTGGCAACACCAACATGTAAGGGGCAAATTTCAGCAGAGTATATAGAGCAGGCCCCTACTTTCAAACATCCAACTTACAAACGACTCCTACTTGCAAACGGAAGGAGACAACAGGAAGTGAGAGGAAATCTACCCCTAGGAAGGGAAATTCTCTCCTGTAAGAGTTAATATGGGAAAAATGTGTCTCCTCTCTACTGATGCTTTATCACCAATCCTTGTTTCAATAAAAACCCCACTTTTCAAAAACATTTGTCATTGTGACGGAAAGTGAGGTGAAATGTTCTGAACAGGGGCACAGACAGCAAAACAAATGTTACATGGGTGATAACCCTTCCCTATGTTTTCCAAAAAGCTTAAAAATAGATTTTTTGGCTGGAGCTACACTTAAACAATGTACCTGTTCAAAATTACAAACAGATTCAACATAAGAACAAACTTACAGTCCCTGTCTTGTATGCACCGCCTGTATACGGCTGTTTAGAGTATATAGGGCCTTTTTTTTTTGTGTGCGGGGTTCCCCTTAATATCCATACAAGACCCAAAGGGGCTGGTAATGGGCTGGGGGTGATGGGGTAGCTATGCCATTTTTCTTAAAGATTTTCATCCATATTACCGGGACCAGACATTACATTAAAGCCGCAAGCAGTTTTAAATGGCTTTTTTTCCTTTAGAAATGTCATTTTGTGCAGGGACAGTTCTAAACACGGAAACACGTGCCACTTCACAGGCATACTTTAGACACCCCCCAGGTACGATATTTAAAGGAATATTTGACTTTTTTTTTTCACTTTATGCATCATTGAAATGACTGCTCCCGAAAAACGGCCGTTTTTAAAACTTCTTTTTGCATTGATACATGTCCCCTGGTGCAGAACCCGGGTTCCCAAACCCTTTTTAGGACAATAACATGCATAATAGTCGTTATAATTAGCACTTTAGATTTCGAGCGTTCGCATCCATTGTATTTAATAGGGTTCTAACGTTCGTGCGAACTTTCGGTCCGTTCGCGGGTTCTGGTGCGAACCGAACCCGGGGGTGTTCGGCTCATCCCTACTTAATAGATAGACGCAAAGCAAAACGGCCTGTGGCCCTGCTGAGGTGTTATGAAAGACCAGGTTGCCTTCGGCTCGTCTGCATTGTTGGGTATGGTGTCTCTCATCTTCCTCTTGACAATACCCCTCGGATTCTCTATGGGGTTTAGGTCAGACGAGTTTGCTGGCCAATCAAGCACAGTGATACCATGATCATTAAACCAGGTATTGGTACCTTTGACAGTGTGGGCAGGTGCCAAGTCCTGCTGGAAAATTAAATCAGCATCTCTATAAAGCTTGTCATCAGAGGGAAGCATGAAGTGCTCTAGAATTTCCTGGTAGAAGGCTGCGCTGACTTTGGACTTGATAAAACACAGTGGACCAACACCAGCAGATGACATGGCTCCCCAAATCATCACTGACTGTGGAAACTTCGCACTGGACCTCATGCAATTTGGATTCTGTGGCTCTGCACTCTTCCTCCAGACTCTGGGACCTTGATTTCCAAATGAAATGCAAAATTTACTTTAATCCGAAAAGAGGACTTTGGACCACTGAGCAACAGTCCAGACCTTTTTCTCCTTAGCCCAGGTAAAACGCTTCTGACGTCTCTGGTTCAGGAGTGGCTTGACACAAGAAATGCAACAGTTGTAGCCCTTTTCTGGATACATCTGTGTGTGGCGTCTCATGAAGCACTGACACCAGTTGTAGTCCACTCCTTGTGAATCTCCCTCAAATACTTGAATGGCCTTTGCTTCACAATCCTCTCCTCAAGGCTCCAGTTATCCCTGTTGCTTGTGCACCTTTTTCTACCGCACTTTTTCCTTCCACTCAACTTTCCATTAATATGCTTGGATGGCTATGAACAGCTAGCTTTTTTAGCAATGACCTTTTGTGACTTACCCTCCTTGTGGAGGGTGTCAATGACTGTCTTCTGGAAAACTGTCAAGTCAACAGTCTTCCTCACGATTGTGTAACCTACTGAACCAGACTGAAAGATCATTGAGGCTGGGTTCACACTATCTTCACATGTGGCTCACAGTTTCAGGTCAGATTTTAGCCCAAATTTTTTGAATTCGGACCTGAAATGGACCAAAAGATGCACAGGGCTCCTGTGCAAATTCGCACCAGAGCCGCAGTGGAGATATTTAACCTGGCTTCATAGAGAGACGGTCAAAACCCCTGCAGTTTAGTTGAGAGCACAAGCAAGTGTGACAGTTTTTCCCGGCATGCAAAGAATGTAACTGTTTTTTGAAACTATTAAGTTGATGGGTTTAGTTCCGTTTTAAGAGAAAGTGATAGGATATAATTCTTATGGGGAATCCCCCTCTTATTTGTCATGGGTACTAGTATCCTAATCGGACAATTTCCTCTCTATTCTTGCTCTGGTTTCAACTCAAAATTTGGAAGTCACCTTCACTTTCATTCCTGTGACACTGGTGATAAAGACAATTAGAGCGGGTGAATCTCCCTAACGAGGACACAAACAGCATTAACCGGTTTCCGCCTGGTTTATGTAGATATACTGCTGCAGAATGTCTCTCCTGGGCGAAACCCTGTACGGGTACGGCTTTCCCTTTAAGAGCTGCCAGAGGGCGTGAGCTGCACGGTGGGGGACCCGGGCGCGATCGCCGCCGGCCATTTGCGATCGCGTGCACGAGAGCCAGCACATCAATTTGTGTGTGTAAACACACAAATCCCAGTTCTGTCAGGGGAGAGGAGACATATCGTTTGTTCCTACTAAGTAGGAATGATATGTCTCCTACCCCCAGTCAGTCCTATCCCCATACAGTTAGAACACATCTAGGGAACACACATTTAACCCCTTGATCGCCCCCTAGTGTTAACCCCTTCCCTACCAGTGACATTTACACAGTAATCAGTGCATATTTATAGCACTGATCGCTGTATAAATGTCAATGGTCCCAAAAATGCTAAAAATCACAGATCACTGCCATTACTAAATAAAAAACAAATAAAAGAATAATGAAAATGCCATAAAAATGCCATAAACCTCTCCCATAGTTTGTAGACGCTATAACTTTTGCGCAAACCAATCAATATACGCTTATTGCAATTTTTTTTTACCAAAAATATGTAGAAGAATATATATTGGCCTAAACTGATGAAGAAATTCTTTTTTTTTTTAATCCGGGGATATTTATTATAGCAAAAAGTAATACATATTTTTTTTTTTTTTCAAAATTGTTGCTCTTTTTTTGTTTATAGCGCAAAAAATAGAAACCACAGAGGTGATCAAATACCACCAAAATAAAGCTCTATTTCTAGGAAAAAAGGGCACAAATTTAGTTTGGCTACAGCATTGCATGATCACGCAATTGTCAGTTAAAGTGACGCAGTGCCAAATCGTAAAAAGTGCTCTGGTCAGGAAGGGGGTAAAATCTTCCGGGGCTGAAGTGATTAATAACCCAAAGCTGGCTATACACTAGTAGAACTTTGTTTGATTTTTTAGAATTTTTTTTGTTCTAAGAAGGTCTGTAGAATCTTCTAATTGTTATTGAGGTCAAATTGATGTAAATTTTCAACTGCAATGATGAGAACATTTGAAGGAGCAGGATGGAAATTTTTTCTCAAACAAAGTCATCAAATGTACCGAGACTTTTCGTACAAATGATCGTATGAAAATCTACTAGCGTATGACCTGCTTTACAGTGGTTCTATACCTTCACCACTCTATCCAAATTTAAAGGTAAGTTTTACCTTTAAATATACCCTAATGATTATTTGCTATACTTAAAACTGAACTTGTGCCTTGCACAGTTGTAAAGGCTTTTCTCCTGTATTAAATTAGCTTACTGTTAAAGTGGTTGTAAACCCACTTTTTAAACAAAGACCTACAGGTAAGCCTAGATTAAGGCTTACCTGTAGGTGCATGAAATATCTCCTTAACCTACACGGTTAAGGAGATATTTGCATGTAGATGCGGCGACGCTGACGTCACCCCATTCACAAATTCGGCTAGGTCGCAACATTCGACGACGTAGCCGAATTCGACAGCTCACGCGCGCATGCGCGGAGTCACGTCTTCGCTGCTCCGGCCAATCACAGCGCCGGAGCGGCGGTGTGATTGGCTGCAGCGGCGATACCCGGAAGTAACATTCCGGCTATCGCCGCAGCGATGGATGCGGCTAGAGGAGGGACACGGACGACTTCGGGGGCCCCGATCGAAGGTAAGTGGTACATAATGAGCTAGTATGCTAGTCATACTAGCTCATTATAGCTTTGTCTTGCAGGTAAGTAAAAAAAAAAATTGTCTACGTGGTTTACAACCACTTTAAAAGCTACAGCAATTCAGATAGAGACTGTCTTATTTATTTGTGGAAGGATGTCCAGCATTATCTAGCTCTTTCCTCCCCAGTCTTACTGGCCTACCCCCTTTCATTATTAAATTACAGTTATTTCAAACATAAAGGCTAAGCATCACTTGTGGGTCTTATCTAGGATGCTCTGCATGCAAATACAGTCTGCCTAGGATTCCCCATTACTCCAGATGGACATCTACCCATAAAGGTATTGTGATATTTGGATAAACTCTCCCAAGAGCCAGCCCGCTGCTTGCATCCAGGCTGTGGGTTCTTGAGGGGAGTGCTGAGGCAGGAAGCCATTTACAGCACTCCGTGGGCCCCTGCCACCAGCCATGATCTGCTTGCAATGCATAGAAAAACTCAGTAAAACAGTGATGCCAACACTGGGTTTAAAATAAGGTATGTAAGGAAAACAGAAAGCTTTTAACTATATTACATGGTGTTATTTAACAATTTGTCTGGCGTTCAACGTATAATAGATCCTTGTAACTGCTGACTAGTAGGCTTCCTCCACTCCTTCCAAATGCTGGTTAATGTCTGTGCAGAAGACAAATTTGAAGGAAGCCCAAGGGTTCTGCTTTAACTTATAAATCATACAGATGTAGAATGAGAAGTCCTTCACATAGGTCTGCACAATAATATAATTACACATTATATTTTTTCACCCAAAAAAACAGGTCAGAGTTTTCCCTTAATAAGTTAGTAATGTAATACAAGCTGGTTTAGTTTTAAAAAAAAAAATCTTGGGAAATTAGGACACCAGTTTTTAAACCAGCATTGCTTGTGCATTGATGTCACACTACCTTTAACACCTGGAGCTCCTGAGGGTCCGGGGAATCCTTGCGATCCAGGTAATCCAGGGGCTCCTACATACCCTGGGCTTCCTCGAAATCCCTGAAGCCCAGGAGATCCTAAAAATAAGAATATAAAGATCAATAAAAAAATATGGCTAATTGTTCATTGCACAGCATACATTTAGTACTGAGCAGTTAAAGTGTTTATATGTTGTATGTTAGTATTGCTTTCATTTTAACACATGCATTACCATCTAATAAGAACTGTTACACTTTAAATAAGTCCAGAACATAGTTCCTGGTGACAAGTGAAGCATATTACCTGGTTGCCCTGGACGGCCAAAGTCTCCAGCCACGCCTTTTACTCCAGGGCTTCCAGGTCTTCCATTTGGTCCAGCATCTCCTGGGAATCCGTTAAAGCCTCTTGTACCTGTAAATGTAAAAACAACAAGCAGGAATCATTAAACCTATAACACCCTAAACAAGATAACATTCAAGACCCTAAAGAGTCTTTGCAAAGTTTAATAAAGTACGTGTTCCTATGTAAAAGGCATATTTACTGGGTACCCTGTAGACTGAGCCATCTAATCACAAGTATCATGGGTGTACTATTAATAGTACTTCAGAAGTGCCCACAGTGGCACATCTACCACCCCACTCACTGGCTTATTATATCTGACCAAAAAAACATAATGGATAAATCACTTATTGCTATCAAGATTGCATTTGTCTGCCTTTTCGCGTGGTAATTCTGCAAAAAACACACCTGGGTGGCCATGAAAAGAATAGTATTGGGAAGTGAGCAGCGCTGGTCTTTTTATCCTTACTGTGCTCATTTGCATGCCACTGTGCACCAAACGCCTAAGGCATAGATATAGGTTTGACATAGGTATTGATTTGAACTGCTTTCTGACCAATTTTTTGATAATGATAATTTCTGAATCCATTTTAATTCATAGTTTTCACCCATTCACAGAGTGTGGAATTAATTTTTGGTGTCTGCTTTTGATGAATGGGTGGTTTAAAATGCACGGGAGTTCGAGGGGAGACTTTATTGGAATATCCTGAGTGCATTATGATAGAGATTGACATCTATTTTTTGATTGTTTTAAATATGATGCTCTGAAGTTTGCAGTTACAAAATGTTTTAATTGTGAATGGGGTTTCCAGTTCACAATTTTTAATTAATAAATTGCACCCACGCACCAGATGTGGAGTCTTATGTGTTATTGTCCGCATTTGATGAATGGGTGGTCTAGAGTGGTCCTTTAAATTTAGTGGTAAGTCCCCTTTAAGAACAAGTACATGGGTCCGCAGATAGCAAGTGTTTGATATATTTTGAGTACATTATAATTGGTAATTAATAACATTTCTCAGCACACTAAGAGATTATTTGCTACATGTATTTTTTTAATTGTCTTTGGTATCGGTGGAGGGGGCAAGTACCCTCTATAAAGATGGCGTTGTTGAGTTCAGACGTCCTTCCACTCAGTGAGGACGTCAAATAACAAAATGCGTAGGGCGGGGCTAGGACCCCAACGTCACCTGACATTGTTCTCGTGGCTCGGGACATCGTACTTGTCGCTCGGGACTCCCGGCCAGAGACAAAGGGCTACATGACTGAGCTTTGCTTTTGGGATGACACTTTAAAATGTGAGTGGATGTACATATTTTAAATAAATGTCTGTCTTTAATTTTTTTTTCATTTTATTTACTTTTTATGAAAGTTTATTTTTTCTGTCCTTCTCTCATGTATGATGGTGATCTATGCAAGAGTAATTACTAAGAAGTAATTTCTTGAGTGGATTCATCAACCATTGAGTGAACCTTTTTGATGTTGGAATGCGTAGTTGCTGGTCTATAATGTGACCAGCCTTTATTTCTGGTGAGTGAAGCTAGTGACAATGGTGGAGGATTGCAGTAGGTATGTGGTGCACAGTGGCATGAAAATTACTATAAAGGAGTCAAATCAAGTCTTACACAGTGCTGCATAAGGTGGCTTTGGGTCTTTTTGACACATATGGACTTTTTTCTTGTTTGTTTTATTTTGCTGGCACTTTTACATGAGTTTTGTTTTGCACCAGCACTTTAAGTATATGTTAGCACTTTATGTATATACAGTAAAACCTTGGATTGCGAGTAACATGGTCGGCGAGTGTTTTACTAGACGAGCAAAATGTTTTTATAAAACGAGCTAGGTCTTGCAATACGAGTTGCTTGGGATCCGACTTGTGAGTCTCCTAGTCGTGTGACATGTGAAATCACATTTTAGTCAATGAGAACTGTGTTAATTAGCACTACTGAAGTCGCTCCGACTTTAGAAAAGATTCCTGTACTACTTCAAGGCGACTTCTATCTGACTTGTGCCCATAGACTTTAATGAGGGTTTGTGAAAAAAAACGCTTATGCTCAAAAAAGCTCAAAGGAGCTCAAAGAAACTCCATAAAAACGCGCACAAGAGCACAAAAAAGCACAAGCTTCTTCAAGCTGAAATAAAAGCTCAAATGCCTTAAGCTGCAGTGTGCATAACTCTAAAGCCACGTACACACGATCGGTTTTACCGATGAAAACAGTCTTTTTTCCATCGGTGAGAAAAAATAGAACATATTTTAAATTTATCCGATGGGGAAAAAAACGATAGCAAATTCCGATCGTCTGTGTGGAACTCCATCGGACAAAAAACCCACGCATGCTCAGAATCAAGTCGACACATGCTCAGAAGCATTGAACTTAATTTTCTCGGCTTGTCGGAGTGTTTTACGTCACAGCGTTTGGGACGGTCGGATTTATGACTGATGGTGTGTAGGCAAGACTGATGGAAGTCAGCTTCATCGGATTACCGATGGAAAAATGCATTGGTTTAAAATCCATAGAAAATCTGATCGTGTGTACAGGGCTTAAGTGTGATCCTCATATTAATTGATGTGATTTGGATCCGACATTCAAGGAAGATTACCCATGCATTCCCCGAAGTTGCCTCTGTTGCCTTGAATTCACATTGCTAGAATGTTTTTATATGGACTATAGACTGAAGGACTTATGAATAAATGGTTGCGGAACGAATCATCTGAGTTTCCTTTATTTCTTATGGGGAAATTTGCTTTGATTAACAAGTGCTTTGGATTACAAGCAATGAATTATGCTCGCAATCCAAGGTTTTACTGTATATGAATTGTTTGCGGAGTGCACTTCTATGAAATATTTACAAGTTATTGCACTTTATCATACATGAAATGGGTTTATTGATTTTCAGCACATTATTGTGATCCGATTTTTGAGAGGCATTAGCATAGCACAGTAGGGATAAACAGACCAGCGCTGCTCACTTCCCAATACTATTTCTGTTTGATGATTCAGCAAACTTAGGGTAACAGCTGTCCGTTTTTTGATTTGTACAAGATTTCTGTTGCGCTGTCTTTGTTTATATACTTTGGCTATGGGGGGAGCTATGGGAGGAGCCATGCTTGTCACCCAGGCTGGATTTCAAACATGTCTCTCTTCATTTCCATTTCACAGGGAATATAAAGATGAGTAGGATAAAGAAGAAATAGAAGATTGAATTTTCTTTCAGTTAACAGGAACTGATCAGAACACTGCATTTCTGAATAGATGAACAGGTATTTCCTGTACTTGCTGTTAGCCCAAAAAATTAAAACTGCACATCAGTAATATTTTCTGCGCACAGTAATACCTTGGTTTGTGAGCATAATTCGTTCCAGAAATGTGCTTGTAATCCAAAGCACCCGTATAGCAAAGCGATTTTCGCCATAAGAAATAATGGAAACTCAGATGATTCATTCCACAACTACCGTATATACTCGAGTATAAGCCGACCCGAGTATAAGCCGAGGTACCTACCGTACATACTTAAGTATAAGCCGAGTTTTTCAGCACATTTTTTGGTGCTGAAAATACCCCCCTCGGCTTATACTCGAGTCACCTTTTTGCGCCTGATCTCCCAGATTTGGGGACCCGGTACCGGACGACCGTAGGTCCTCTGGACCCCAATCTTGGCACACATGTAGGCCCACTCTTCCTCTACAAAGTTTGTTGTCCGAGGGACTTACGCCCGGGGAGCACGGATTTTTAAAAGCCGGGCACCCCTTCCATAGACTCCCATGTTAAACGGTAATTTCTCTGGTGAATTTGGGGACCCGGTACCGGCCAGTCGTAGGTCCCCTGGACCCGAAACTTGGCACACATGTAGCCCCACTCTTCCTCTACAAGTGTGCAAAGTTTTTTTGTCTGGGGGACCTACGGCCGAGGAGCACCGATTTTTCAAAGCTGGGCACCCCTTCCATAGACTCCCATGTTAAACGTCAGTCTAGTCATGGACACAGTGAGGCATGGGCACAGTGAGGCATGGGCACAGTGAGGCATGGACACAGTGAGGCATGGACACAGTGAGGCATGGACACAGTGAGGCATGGACACAATGAGGCATGGACACAGTGAGGCATGCACATGGACACAGTGAGGCAAAGTGAGGCAAAGTGAGGCACAGTGAGGCACAGTGAGGCATGCAGATGGACACCCTAGGCTTATACTCGAGTCAATACGTTTTCCCAGTTTTTTGTGGTAAAATTAGGTGCCTCGGCTTATATTCGGATCGGTTTATACTCAAGTATATACCGTTATCTTACCACAAAAAACTGTGAAAACGTATTGACTCGAGTAAAAGCCGAGGGTCAACAATGCCCATTTGCAGCTTCAATGTGCCCATTGCAACCTCACTGTGCCATACCTCACTGTGCCCATTGCAGTCTCACTGTGCCATACCTCACTGTGCCCATTGCAGTCTCACTGTGCCATACGGTACTAACTGTGCCCATTGCAGTCTCACTGTGCCCATTGCAGTCTCACTGTGCCCATTGCAGTCTCACTGTGCCATATGGTACTAACTGTGCCCATTGCAGTCTCACTGTGCCCAAGTACCTGCATTCTTGACAGGCGTCCATTTTTTAAAAGTCCCGGCTTTCTCCTGGTGTTCCATTCCGTGATAGGCATTTGACACCGTGTTCCGCCTATCACGAAGGTCCGCTCATCCTCGGACTCAGTTTCCCAGCAGACACTGTGTTCAGTGTTCCGCCAATCACGGACATTCTTTCATCCTCGAACAAGAGGACGTCCGCGATTGGCGGAACACTGAACACAGTGTCTGCTGGGAAACTGTCCGAGGATGAGAGGACCTCCGTGATAGGCGGAACACAGTGTCAAATGCCTATCATGGAACGGAACGCCAGGAGGAAGCCGCGACTTTTAAAAAAATGGACGCCTGGCAAGAATTCAGGTACTGACTTGAGTATAAGCTGAGGGGGGTATTTTCAGCCCTAAAAAAAGGGCTGAAAAACTTGGCTTATACTCAAGTATATACGGTATTTATTCATATAAAAATGATTACGGCAATACAAAATAAAGTGTACTGTAAGAATAAAAATAAATTAACCTGCACTTCAAAATACAGTACTGTAGCTCAAATCAATGGTAGGAATACTGTACACTACTGTACAGTACCTCTGTGGTGAAAAAAAAAAAGAAGGATCACAGTTTTAATGTAAAAAAAAAAAAAGTATTACATTCACAATGTTAAGAAATCTGGTGTTAATCCATGTAAAGCCTCTGGTGTATATGTACAGTAAAGCCGCAGGTGTACAGTATACAGTACTGTATGTGGCCAGAGGTCCGGGGGCACTAGTGGCTCTCAGTGCTTCCTGGAGACACTCGGGAACTGTTGACACTTCCGGGTGCTCTGAACACACGTTACGCCTGCCCCACCCAGCTGGGAGTCTCTCCGAGGGTCTCTGAGTTCTCCAGGAAGCGCTGGGATCCACCAGCGCTCTCGGACCTCTGGCCACATACAGTACTGTATACTGTACACCAGCAGCTTTACTGTACATATACACCAGCGGCTTTACATGGGTTAACACCAGACTCCTTAACATTGTGAGTGTAATTCTTTTTTTTACATTAAAACTACTGCTTGTATATCAAGACAGCGCTCGCATATCAAGTCAAAATTTTAAAAAATTATTTGCTCGTCACTTGTTCGCTCCCTTGTCACTGTAATTAATTAGCAGCAGAATGAGCCAATGTTCTTCTGTCCTATAAGGGCTGGGAGAGAGACCAGCACTGCTGCAGACGGGCACAGCGCTGGTTCGAGAGAGGACTCACATAAGTATTTGGGGAAGGGGAAAACAAGCAAAAAGTGGAAGGTGTTTTACCCTATTGCAGGTAATGCACTAAGGTAAAAAAAACTTTTGACCTAGAACCACTTTAGCTTCACACTGTTTATAGATATATAATATTCTAAAGAAGTGGTTCTTCAAGCTCATGTAAAAGCATAACATTTATTAGGATGGAATATAAGGTAGATATTCTGTTTTATAATGGGTACTTGTTCTACTTGAGTGTAATGCCGCGTACACACGCTCGGAATTCCCGAAAACAAATGTTCAATGGGAGCCTTTTGTCGGAAATTCCGACCATGTGTAGGCCCCCATCGGACATTTTCTGTCGGAATTTTTGACAACAAAAATTTGAGAGCTGGTTCTCAAATTTTCCGACAACAAAATCCGTTCTTGTAAATTCCGAGGGTGTGTAGACAATTCCGACGCACAAAATTCAATGCATGCTCTGAATCAAGTATGACACGGAAGCACTCGGTCTGGTAAAACTAGCGTTCGTAATGGAGATAGCACATTCGTCACGCTGCAAATTTTTTCATCTTTTAATTTAACGCATTCTCTTCTTTTTTATAATGATAACCAGATACGAACTGACTACACGCACTGAAAAACAGATTTGAACCCACAAGCACAAACTGATGAGCTGTAATGGACTGAAAAGCACGAAGCTGAAAAACGTGAATCGTCTCTCACCAAACTTCTACTAACACGAGATTAGCAGAAGGAGCCCAAAGGGTGGCGCACTTGGTATGGGACTTCCCTTTGTTTGTGCCGTCGTACATGCTGTACGTGACCGCGTTCTTGACTTTCACAATTTCTGACAACATTTGTGCGACCGCGTGTATGCAAGACAAGTTTGAGCCAACATCTGTCGGAAAATTATCCACGTTTTTGTTGGCGGAATGTTCGATCGTGTGTACGCGGCATTAGAATTACTGATAGTGTTAGTCCCCAGTTCTGTATTTATTCTTCTTGCCCACCTAGGCCCTTCCTACCCTAATAAGCTAGCTATCCTTAGTATCATGCAGTAAGATGAGACATCATTGACACGCAAGTGAAGGAAACAGTTTAGCCACTCTGCATCTATACACCTAGAAACAATAACTAAATACGTAGATCAACTGTCACCTTACTTGTCTACTCTAGAGTAAGGATGGCAACAGTGAGGAGCTGGCTGGATTGTAGTTTGGAACATGGAAATGTGATACTGACATGATGTGTGCACACTTCACTGTGTGCAGCTAATGACAGCCTTACTGCCTAGGGTACAATCCATGCCGGCACTGCCGAAACCCTTCTCTAATAATCACATAGTTCAGACAGTTGATTTTTAAAGTGCCAGTCGATTATAATAATAATTACCCGGATTCCCTGGAGTTCCACGTTCTCCCTTGGATCCTGGAACACCTGGCTTCCCTAAAGATTCTCCACGGTCACCTATAATAATAAAAGTTAAATTAATACCACCACTGCATCTAAATAACAACTAAGCATTCTTTCCATTTCAACAACAAGCAAGGGTATGGTTAATATGACATCAGCTAAAGCAGTTACTGACAAATTAATGACAGTTGTGTGTCATTTGTAATAAATCCTTGACATTTTGAAGCTAATTTCTAATGCTTAGGATTGAATTAAATTTTTTTTATTTTAGCTACTAGTGACTATGTAACTAGATATAAACTTAATTTAAATTGAATCATAACAAACCTTTTTCACCAGGTCGTCCAGGCGAACCAGCAAAACCAGGGCTACCTGGTAATCCATCTGCACCCTAAATATCAAATAAATAAGTTAGCATTTCAGCTTATTCCCATGCCTTATTTTATTATATAATTAATTGGTAACATTTTGATTAAACATTCTTAACCATAATTAGGGTGTATCTAAAAGCATTTATTTAGTTTTGGCTAGAGCAGGTATAGGCAAGAAACTAAGCTGGGTTTTTATTGCTGTCTGTGTCCCCGCTGGGGGGGGGGGGGGGGGTTCTGGTGACCACTGTTACCAAGACTGAAAATGAGGAAAAATGCAAAAGTTGTGCAATTGTTCACGTGACAGTTCTTTAAAGGGAGTTCGCCTTTATTTTGAAAATACTTCCTCTTACTTTTTGTTTTCTCTATGGGGCAGGAAGAGGTGGTAATTCTCTACAATAGGCAATAGAAGGCAAAAAAGGAAAAAAAAAAAAAGGAAAATAATTTGACCCTTTCCTTACTTCCCTAATTTATCATGATTGGCTATAAGAATACGTTGAGAAAGGTAAAAAGATAAAATTAACACTATATATTTATTTTCCAAATATAGAGGTAAGTGAACACAGAAGATGAAAATCAGTCATAAGATTTTCCCAACAAATGGCAATTTACTAAACACCGTAAGAATGAAGAGTTACAAAATACTCCTCTATTCAAATTTGTGCTTGAGGACATTCATTTTGACACTACTCCTCTACAGTCCACCTGGACTGTCTATAAACACCGCCATAATATATACAGTATATCAGATATGTCAGGTTACATCACTACAGTTGGAAGTCTAGAATCCATTGTAAATTGCTACAAAAATGGATCTATCCAATATATTATAAGCAATTGATGGGCCCCCTTCAGCCATGCCATTGACCTCGCCCCTGACCCAGTCTCAAAACAAAATGCAGGTTTGTTGCGGTTTACACACTCGTGTGGGGCCATAAGCACGAAAGAGCAGGGGCAGTTTAATTTAATTTTATTAAAAATTTTAAAAATGTACACTGTATTTTTACCTTTTTTTATTTTCTTTTTTTGCTTTCACAAGGGATGAATAACATCCATTGTGATAGCAAGAGCCATGACAGGTCCTCTTTATGGAGAAATCTGGGGTCTTTTAGAGTCCATATCTGTCCTCTGGCCGCCAAAGCATCTGATAAAACCAAGATTGGTTTGATCAGATACTTGTTCAAGCTGGTAAAATGGCTTGTGTATATTGCTGGGGCTAAAAAATTATATCTCAATCATTGCTGCAGTGATGACCAAGATATCACACTTCCCATCCAGTGACGTACTAGTATGTTGCTGGATGGGAAGCGGTTAAAGGGGATTGGTTTGGGGGGTGGTAAAAATGCAGCTCCACTGCACTTTTACTGCTCCCCCAACTGAAGTATAAAGTAGTATCTCAACGTCTTATGATCAGCATTACAATAATCATCACAGGCAGCACATTAAACAGGTGCTCTATCATGGCTCTGTGTCACATGGCTGTTTGCTGACTTTTTAACTTCTGGCTGTACTGTATGTAACAGACTAACACAGCACAGCCATAGCAAAGCACCCTCAGCAGCCATGTGACATAGAGCCATGATAGAGCCCCTGTTTAATGTGCTGCCTGTGATGATTATTGTATTGCTGATGATAGCCCGGCCGGTGTGCTGTGAGATATACTGTATATTAGGACACAGTGAGGATTCTATTCTATTCTCCACTCACTGTGTCCATTGCAGCCACGATTTCCTTCAGATGTTTCCTGTCAGCTACCTCGGCTCGCATCTCTGCATGTGAGAACTGGAGGTGCGCGCCGGGCAGAGAATCATGGTATCACTCAGCCGGCTGGAAGTAATTGAGTAGCGGGACTGCATGATGTACATGTTCCCCCGAAAATGAAAAAATAGTCCCTAATCTGTGCGCACCTGGGCCCCTCTGTTGACCTGATGGGGCCCAGAAAAATGGCATAACCCCGCTCCATAAACAAGTAGGAGCGAGGGGAACAATTTAGCAAGCTCGATTTTTTTTTATTTTTTATTTAATGCAGCAATGAACTGTAATGCTGCCAGGCCCCACTTTGTAACTGATCTGGGCGGGCCCAGTACAACAGGGCTGGTTGTACTGCCCTATCAGCAGCCCTGTCTACATATATAATCCCTGTAATCCTTTACTGGGTATGGTCCAACTTACATTCATTCCTGGCATCCCAGGAAATCCTATGATCCCTGGTGAGCCTCTAAGTCCAGGAGAACCCGACCTTCCAAATGTTCCAGGCAGCCCTGGATCTCCACGTTGACCTTTCTCTCTTCCTGGTGTCCCTGGGAATCCAGGTAGGCCAGGTGACCCAGGCAGGCCAGGGAAACCTTTATCACCTGTGAAAATGTATTATTATTATCAGTATAAATCTATTATTCAAATCCAAAATTATACTGATGCATTAATGAAACGGGAGATAAATTTGAAAAATACAATGAACCCATGAGTTTTCGCAGACAACTGGCACAAACAAATTGGTGGTATAAAAGTATTTCGTAATGTCTCTACTGCATGAATTGACATGTTTGTCGGTCATCAGACTGAAACTCGGCTGAAAACAGTCGGTTCAGCAGGACCTGAGAAACTTTTGGCCCGTGTGTACAGTTAACTGTCCGACAGAAGCCGGTCTCATGTCTGGCTTCTGTCGAACAAGCATGCTGGAAACCCTTCTGGTGGGGTGGCAGTCCCCCTGTCAGAACTTAATAGCTCAGTGGGGAAATCGTCATACTAACACCAGATGTGTTAGTATGATGATCTGTACGTTTTTTTTTTTTGCTCAGCCCGCTGGGTTGAAGGAAAAAAAACTTGCCGTGTGTACCCAGCATTAAACTAACTTTACATAATATAAGCCTTCTGTGCAATTTCTTCCCTGCCAGACTGGCTACAGATGCAATGGATAATTTAGGTGGGCCCTCACATTATACAGTCCTGGTAAATTTAAAAGAGACTGTACAGAGATTAAACAGTAGGTTGTAATCCATATGGTTAGCTTCAGATGTGTAAATATCTGCATTTTTTGTGCCATCATGACATTGTTTTTGTGGCTGTTTACATTAGTTAGTATGACAGTTACATTTCTAAGATTTTGCATTTTTATAATTGAGAATATTTTTTACAAAACAGTACACTACATGAAGATATGAACAGAAACTGAAGTGCCAGCAAGTGCAACTGCTAATAGTAACATCTCATAGTATAGGTAAGAAACATTACCTCGAGAGCCTGGAAACCCTGGTTGTCCATTCCTTCCCGGTGCTCCAAGTTCTCCAATCAGTGTGCTTATATCCACAATATTTTCAGGACCTCGTGGGCCTGGATCACCTATGATACCTGCGGAAATAAAATGGTGCTTTAAAAGAAGGGACTTTGAATTTCCTAGCAGGCCAGAAAGCAAAGCTGCTGCTCCTAGAAAACAATTGGCCTACAGAAATTATGTTGGGGCTGCAAGCTAATAAAATTAGCTCTACCAAAAATGTGGAGTGACATAATAATTAAATATATCCAAAAACAGTGCTGATTCCTTATTAATGATTGTATTTAGAAAACTGTGAAAAACAGGAAAAATTATAATCTTTTTAGTACCAAACAAACTACTACACAGAAAGTGAATGGGAAAGACCCTATGCCAATCTGAAATAATCAATTTTTTAATAGTGTTTCTGTCTTTCTGTGTTGAAAAATATATTTACAAGATGAGAAATGTATACTGTTTCTTGCCATAGTGAACAATAATTACCTTGCTCCCCCTTTCGCCCTTCAAGTCCAGGAAGTCCATTTCTTCCAGGTGATCCATCAAATCCTTTAAATCCACTGGAACCAGGTTGACCCGGACGTCCAGGCATACCAGGAAAGCCAATCAAACCGGAGGATCCTTTATCACCTAAGAACCATTATAGAATAACAGGTTGAGTGATATATATAATATATATACTGTATATATATATATATATATATATATATATATATATATATATATATATATATATATGGATTTACATTTGTGAGCTAATTAGCTCATTTATAATCATTGAATTAATCCAACCTTTAGTTCCTGGAAAGCCTGGCTGTCCATCTCGGCCACTTGGTCCTGATGGTCCAGGCGATCCTAAATCCCCAGGTCGACCTGCATCTCCATTAGGACCTGGACTACCTTTTATCCCAGCTGGACTTGGGGGACCTCTGTTTCCAGGAATGCCCTTTGCTCCAGGAAAGCCTGTAATAAACACACTCAGTATAACAATTTGGAATTGAGTTAGCAAAAAATACAACAGTCCTGTCACTTCTGGAGGACATTTTAACTGTCAGAACTGGAATTACCAGCAGAGGCAGAAAGAATATAAGTAGCAGAATGTTGTCTGAAATCATAGCAAATATATTTCAAATTTTACTATATACAGCAGAAGGGACATTAGCTGCAAAAGCATTAGTGGTCTAAGTTACCTATTGCATGGGTTACTGCCTATAACACTACAACTGACTGCAGTGAAACCCCTTATGATGTTGCACTTTCTACAATGTTGAGGTTTATTCCAATGAGGAGATGAATGAATCATAAATACTCAACACCTGAAATATAGAAGAAGAATCTTTCTATACACATTTTATCTACCTTAATGAACCATTGTAAAAAGGGTGATGTAAAATACTAAGAGTGACATTAGTTATTCCAATACCTGAAAAACTTGAAGCAGTATTTCATAGTCTGGGTAAAGCAGATAATCATCGTTTTAATAATAACAACAGCTTAAATAGAGTTAGATAAAAAAAAAAACAATCAAATCTACTCACCTAGGTGGATGCAGCATCAATTCAATGCTGCATCTGTCCCCGCCGGCTCTACAGTGAGAACTGAGCGATCAAGCACCGCTGATCACTTAGTGTCAGTCAGCGGCTCTCTGCTCTCCCCTCCAGTGCTCACTGGAGCACTGGACTGTGGAGTGGGTGGGAATGGCTGGCTCAGGCTCTCAGCGGATCACTGAGAGGCTGAGTCAGCTGCCGGTCCAGTCTTCTGGTAGGATCGCTGGATCTTTCAGAGCCTGAACTGGCTCTGTGACATCAGCCGACAGCAGGTTTTGACCCGCTGTTGACTGAACGAACTGCACTCCTGTGATTCACAGTAGAAGTATGGCTAAAAAAGCATTGGTCATACTCCTCCTTTAAGCAAAGTCTGAACATGTATCTAATTCCTCCCAACGTTCCCAATGTTTGGCAGCTTGTTTGCCACATTAGTGGAAAGTAAGCCCAATAAGTATAAACCAATGGTATTATTACAGATCTTAAATGATATTCCATAAATAATATGTATTAGAAATAGTAAATATTCAAGCAGACAAGCAGAGAGAACCTGCTGACAGCACCAGCAAACAAGGCTAAGAACCACTTGTGGCTCATAATCCAATGGCTGTGGTCTACTGCTGCACACATGCAGTATGTAGATACTGTACAGGATGCTGAGGGTGAGTCCTGGATGGGTGCTATGATTCACCCATATTTGGGTTGTGGTCATTTTAAGGGGGGTGGCTGATGCAGTTGGTGTACTCGCAGGGTGAGAGGTACCAGGACAGTTCTAGCATAGAAGAGAAGACTGACTTACAGTTCTCTCTGCATTAATAATTGCCTATTTGGGAAGTTTGGAGGGTCAGAAAGATATTCAGGTGGGAATGAACAGGAGGCTCCTATGGCAGGTGTGGAGTAGAAATATGCTGCAACCAGAGAAGTTGACACACCCTCAAATGGTGGAACAGGTTATGATGGATCAGTACCTGCTGTCCCTGCCAGATGACCTGCAACACTGGGTCAGCCACTGAGACCCTACAACAGCATACCAGCTGGTGGAGTTGGTTGAAAGGCACACAGTGGTGGAGGACCTGTTTGGACCTGCCAGGCTTTGTGAACCCACACCAAAAGCAGCAAGGCCAGTTGCAACGCCTAGGAAGGAAACCCTGCCAGACCCTGGACACCTGCCTTATCTTCCTTGGACTCATGAAGGTCAGTCCCTGTCAAAAGAGTGGGGGACATACTGTACAGTGTTGGCGGTGTCGATCCTAGGATATACCCTGGCACAGTGCCCACTTCAGAAGGAGCTCATGGAGTGTGGGGCCAGTAGGAGAGCCTCTTTTTATGTTCAAAGAGCATGCGCCACTCATCTTAACTTGGCTACAGGTCAGTTCAAGTGTGAAGTATGGGTAAATCACCTCCTCGCCAAGGCCCTACTGGACTCCGGCAGCATGGTAATGCTGGTACACACCAGGGTGATTGGGAGACTTGGCCTGGTAGGTAAGACATCCATGGGGATACCAAGGGGTACCCCTTGGTTCCAGTGTCCATTGCCTATGGCTATGCCTCTGTAACACAAGAGGTTGGAGTGGTGAACAGATACATGATATTATAGTGGGACAAGACTGTCCATTGTTTCTTGAACTATGGAAACAGGTACAGAATGGAATTTCTGGACTGCCAAGAGAACTGGAGACTCTAGGCCTTTCAGGGCCAAACTTTGAGGCATCAGATCCCAAAAGACGCTCAACAAACCTCCCTAATGTTGACGTACATACTGATGGCATGACATTGTAAATAATAATGATACGGTTGATGATGCGCATGCTCTAGGTCTCAAGACCGAGTTGATTACTGGGGGGTAGACCTCTTCGTTAAAGGTTATGGTAGGGGAAGACAGAGAGGAACTTTCCCCGTTGCAGGTCACCGAGGATAAAGGAGAAACTTCCTCTAGCCCTGTGCATCTTGACTTGGATGTGTTCAGAGGTGCGTTTGGCACCATCCAAATACAGGATCCTACGTTGGTTAATGCTAGAAAGCAGGTTTCCATTATTAATAGGGTCCCACAAATACCTGGTACAGACAAAAGGTTTCCCCATTTTGTGTTCAATGGGGACTTGCTTTATCGAGTAGCTGAAATCTGAGAGGAGACTGTAAAGCAGTTGCTGTTTCCCCAGCCCTATAGGCGGATGGTCCTCGATCTAGCCCACAACAACACACTGGGAGGAAACATGGGGCTGAAAATACAAAGGCAATAATAGCAGGTTTTACGGGCCAGGGGTGAATGCTGAGGTTAAAAAGTTCTGTTGCCCCAGTCCCAGTTGCCAGGTAACCATCCCTGTGTAAAACTACAGAAACCCCCCTAGTACACCTACTAATAATTGAGGTGCCTTTTGAACAGATTGCTATAGATCTCATACGACCCTTGGTAAAGTCAGCAATAAGACACCAATATATATTAGCAGACCTAGATTATGCCACTAGATATCCGAATGCTGTCCCTTTAAAAAAAAGTTTCTCTAAAGGCATTTGCCCTGGAGTTATTCCATATGTTTTCAAGAACTGGGTTTCCCAAAGAGATACTGATGGACCAGGTTACTCTTTGTACGTCCAGGGTGATGGCAGACTTGAGCAAATTGTTTCAGAATTGGAAGATTTGGGACATATTGCTTCCTGCCCTTTTGTTTGCCATCTGGGAGGTTCCACAAGCATCCACAGGCTTTTCATCATTTGAGTTAGTGTACGGGCGAAGACCCCGTGGGTTCCTTGATTTACTAAGAGATGTGGGAAAATTAATCCTCAATGCACAAATCAGTGATAGAACAAATCTCACAAATGCGAGAGAGGGTGGCTAAAGTGATGAAGTTAGTGAGGGAGCATCTCCAGAAAGCTCAGGAACGCCAAAGAAGGGTGTACAATCGGTCGGCTAATATCTGACAGTTTCAAGTTAGAGACCAGGAGGTTGTTCTGATCCCCACAGTAGAGAATAAGTTCTTGGCCAAGTAACAGGTACCATTTGAGGTGGTGGAAAAAGTGACAGAGGTAAACTACAAGGTACATCGGCCTGGAAAAAAGAAAACCTTACCAAATTTATCATGTAAACTTGCTAAAACCCTGGAGAGACAGAGAACAGGTATCCGCTACGGTAGGTGTCAATTTAGGGGACCCTGCAGGAGTTGACCTTGTGCAGGTTTCTACTACCCTCTCAAACAAAAACAAAGAAAAATCCCCAGGTCAACTTACCAACCAGCCTGCAACAAAGTGACATTTCACATTAAAAACAGGGGTTTAGATTGCACACATCTGGAAATACATGCATGAGCTGCAGAGGCTGTGACAAGGCACCCCAGTATTATCTGCAGTCCTAACTCTATAAATTTTGAGAACCTCCACTGTAGGAGCCCATATATAGTAATGGATAGATTGAGGGAAGGTTTGCCTGGAGGGAGCCCACCCCTCCTTGAAGGCACAGAGGCGTACTAGACCCCCAGCAAAAAGCACAGTGGCAGCAAAGGTGCCCGGTGCGCCCCTTCTCCAAATAACCAACAGTACAAACAAACAGCAACTGTCCCAACCTAAAACTGGCCTTTACAGCAGGGAGCACATGGAAGAGCGATGCTTGTCAAACAAAAACAAAGAAAAATTCCCAGCTCAACTTTCCATCCAGCCTGTTACTACCCTCTCTAGACCGCAAACCCAACAAGCTAAAGAGTTTATACAGAGAAACAAAAGGATGTTTTTAGAATTGCCTGGTCTCACCAACGTCATTGAGCATTGTATTGTAAAGGTCCATTTAAAGCATATCCCAGAAGCACATAGGAAGACAGTGTCCGAGGAGGTGTAGAGAATGTATGAGCTCGATGTCATTGAAGAGTCACAGGATGAGTGATCAAGCCCAATTGTGCAAGTACCAAAATCCAACAGCACCTTGCACTTCTGCAAAACTTTAGGAAACCTAATGAAATTTCCGAATTTGATGCCTATCCGATGCCCTGGGTAGATGTGCTAATTGAGAGGTTGTGTCCAGCCCAGTATGTCACCACGTTAGACCTTACCAAAAGGGTACTGGTAGATACCGCTCACCAAGGAAGCCAGGGGGAAAATGGCTTCTTCCACCCCTGAAGGCCACTTTCAATATAGAATGATGCCATTTGGCTTACACTAGGCCCCAGCCACATTCTAACAGGCAATGGTCAGGACACCACGCGCTCATCAGCACTGCCTCACCTAAAGATGGGCTCTGGGCTCTCTGCAGTACTTTTTGCTAGGCAGGAGTGGTGTCAGACCATGCCCCATTGGCGTGGATGAGACGAAACAAGCAGGCCAGTGCTAGAGTGGCCAGATGGTTCCTTTCTCTCCAGGAGTTCAATGGAACACAGATCCAGGATACACAATCAAAATGCCGATGGCCACTCTTAGGGAATTGTATGGTGTCGCATGTTGTTCCATTACCTTCAGGAAGCTAAAAAGACAGGAAACTCCTAGTGTAGGTGTGGAGTAGTAGGAGTTTGGAGAGGAGACACTTGTCTAAGACCAAAACGGCTAAGTCTGGGACTTTCCTTTCTGTGGGTAATTCCCTTATGGGGCTGATACCTTGTTATTTTTCATTTGTGCTGAAGATAAAAGGACTTTTGTTTTATTGTTGCTGGAGTTAAAAGGGTTGTAAAGCCTCGTGTTTTTTAGGATTTTTTTAGGATAGGATGCATTAAGGTGAAAAAACTTCTGTCACTGACCGGCCTCCCAGCCCCCCAGATGTTAGCAGTGTGACATCTATGTACATTTACAGCCCAATTCTCTTCTTTTCTTCTTTAACCAGTAGAACACTTAAAGTAGAACTATAGGTAAAACTTTTTTTTCTCATTTTGGATAGAGCAAGGAAGGGTTATAACCTCTGTCTGATTTTTTACGTCATCTGTGTCCCATTGCAGAGATTTACCTTTACTTCCTGTTCCATAGCCAAACAGGAAGTGAGAGGAAATCCCTGCAAATTAAGGTAATTCCTTGAGGACCCCCAGGTCACCAGAACTAGTGTCCCAATTGGAGGGTTTCCCTTCTTTTACTTTTCTTTGGAGAACCCAAACTTTGGGAATTTCTTTTACTTTCACTCTCAAAGCTAATGGTAAACAGGGCAAATGGAGAGGGAGAATCTCCCTAACGAGGGCACATAAAATAATAAAAACTGACAGGAGAGCTAATCCTTCTCCACACTATCCAAAACTTTTGCTTTTAGTTATATTTTAAGCTCTATTCACCTTTTAGCAATGTACTTGAAAACAATCTAACCTTGCAACTCTGATAGTGCAAAAAGGGATGGAATATCTAATTGTATTTTTGGACTGGTGGAAGCTTCTTGCAATTGCTTAGCCCTACTTTAGTAAACCATGAAGGCTCATTGGCACCCCACAGATGTATTGGGGTGATGTTGTTACTAATACAAACATATTTATGCTCAACAATATTTGGAAATGATTGAACACAAGCACAGATTTGTGCTGGTGTGCTTTATATGGCAGAGTTTGATTTGAATTCACAGTTTGACTCATACATATGTTCAGCTGTAGGGTAGCATGTCCAAGTGTTTCACACAGGGCTGCTGTTAGAAATCATTGAGCCCTGTGCTGCCTACCTGACAGGGCCTGGGGGCCTGAACCCAGCCATTCCTCCCTTTAGGCCGCAGGCAGCAAATGGAGAAGAAGGTGGCACCATGGACTGTGTGCTGTGGAGAAATATGGGTGTGGCAAAACTGCACTAACAGTGGGAGGGTAGGTATCTGGTGTATGCATATATAATCTACAAAATACAGGTGTCAAAGAATATGTAATGTACAGAGTGCAGAGGTTAGGACTATGTAGTCTACACAGTGTAGTTTCAGGAGTATGTACCATACAGTTTACAGGAATCAGGGGTACGTACATAGTGCAGGTGTAGGGAGTGTTTAATGTACATAGTTCAGGGGTCAGGAGTGGGTAATGCATAGGATGCAGGGGTCACGAATATGTAACCTACAGAGTGCAGTGGTTAGGAAGGAGTAACGGAAAAGGCAGGAAATGGGGGTACAAAAAAATATCCCCCCATCACCTTCAGTGGCCAAATGCAACCCATTCCACTTTTGTCATAAAAGTTTTACATTAATAAATAAAAGATGATCATTGTAGGCACCCCTCTCTGTGTTCAATGGTTTGTTTCAACCCACTTTTGCTGGACAGCTCGAGCTGTTAAAGGAAGTTGGAAAATAACAGACTTACTGGCCAGATAAACAGGTGAAAAAAAAGAAAAAAAAAAGACTAAAAATATAATACATTTGTGTTTCAGGGTTTAATACCGCTTTACACTCTATTTAGCAAATAGCGACTTGAGCTTATAACAAACATTCCCCAGGTTTTTAATATCATGATTTGTTGCAGCAAGTCTCAGATGGTAAAGTAATGCAATTTGATCATGCCCCCAAATTGTGAAATACTGCTTTATTTCAAGTGCAACAAGTATCTGATAGCGTAGAAATCACATAAGCGTTCTTACATGTCATATTAGCATTTACATCTCAGTTGGTTGTCACAACGCCTATGTATATTTTGTACAATGGTTCTTATAACAGTGTAAAAAATAAGGGGTGTCACCTATGGTCATTTCAATGCCTGCAGCATCAAAAGCTAGTTAGTCCATCTGCTTTTATGCTACAGAGCACTTTCTCACCTTGGCAGCCTATGTGAAGAAGCCGAAACCATACAGTATGACATCAAAATATGGAGGATTGGTGGTATTGGAATAAAAGCATGATGAAGGAAAAACAGACAAAATGTATGAAAGATAGCACATAGTGAAATGGAAACTGCTGACCGAGAGATACAATCAAAACAAGTGAATAATTTCTCTATGAGTGCATCCCATGGAAGGAAGGAGATTGGAAAAAGTGAAGATGAGATTGGGCAAGAATGATCAAAAGAAGCGTGCTGTATTTGATTTGCTTTACACATCTGATTGATATTTAGGTTAGTAATCAGAAAATCAATACAAATCAGCAGATATTTAGGTATACTAAGGGAAGGAGTAAAGAATTTAAATTGTATACGTAATTTACTAATATTCGTAATTTACTAATATATGCCTTTACTTCTGTCCAACCTAGACTAGTTTACAAAGCTATATGTGATATAGGAATAAAATCTTGTCACAAGTACACCATGTTGTCTACTAAACCATAACTCCCATGCATGAAACTACTCCAAAGCAAAACTTCAATTTTTCCCTCTTTCTATCAGTAACAGATCTCGTAGGACAATCACCAAAATAACCATTGAAGAGATGAAAACATGACGGTTGGAATCATAAAGCTTCTTGTAGATTCCCCAGAAATATATTTAATGTGCCTCTGTTTTTATGAGCAGTCTTAAAAAAAACTATTTCCTAACCTGCCATGTAGTGTATAGATAAAACCTTTTAGAATATTTTAAAAAAAAGAATATACATTACTGTCAGCAGTTTACTTAGTTTAACAGAAGTAGACTGGACTGAACAGGTTAAAACTGTAGGCAAAGATCCAAGGATTTCACGCAATTGACTTGCATACTTACCAAACAACAACAAAACCATACCTGATGCACAGTTACATAGTTACATAGTTAGTCAGGTTGAAAAAAGACACAAGTCCATCCAGTTCAACCATAAAAAAAAAAATATATATATATCGTACAATCCCATATACCCAATTCTATACCCACAGTTGATCCAGAGGAAGGCAAAAAACCCCAGAAGAGCATGATCCAATTTGCTACAGTACAGTACAGTCTGATGACCCACATGTATGTATTATAAAATTTCACTTTCAGTAAAGCTCACAAATAGATAACTAAAATGACCAACTGTCATCAACTATTATTGTTTTACAGACTTCAAGAATTATTTTACTGACCTGAATATTTTTTAATTTAAATATTTCTTCTTAATATACAGCTTTTCTTATCTGATATCTGATATATGTTCTAAAGATATGCTAGGGAAAAAAATCAGTTTAGGATCTGTTTTATAATTTTTGTTAAACATACCTGGTGACCCTGGGAGTCCAATATCTCCCATAGGTCCTTGTCTCCCCTTAATGCCAGCTCCTCCTCCGAATCCTGGCAGACCTCTGGAACCTGGTCCACCTGGAAATCCTGAATTACCCTTTTCACCTTTAGCACCCATTAGTCCAGGTCGTCCATCTAAGCCTGTAACATAATTGAGAATTTGTTACTGTACAGTCAATTCAACTAAAATCTTCACCTTGTTATTGCTGTTGATCAAGGCTGTCAGATAGACAGAATACTGAAAAATACACATTGTTATACCCTTTATATTTCCAATTATTTCACAGCCTGTTCGATGTAATGAAATCATTTTGGATGGAAGTAACATAATTGCGCCACAGGATGAACTAAAAATTGCTTTCCTAGTGCAGCTGTTATCTAATTGATGTAAAACCATCAAAGCATAAATCTAATCTAATATAATATAATATAATATAATACAGGGATATGCAATTAGCGGACCTCCAGCTGTTGCAGAACTACAAGTCCCATGAGGCCGAGCAAGACTAACAGCCACAAGCATGACATCCAGAGGCAGAGGCATCATGGGACTTGTAGTTTTGCAACAGCTGGAGGTCGGCTAATTGCATATCCCTGATATAATATATATATCATTCTGCCCCTGGAGAATATCAGGTAACAAAAAACACGTAGGGTGCGGCTTTTGACACTATGCCATCACGCATGCCAAGTCTGGACTCGTGGTCAGAGTATGCAGCTGGAGATGTATTGGTTATAAAAGAAAATGCGCAACAATAGTATCATGTATGACACTGACTAATGTAAGTGTTTTTATATAATAAATGTTGGATGGTTTTACACTATGAAAGTTATTTTCTCCTCTGGGTCTGCTCTTTTTATTTCCTGCTACTGAATGCATACTGAATGAGATTGCCTATGACAGCCTGGATGAGGTCTTCCTTATGCTGCATTGAAGGGCTCATTTGCACATATATGCGCTTATGTTGGTGTTCTAGACATACCAGCCATAAAATCTGGTGAGTGTTTAGCCATCTGCGGTGGTGGAAGTATTTTCATGGATGGTGGAGCATGTGTTTTTTGTTTTATGTGCCACAGTATTATGGTCATTTAGATTTTTATACACTATGGGTGATAGCTCAGTGTAATATATTGGATGTATAAAAGTAATTACCTCTTTGCCCATCAAATCCAGGGTCTCCACGAGCTCCCTTATCTCCTATGAATCCAGGCCTTCCAGGTTCACCAGCAGCACCAGGCTCAGCTCCTAATACTTCACCACGTGCTCCTTTGAAACCAGGCAAACCAGGACGTCCTGACTTGCCTGGAACTCCATCAATGCCATCCAAGCCAGGAAATCCAGAAGGGCCTTCATCTCCACGGGGACCTGTAAAGCCTGTAAATCATAATGTATTAGAAATGTTACAAAGTGTAGGCATGTGTTATGTGTAACTTTTTGTTATGATGCAAAGCTGGTTCTTACCTTGTGGTCCTGGAAATCCACCAGCACCTGGACCGCCTGGTTGTCCTTTACCACCATCAAAGCCACGGAGACCTGGGATTCCAAGGTATCCCTTTTCACCTCTAGGTCCTGTTACAAATAATCCAAGTATTTATTTATATTAACTACATTCCTCTTTTAAAGAATTATGATTTGTTGATCTTTAAATGATTATGAAGTCATATGTATGTGATTGGTGCATTTTAAAGCTGTTCCAACCCTCATCCACGGCATTTATGATAAATTTCATCAAATTTGGAATCACTTAGGTGAATCAAACTACAAGTACTGCTTTACTTCACTAAAGCCTTGTACACACGATCGGATATCCTATGGATTCTAATCCGATGGTTTTGTCCATCGGAAATCCGATGAAGCTAACTTCCATCAGTCTTGCCTACACACCATCAGTCCAAAAACCGACTGTTCCAAACGCGGTGACGTAAAACACTCCGATGAGCCGAGAAAAATTAAGTTTAATGCTTCTGAGCATGCGTTGACTTGATTCTGAGCATGCGTGGGTTTTTTATCCGATGGACTTGCCCATAGACGATCGGAATTTGCTATCGGTATTTGATCCATCGGAAAAATTTAAAACATGTTCTATTTTTTAAAACCGATGGAAAAAAGACCGATGGGTCCCATACATGATCGGTTTGTCCGATGAAAAAAGTCCATCGGACTGTTTTCATCGGTAAAACCGATTGTGTGTACAGGACTTAAGTCTCATTAATAATTAAAATAAATATTAAAAATACAATTGTATCATGTTAAACCTGCACAGCTGTTTTACATATTAATCGCAGCACACATGCATTAGATTAAGAAAAATGCTGGTACATTTTTCAACATACCTTGAGGTCCTGGGTCACCGGGCATTCCTGGGTCACCTGGTTCTCCAGCAATTATGCATGGTAAAGTGAGCCCTAGCAAAATACACATTTGTTATTTCCTAGCAAGAGAGCTTGTAGCTCAAGTGTGTTAAATTCTGGGTACAAGATAAAACAGCACGTGCATTGGATGGTTGATGCAAAAGCTGCAATGATGCTGTAATGTTTATTAGGAGCATGAATCACAGAAACATTGGTGAATATGGACGATGGTGAAATGGTATCACACTGACAACTTTTGTGATTAAAATTACCTCCTCCGCAAAGTGCTGGTGATAAGCACAGGCACATTCCTAAATATAAAATTAGTAACTATACAAAATATGAACAAAGTCATGCTTTAATTTTATTATTGAATATAAGGTGCAGTTATATCCTGGCTATAAAATCTGTTCATTTGAATATATCTATACTTATGTTAGTTTTGGCGTTTGCAAACTAAATTTAAAACATTAATTTAGGATATTTGAACAATGTGGATATATTATAACAAAATAAAAACCTAAAGTAATTTTCTTTATGTATGCAAAATGGGTAACTGAACTACAATGAGTCACTAGATTTAAAGGGGAATTGTATATAGATATATACATTAGAAGATCAACTTAATGTATATCGAAAACGAAAACTTTTTTTTCCATTTTGGATAGAGTGTAGAAGGTTTAAACAATTTTTAATTTTTTTTGTCTCATTATGAAAATTTTGTTTACCTTATTGCATTCTCTACATTAAGGTAAAAAACCTTCCAAGAGTAGCATACCCTCAGCCCCCCACTAACCACTTACCTGAGCCCGAACTTGATCCAGTGTTGTGCCCGAGAGCAGTGTCTCTCCCTCCTCACTGGACAGGGAGGAAGCAATGGAAGCCATTGGCTCCTGTTGCTTTCAATCAAATCCAAAGAGGAGGGAGCCAGGGTGGGGCCAAGCCAGGCTCTGTGTGCCTGTAGACACACAGAGCCCGGCTCTGGAGCAAGCCTGTCTGCAATAAGGAGGAGGAGTGGAATGCCCACGGGGGACCTGAGAAGAGGAGGTTTGAGGACACTCTGTGCAAAACCATTGCACAGAGCAGGTATGTATAAAATGTTTGTTATTTTATTAATAAAAAATTGCCTTTAGTAATGCTTTAAAGGGGTTGAAAGGCAGATTTTTTTTATCTTAATGCATTCTATGCATTAAGATAAAAAGCCTTCTGTGTGCAGCAGCCCCCCCCCCCCCCCCAGCCCCCCTAACACTTACCTGAGGTCCCTCCCTGTCCAGCGATGTCCATGAATCCCTCGGTCGTCTGAGATTCTCCTTCCTGATTGGATGAGACACAGCAGCGGCGTCATTAATTAAAGTCAGCTAGCCAATCAGGGGAGAGAGGGGCGGGGGCCGGGTTGGGGCTCTGTGTCGGGATGGACACAGGGAGCTGTGACTCAGCTCGGGTGACCCATAGTAAGCTGCTTGCTGTGGGGGCATTGAACAGGAGGGAGGGGCGAAGATCACAGAAGTGGGACCCGAAAAGTGGAGGACCCGGGCTGCTCTGTGCCAATCCACTGCAACAGGGCAGGTAAGTATAACATGCTTGTTTTTTTATGAAATAAAAAAAAAACCTTTACAATCACTGTCCTGCAGACCCAACAGGAAGTGAGGGATTATCTTTCCAATATGAGGGAAATCCCCTCTTAGATATCACGAGAACATGTATTAATATTAGAAGATTTCCCCTCCTATTCCTGTTCTGGTGGGAACTAAAAAGTTGGCTTTACACTCACTTTCATTCCTGGTGACATTGTCGATCAGGAAAATTAGAGAGAGTAAGTCTCCCTAACCGGGACACAGACAGCATTAAAAACACAAAAGAAGTTATCACCCTCAACAACTGTATCGAAATCTAAAAAAAATGTTTTGACCTTAGGTATATGCAAGATAGAGTTAATTTTTAGGTCAAATAATAAAATTATTTGTTTAGGCAGACATATAATACGTCATGTTAAGTGTAAATTTTAAAAAACGTTCTAGGTTGCAAACTCCTGTGAAAAGGCTTTTACTATCCTCTTTGCAACCCTAGAATATCTAACCTGACAATTGTCTCTTTTTTCTATTTAAAGATAACATATGCATAAGAGGTATGTTGGCAGAACTTTATTAGGAAATAGTGTAGGAATAATATCAAAAGATTATTTTGGGCTCAAATAAGAACCATATGCTTCCTAAAAAGAAGAAAAAAACGGATCTTAAAGACAAGCCATGGGGGGCGTGACCGGAAGCCGACCTGGACGGACGCTCAGCCTGAGAGCTCTCCTCCAGCCCGCAGCTATTAGGCCTAATATCGGGGAAAAATCCACCCATCCATGAGCCTGACTCGCACCACCCGCTCCTCCTCAGCCAGGGGATCATCCCTGCCGCCGCCGGGGGCTTCCGCGTCCTTCAGGGACTATTTCAGGCTCCCTGACATGCCGCCGGGCGGACACAGCAAAATGGCACCGGACGCCGAGGCACACCATCACAGAGCCTCCACACCGCCTTCCCCGCAGAATCGCCACCAGCCTCAGGATCTGCCTGCATCCTCTTCCCAGGCACCGAGTTCCGCTGAGCCTTCACAAGCGGTGAGTGCCCGCCAACCCCCCACACACGTCCCACCTGCTCCGTGCGGAGAGAAGGCCGCAGCTCAGCCTCCATCGCAGTACACGCAGTGTACCGAGGCCCTCCCCAGGCTGCTGAGAACAGCCCCGGAATGGGAACCGCAGGACGCCGGCTCTCTCTCCCCTTCCCCCCCGGGGGACTCACATGACTTTCCGGCGCTCCCGAGCCCCGTACATCAATCGGGGGCCCCGGGGCTTGGGGGGGACGGGAGGCCCTCCCCCACCTTCGGGGGGGATCTGGCGCTGCCAAAGGCCCAGAGGCCTTCCCGCTTGGGGGACAGCAGCCGCACCGAGGGTCACCTAACGGCTCCGTCACCCCTCTCCGGGGCCCAGATGGCACAGACCAGGCCTCCATCTTCAAGGCCGGACTCCCCTGCACCCACCCCGAGCCCCCCTCACGCTGCTTCATGGTCTGAGCCTTGGGATCCGCCGTCTGTGCAGCATGCTGCCCAGGCTCGGGGGGACCCTGCTGGGGCTCATCACCTACACCCCCCGTACACTCACCCACCCTGGGATCAGGACGGAGGGGGATACCCCTCCTGGCATTCATATTTTCAAGCAATTCCCACTAAGGAGGACTTTAAACAATTAATAGCAGATGTAAAGGCCACCTGCCGAACAGAAATTCAGACCATACAAGCAGGCCTCAAACACTTAGCGGACAGGGTGGAAATGGCGGAGGAAGAGATACAGGAGACCAAGCTGGCGGTCCATCGCACCCAAATCCAGGGCTCGGACCACCGTCTCATGCTATGCGACATGCAACGCCAGGTGGAGGACCTGGACAATAGGGGGCGCAGGAACAATATCCGAGTGCGAGGCCTACCCGAGTCAGAGGAAGCCGAAGATCTACAGACCACGCTACAGGTGATGTTCAACAACCTCTTGGGAGCCCCAGCGGATACACATATCGGTATGGACAGAGCCCACAGAGCCCTTCGCCCGAAAGGCCCTCCCTCTAAACCAAGAGACATTATTTGCCGGCTACAATCATACCCGCTGAAAGAGGACATTATGCGTAAAGCACGTTCTATCCGCAATCTGGTCTTTGACAATTCCCAAGTGCAGATCTACCCAGACCTATCGTGGATCACGCTCCAGAAGCGCAGGCTCCTGCAACCGCTGCTGCGCTCATTGCAAGAAAACGACATTCCTTACAGATGGGGCTTTCCCTTCAGCTTGAGCACCCGGCATCGAGGAAAATCTGCTGCCCTACGCTACCCAGAGGATCTGGACTCCTTCTGTGACGCCTTGGGGATCTCCCTCCCCCAACTGCCGGACTGGGATTTGGTGGCCACCCCACCCCACCTCCGGTATTATGGCAAAAGGTCCTGCCGACCAAGCGCTCCAGAGGACGGGAGCCCCTGCGCAAATCACCCAAACATTGGGCACCCAGTTAATCTGCCCATGTTCCTCTCTCTGCCTGGCCAGGCAATGCTGAGAGCCACTCAGTGCTCATGGACGACTACAAGCCTTCTTTATGTGACTATCCCCCCGATGGCCCTTGCTTTGTTTTTGGTTTTGATGCCCGGGCTGTGTTGGTTCAGCCCTCCCTAGTTGGTTGACTTCACGGTTACAGACCCCCCGTGGTTTTACCACCAGTTAGTTCCTTCTTGGACCTTGGTCCATCCGAGTCTCCCCGACCTGAGTTTTTTTATTTTTTTTGACCCTCAGTCGGGGAGTCCAATCGGAACTGGTTAAGGCCCTGTGACCCCTCGGTCTATTAGTGCCTATTTGCGAAATGTTTGATTTGTTTGTTATTACTGTTCTTACCCTCTTTTTTCCCCTTTTTTGTAGATTTCTCTGTCTTTCTCTTCCGCAGTCTGCTTCCCGGCCCCATTGGCTCCTGGCCCTGCTCGTGTGGACGCCGCCCTCCTCAGCCTGGTCGAAACATCAGCCTCACCAGATAAGTACCGCTATAGCACACCCCTCACTGTACAATGGCTAGGATTTTCTCACTGAACGTACACGGACTTAACTCCAACAAAAAAAGACATTTGGCGCTCCGGGAGTTTAGGCAGTCAGGGGCGGACATTATTATGGTGCAGGAAACGCACTTTAACAAGGGGGACTCCTTCACGTTTGCTTCTAGGCACTTCCCTCAAGTATTCCAGGCCTTCAGCCAGCATAAGCGGGCGGGCGTCGCCATCCTGTTTAGGAAGGGAACCCCCTTTACTTGCTCCTCCTCCTACCTGGATCCACGGGGACACTTTCTCATACTTCGAGGTCTCTGGCGGACACAGGCCATTACCCTCTGCGTCGTATATGCCCCGAATACACGACAAAACTGCTTCCTCAGCAGGGTTCAAGCCCGCCTCTCCCGAGAGCCCCATGGCTTCCTGGTGATCGGGGGAGACTTTAACCTGGCCCACTCCGCAACCCATGACCGCCTAGTGGCAAGCCCCCGTGCACCACAACCCCGTACCCTCAGAGACTCAAAGATGTTTCGACAGCTTACCAGGAGACACGCCTGGTTCGATGCCTGGAGGGCCCTTCACCCGGGAGACCGCCAATACACGTTCTACTCAGCCCCCCACCGCACCCACTCGCGCATAGACTATTTCTTCGTGAATAATAACACACTGCGTATCACGGAATTGGCGCGCATACTGCCCATCTCCTGGTCCGATCATGCCCCCATCACGCTCTCACTAAACCTAGACACCCCACTACACCGACCCTACAACTGGAGGATGAACACCTTCCTTCTACAGCACACCCCCTCGAAAGTTGAGTTAGAGACCACCCTACGGCACTACTTTGTCGAAAACGACACTCCGGACGTCACCCCCTCCATACTGTGGGCTGCCCACAAGGCTGTTCTGCGGGGACGATGCTTGGCTCTCTCCTCAGCAATGAAGAGGGATGCCAACGCAGCTAGACTGCTGGCAGAAAAACAACTGAGGGACCTTGAGGCCCAACTCCCGCGCTCGCCGACCACCTCACTCCTACGTCGTATAGTGCGGGTTCGCATGACGCTTCGAGACCTTGCGATGGGCCAAGTGGAAAAGGCGTTGATACGCCTAAAACAGCTTTACTACGATAAAGGCAACAAGGTGCAATCACTCTTGGCTCGGAAATTGACAGATCGGGCACTAGCATCTACCCCTTCGCAAATACGGAACAGAGGGGGCGACCTGATCACCCACCCCCAGGACATAGCAAATACCTTCGCTGACTTTTACGCAGACCTCTACAACAAAGCAGAGATCCCACACTATCCCCCCTCACCCGATTTGACAGATCGGATGACTCAATACCTAGAACAGGCGGGACTACCCCAACTCCGCGAGGAAGACATACGGGACCTTAACGCCCCAATTTCGGCGGAGGAACTAGCGGCGACTGTTAAAGACCTACCAGCCCATAAGTCCCCTGGCCCGGACGGGTTGCCGTACGAATACTATAAAACCTTCTTGCCTCTCTTGAGTCCCCATATGACCAGGTTATTTAACGCCTTTCTCCAACAGACTCCCATTCCGAGTGACATGCAGGGTTCCTTTTTGACCCTCATTCCGAAGCCGGATAAGGACCCTGCCTCATGCACCAGTTACAGGCCTATAGCCCTACTGAATTCAGACCTGAAGATTTTCACTAAACTTCTATCGATCAGGCTGAATGTTATCCTCCCCTCCCTGATACATCTGGATCAGGTGGGATTTGTCCCCCTACGTTAGGCAGGAGACAACACAAGGAAGGTCATTGACTTGATAGATGTTGCTAACAGAGATAAAGTAGAAGCCCTGATCCTCAGTCTTGACGCGGAGAAGGCCTTCGATCGCTTGAGTTGGCCCTTTATGTTAGCCACCCTGCGACATATGGGTTTCAGGGGCCCGTTCCTGCAGGCGGTGCAACACCTCTACACAAATCCCACCTCCCAAGTCAAAACCCCCTTTGCCTCATCCCCCTCCTTCTCAATAGCTAATGGTACACGCCAGGGCTGCCCGCTCTCGCCATTGCTCTTTGCCCTGTGTGTGGAGCCCCTGGCGGCGACCATCAGGGGGAATCCGGACATCAAGGGCGTTTCGGTGAGGGGGAAGGAATTTAAAATTTCCCTATTCGCGGATGATATCATCCTTACCCTAACTCGCCCCGAGATATCCCTGCCTAACCTCCACGCTGAATTAGATAAATACGGGTTGCTTTCGGGGTATAAAACGAACGCGTCGAAGTCCACGGCCCTCCCAGTTAACATCCCGGTAGAGGGGGTCCATCAGTTAAAGTTGAACTTTCCCTATAAGTGGGAAGAGTCCTCTCTTAGATATCTGGGGGTCCGTCTGACCCCATCCTTTAGCTCCCTTTACCAAGCCAACTTCCCCCATTGTATCAAACAATCAGAGAGCTCATCGTATTTCCCTCTTGGGACGAATAACGTCCATCAAAATGGTCATTCTCCCCAAGCTCCTATATCTATTTCAGACGTTACCTATCCCTATCTCATACGCCCAGCTACGCAAGCTCCAGAGCGATATCCTCCGGTATGTCTGGAACTATAAAAAGCACAGGATACCGTGCTCGGTCATGATGGCATCACGTAGGGAGGGGGGTCTGGAGTTCCCTAACTTTGTCCGCTACTACCAAGCAGCCCAGCTCCGTGCGGTTGTCTCCTGGTTTCCCCAGAGGTCCTACAATAAATGGACGGAGGTGGAGAAGATTTGGTTAGCCCCAGTACACCCCAACAGCCTCCTCTGGGATGCAGACGTGAAGGTGGACCCCGTTGGCCTATTAGGCTCCATGTCCTTACTTCGAGGGCTCTGGCGCAAGCTGTCCCGTGAAACAGACCTCATGTCAAAATATTCACTGATAAACTCTTTCATCTGCAACCCTAAAATACCAGACAGCCTAACCCACCAGATGTCCTGGCCCTGGGCCTCGCGGAACTTATTCCACTTCGGCCATCTAGTTGACCCAAGATCCCGTAGGCTGCTGACATTCTCGGAGCTCCAAACCAAACACGACCTGCCACGACAGGCGTTCTATAGTTACCTGCAGATCAGGCATTTCGCCCAGACCATAGCCCCACAACTTCAATTCTCGCCCCCCTCCACGTTTGAACGTATTGTTCTGGAGGGACGTCACAGGAGGGGACAGATCACGGACATGTACCAGATTTTGAATGAGTTTAACATCCCGGCTCACGGGAAACATGCCTACATGCTGCGATGGGAGAGAGAGCTGGGAGAGGTGCTGTCGGAGGAGGCATGGCAGGCCGTCTGGAGGCAAGCTGCTAAAAGCTCCCTGTGCACCCTGTACAGGGAAAACTCATACAAGATTCTTTTTTTTTGGTACCAGACCCCAGATATACTCCATAAAATTTACCCCTCCACATCCGACCGCTGCTGGCGCTGCCTGCAGGACAGAGGCTCTCTCTTCCACGTGTACTGGTCCTGTCCCCTCTTGGTCCCGTTCTGGCAATCCACACAACAACTACTGACCCGTCTCCTTGAGGTACCAATTCCCCTGACACCCAAACTGTTTTTGCTGGGCCTTGAGCAGCCTAAAGTTGCCAAACCCTACAAAAAACTACTTAGACATATTTTGACGGCAGCCAGATGCCTAGTGGCTCTCAACTGGAAAAGGACCGTACCCCCGTCCCAGGAGGCCCTGTACTCCAGGATCAAAGACGTGGAACTCATGGAGAGGATGACGGCCAGGATACGAAATAGGCTAGAGGACCATGATGAGGTCTGGAGGGAGTGGCGCCGGCAGGAGGACATCCCGGGAGCGGGCGTGGGAGCAGACGTGGTAACTTAGACCTTCTCTTCACTGTCTCTTCTCTTAATTTCTCTCCCCCCTTTTCTCTCTTTCTTCTCTCCCCCCCTTTTTTCTTTTTCCTCCCCTCTGAACTTTTACTTTTTTATTTTTTATTTTATTTTATTTAATGTTGCAGAATACTGATGCAGTCGTGTTGGTGCTCCTCACTGTTTGATACTGCCCATTGTATTATGTTTGTAGACTTTGCCACTGACGGGGTGGGCCCTTCCATTTCCTATTTGCATCTCCCGGCCCACGGGCCCTTGCCCCACTATGTTTGCTTCTTGTATGACATAGGCTGCTGTCTATTGGCATATGTCCATTATCTCTTTTTTTGATCTTTTGGTATCTCTGTATTCTTATGACCTGTGAACTGCTTCATATAAATAATAAAAAAAAAACGTTAATTGGAAAAAAAAAAAAAAGACAAGCCATGACCCTTATACTGTTGAAAATTCCTTTTATTTCCCAGAGGTTAATTTTGGCTCTTCTAGTTTATTCAAACTTTTTATAACATCAAAGTATAAGTGCACCTTAAAATGGTAGTGACTTAAAGAATAACTCCAGGTCCTGTCTTTATCTAAACTGGCCATTGCATGACCTCTATACTACTGCAGAGAATAAACCACTCTTTCAGTAAAAATAACACTTCATGATACAACATGCCTCCCTCTGGCTTTAAATGATCTTAAAGCGGAGTTCCACCCAAAAATGGAACTTCCGCTTTTCGGAATCCTGCCCCCCTCTTGTGTCACATTTGGCATCTTTCAGGGGGGAGGAGGAAGCAGATACCTGTGTAATCCAGGTATTTGCTCCCACTTCTGAGCATAGAACGCCTCGGGCGACCTATGCCACGTTCGGCGCCTACTTCGTCCCCCCGCTGTCTTCTGGGAGACACACAGGTCCCAGAAGACAGCAGGGACCAGTGGGATCGCGCAGGGCGACTCGCGCATTCGCAGTAGGGAACCCTTACCGAAGATGGCGGCACCTTTACCCGAGAGCTGAGGGACAGATCGGCTTCCGGTGCCGACATCGCGGGCGCCCTGGACAGTTAAGTGTCCTAATATTAAAAGTCAGCAGCTGCAGTATTTGTAGCTCCTGATTTTTTTTTTTATTTTTTTTTCAGTGGAACTCCGCTTTAAAGTGAACCTGTGTTTTTCCCATGCTTAACTGTCTACTCTCCCACTGCTTATACTTCTAACTTCTTTTTTCTCCCTTGTCCGCTGAAGCAAAGTAGAAAAACACTGCACATTGGCATGGGGAATGTATGACTCTCTCTCTCTCTCTGTACTCCCACAATGCAATTCTGGATGCCTAAACAGTCAATCATCTGACTCAAGCAGCAGAGATACTACTTAGCTCTATGTAAGCTTTAAAGAGAGAGATTTGGAGCTTACACAGACCTTCTTCACTTTGCTTGCTCCCCCCCCCCCTTTCCTGAACTGCATGCTCGGATGAGGGTCTGGTATAGATTTTGAGGGGGGGGCCACAATTTTTTTTGGCATGGGGTTCCCCTTTAAATTCATAGCAGACCCGAAAGGCCTGGTATGGGTTGAATGGGGGGGGGGGGGAACCCACACTGTTTTTTTTCACATTTTTTAATTGCCGGCATTTTTTTGTTTACATTTCAACTCTCAGTGGGTAAGCCCGCTGACAGCTGATGAGTCATCGGTTGTTAAAGCTGATTAAGGAGCAGGCTTCCCGGCCTGCTCCTAACAACCAGCTATTCTTCACACATAATTTGAATTGGTCGATTGTTTTTCGACCGATTCAAATTCAAATCGTTCTGAAAATTTGGAATTTGTTAGAAAACGAATATACGAAATGAAATCAAACAAATTTCAATGAAATTCATTACTATGTCTTTCGGAGATTCGGATATTGCCAAAACCCTGAATAACCCCAAATTTTCTGAATTTACATTCGGACCGAAACGAATTGCACATGTCTAGTAAAGAGTGACAGAGTCACTTTAAAGTCTGACAAACACAGAAAGCAATTTATTCTGACTGCTTAGTTTAGGAGATCAGCCAAATACCTCATCCAAAAACAGCAGGACTGGAGTTCTTCTTTAAGTTTACCAGTATTTAGCCTTGCATTTTACCTCTGGCAATGTGCTCAATTGCCAGCAGAATTTATTCAATATATTCAATATGAAATAGACCTGATACAAGACTCAAAGACCTCAATGCTGTTTGCATGACTATATAGGACAATGTAGGGATAAGGTTTCACAAAGCATAAATGACATCTGTATAATGGTATGAGAATAGCTTGTACTGTACTCATAGGTCTGCAAATCTTTGCTTCAGGTCTGATTGAGTCCGCACCATTAAACAGCAAGAGACCATGCAGCAGCTTAGACAGGCAGCTTTCCATTTAAATTCACACCAGTCTTCTCTAGACACACTATCACAAAAACAGACTTTAATCACAGCTAGGGCACAAGTAACTGTAAAAAAAAAAGGTCTACTATAATTAACATTTAATTGTTTTAATTCTCCGAATGACTGTTATATTCTTGTTATTAATTCAGATCCTTTTCAGCACAGTTACCTATGTAGCCATTTGCAAAAATGCATTATATTATGAGTGTTAGCAATTATTCACCAATAAATGAATTGTGCAGCTATGATGACACAACACATACACAATATAGTAATACGATGACCCAAGAAATGAGTTATTCGCAAGCTTGTAGTTCTAACTCTAAAAATGATCCTTTGTGATAATAATGAGATAACATTGTGAGTTCAATGCTACAAGCATCTTTTTATTGAAGTAAAATGCCCAAAAGACGATTAAAGGAGAACTACAGTAATGGCAGAAATAATCATTATATTTAATAAATAATCGGTTACTGAAAATTCCACTGCATATTTTATTTGTAAAATGTGAATTCAAGATTCCAATTTCTAACACACTTACTGTCGGCAGTGACTAAACTCATTCAAGTGGAATGCAGAACATTTTTGTGCCGAGAATACTTTGGGATTCTAGGGTTTCATTTTAGTGAATGCTACATTTTGCCTGTTGTTCTCCTTTAATTAGAATGTTGTTGAATGTTTGTCTGTATATGCATGATAAAATATAGTTACTCATCCATTAACACATTACTACATTACTAAAATGACTGTCATGCTGTGTATCAATGACCAGATGTGACATGCATGCAAATCCAGAGCTTCTTCCCAGCAAGAGGAGATCACTTGGATCTCATAGTTGCTCTTTGATCTCTAGGAGCTATCCTCTCACCTCCCTTTGTGACTAAGTCTCCATTACCAACATTGTCCCCGCAGCAGCAGTCACCTATACCAGTTAAGCAAAGGAGGACAGGTTAGACACAGGTCAGAGGAATCCACAAGAAAGAAAGCCTTTTGCAGCACAATTATATTCACAATGCATTATGGTGATGGTTTTTTTATTCTCTTGTAAATGACTGATCTTTGCCAACGCTGATTTACTCCTTTGTTTCTCTTTGTTTAAAAAAGTTAATTTAGCAATCATGTTGAAGATGTCTCTATTTTAATAAACCTTCTTGCAAGCACCTACATCAAAAAGATTGAATGGCTATAAAAACATATTTTATTGTATTGCCCTGTAATAAAATATGGGTAATAAGATATGGGTATCTGCACAAGTTAGCAGTTTTTTCCCCATTTATTGGAACACATCACACCTGAACTAGATCTAAAACAACAACACGTTAACCTGCATTTAATGCTAAATGGATGGGGCATTCCTTTAGTACCAGCCAAACTCTGTGGAAAAGAGTAGCAGCATACAGGCAAGGAAAAAGATGTATACCGTATTTATCGGCGTATAACACGCACCGGCGTATAACACGCACCCCAAGTTTAGGAGGGAATTTTAAGGAAAAAAACTTTTAGGAGGGAAATTCAAGGAAAAAAAACTTACATTTAAATGCAGCATGCAGCCTTGCCCAGTGTCCATCTGCAGTGGGCAGCCTTGCCCAGTGTCCATCTGGATGGGGCATTCCTTTAGTACCAGCCAAACTCTGTGGAAAAGAGTAGCAGCATACAGGCAAGGAAAAAGATGTATACCGTATTTATCGGCGTATAACACGCACCGGCGTATAACACGCACCCCAAGTTTAGGAGGGAATTTTAAGGAAAAAAACTTTTAGGAGGGAAATTCAAGGAAAAAAAACTTACATTTAAATGCAGCATGCAGCCTTGCCCAGTGTCCATCTGCAGCCTTGCCCAGTGTCCATCTGTCCATCTGCAGCCGTGCCCAGTGTCCATCTGTCCATCTGCAGCCGTGCCCAGTGTCCATCTGTCCATCTGAAGCCTTGCCCAGTGTCCATCTGTCCATCTGCAGCCGTGCCCAGTGTCCATCTGTAGCCTTGCCCAGTGTCCATCTGTCCATCTGCAGCCGTGCCCAGTGTCCATCTGTCCATCTGCAGCCGTGCCCAGTGTTCATCTGTCCATCTGCAGCCTTGCCCAGTGCCTTTGCGATCGTGTCAGTCCCCGGCGGTTTTTAAAATTTGGCGCCGATTTCTGTGGAGAGGAGCGAGCGGGGCCGAGTGTACTTTGGCTGGACTCGGCTCCTCTCGCAGTTCCGCCCATCTCCACTGACTGCGCCGCTGACGGAGAAAGCCGAGTGTACTTCGGCTAGACTCGTGTCTGCTCACAGTCACAGGCAGGACTGCGAGAGGAGCCGAGACTAGGCGAAGTACACTCGGCTTTCTCTATGTCAGTGGCACAGTCAGAGATGGGCGGGACTGCGAGAGGAGCCGAGTAAAGCCGATTGTACTTCGGCTCCGCTCGCTCCTCTCGCTCGTTTTCAGCAGGGGAACTCGACGGAGTATCGGCGTATAACACGCACCCACGATTTTCCCCTGATTTTAAGGGGAAAAAAGTGCGTGTTATACGCCGATAAATACGGTACTTATTGTGTTTTTTCTTTTGGGCTTGTTTTTGCATTTATTGTATAGACCACTGATCTTTAGGTTAAATTATATGTAAACCCTTACAATGGACATTTTTCATTTGCTTTCTTTTGGTTTACAAAATATATCACAGAACGTATTTCATAAGGCCTCATCATGATTATGTCATTAGCTACAACCTATGTCCTATCGTCTAAGACTCCATTCACACAGGGGCAACACGACTTCCAGCGTGACTTTGGGAGGCAACTTGGACACGACTTGAGTATGAATCACAGCGCGACATGAAGCTACTTACAAGGCAACTTCAAGTTGCCTCCAGGACAGGAGGCTTTCCAGTGGCCAATCAAACAAGAATCAGCTCTGTGGGAGGGAGGGGAGGGAGGGGTTTGCCTGAGATATGTATGTTCTCTTCCTGTATTGTTGCTTCTGTTAAAACAGTGATCCGACTTCTGAGGCGAATTCCATTGAAATCAATGGGTACAAGTTGCCTACAAGTCGCCTAGAAGTCGGATTGTGGTAGTACAGGAACCTTTTCTGAAGTCGGAGCGACTGCAGTAGTGTGCATTAAGACGGCTCCATTCACTTCCATTGATTTTTTCATGCAGCGCGACTTGAGGCGACTAGGGGTGACTTGCTTGAAGTCGGATCCAAAGTCGTCCCTGTGTGAATGGGCTCTTAGGGGATGGTATATGCTGTAGGCATATATTGTGAAAATATGTTGTGGGTCTTGTTTTACGTTTTCGCACTTTAGTCCATAGAATTCAATAAACGACAGCTATATGACCTCGTCCTAAAAAGTGACTTTAACTTGTCTGTCCTACACTTCAATACTTTCCACTAAAATACTATTATCACATCACCATCTTAGTGAATATATTTGGCTGTTTCCACATGTTAAATATGCACAAAGCAGAAAACTGAAAATATTATATTAAACAAGCAAAAGCTGAGGAAAAATAAAGCTGTATTAAACTTTATTATAACTGAAATGCAGAAAACAGAGAGGCAGAAATCACAGCAGGCCCTCAGAGAGTGTTTATGTTGGAATGGATGCCTTATCAGTAATCCTTGTGGGTGTCCTCTGGAGACCTTTTCCAGCTGTTTTAGTGTCACCAAGAATATTGTTAAATAACATAGATTGTCCTAACAAAGCTGATTGAAAAGACAAAAAGACTGTTCACCACCTGCAAACTGACATCAAACAAATGTAATGTAATACACAAAGCACAAATATATATATATATATATACAGTGAGGGAAAAAAGTATTTGATCCCATGCTGATTTTGTACGTTTGCCCACTGACAAAGAAATGCTCAGTCTATAATTTTAATGGTAGGATTATTTTAACAGTGAGAGACAGAATAACAACAAAAGAAAATCCAGAAAAACAAGTTATCAATTGATTTGGGTTTTAATGAGTGAAATAAGTATTTGCCCCCTTCGCAAAACATGACTTAGTACTCAGTGGCAAAACCCTTGCTGGCAATCACAGAGGTCAGACGTTTCTTGCAGTTGGCAACCAGGCTTTCACACATCTCAGGAGGGATTATGTCCCACTCCTCTTTGCAGATCCTGTCCAAGTCATTAAGGTTTTGAGGTTGACGTTTGGTAACTCCAACCTTCAGCTCCCTCCACATATTTTCTATGGGATTAAGGTCTGGAGACTGGCTAGGCTAGCTGGACCTTAATGTGCTTCTTTTTGAGCCACTCCTTTGTTGCCTTGGCCATGTGTTTTGGGTCATTGTCATGCTGGAATAGGAGGAACTCACCCAAGATTTGACTGTACATGACCCCATCCCATCCACTGTCCCTTTCATGCAGTGAAGTTGTGCTTTCCCCTTATCAGAAAAACACCCCCAAAGCATAATGTTTCCACCTCCATGTTTGACAGTGGGGATGATGTTCTTGGGGTCATAGGCAGCATTCCTCCTTCTCCAAACAAGGTGAGTTGAGTTGATGCCAAAGAGCTTGATTTGGGTCTCATCTGACGACAACACTTTCGCCTGGGTTTTCTCTGAATCATTCAGATGTTCATTAGCAAACTTCAGACAAGCCTGTACATGTGCTTTCTTAAGCAGGGGGACCTTGCGGGCACTGCAGGATTTCAGTCCTTCATGGCATCTCCATGCAAGATCTCACCTTGTGGAGTTTCAATGATCATGAGAAAGGTGAGGAATCAGCCCAGAACTACAAAGGAGAATCTTTTTAATGATCTCAAGGCATAGTCACCAAGAAAATAATCTCCCCAGACTGAATCTTGTCCCTGACATCCTTGGACAACTCTTTGGTCTTGGCCATGGTGGGTAGATTGGAATCTGATTGATTGCTTCTGTTGACAGGTGTCCTTTATACAGGTAACCAGCTGAGATTAGGAGCACTCCCTTTAAGGAAGCGCTCCTAATCTCAGTTGGTTACCCGTATAGAGGACACCTGGGAGCCAGAAATCTTGCTGATTGATAGGGGATCAAATACTTATTGCACTCATTAAAATGCAAATCAATTCATAACTTTTTTGAAATGTGTTTTTTTCTGAATATTTTTGTTGTTATTCTGTCTCTCACTGTTAAAATAATCCTACCATTAAAATTATAGACTGATAATTTCTTTGTTAGTGGGCAAACATACAAAATCAGCAGGGGATGAAATACTTTTTTCCCTCACTGTATATACAGTATCTCACAAAAGTGAGCACACCCCTCACATTTTTGAAAATATTTTATTATATTTTATTATACCTTTACATGTGACAACAATGAAGAAATTACACTTTGCTACAATGTAAAGTAGTGAGTGTACAGCTTGTATAACAGTGTAAATTTGCTGTCCCCTCAAAATAACGCAACACACAGCCATTGATCTCTAAACCGCTGGCAACAAAAGTGAGTGCATCCCTAAGTGAAAATGTCCAAATTGGGCCCAATTAGCCATTTTCCCTCCCTGGTGTCATGTGACTCGTTAGTGTTACAAGGTCTTGGGTATGAATGGGGAGCAGGTGTGCTAAATTTGATGTTATCGCTCTCACTCTCTCATACTGGTTACTGGACGTTCAACATGGCACCTCATGGCAAAGAACTCTCTAAGGATCTGAAAAAAAAGAATAGTTGCTCAACATAAAGATGGTCTAGGCTATAAGAAGATTGCCAAGACCCTGAAACTGAGCTGGAGCACGGTGGCCAAGACCATACAGCGGTTTAACAGGACAGGTTCCACTCAAAACAGGCCTTGCCATAGTCGACCAAAGAAGTTGAGTGCACGTGCTCAGCATCATATCCAGAGGTTGTCTTTGGGAAATAGACGTATAAGTGCTGCCAGCATTGCTGCAGAGGTTGAAGAGGTGGGGGGTCAGCCTGTCAGTGCTCAGACCATACACCGCACACTGCATCAAATTGGTCTGCATGGCTGTCATCCCAGAATGAAGCCTCATCTAAAGATGATGCACAAGAAATCGTTTGCTGAAGGCAAGCAGACTAAGGACATGGATTACTGGAACCATGTCCTGTGGTCTGATGAGACCAAAATAAACCTATTTGGTTCAGATGCTGTCAAGCGTGTGTGGCGGCAACCAGGTGAGGAGTACAAAGACAAGTGTGTCTTGCCTACAGTCAAGTATGGTGGTGGGAGTGTCATGGTCTGGGGCAGCATGAGTGCTGCTGGAAATCTGGGGAGCTACAGTTCATCGAGGGAACCATGAATGCCAACATGTACTGTGACATACTGAAGCAAAGCATGATCCCCTCCCTTCAGAGACTGGACCGCATGGCAGTATTCCAACATGATAAAGACCCCAAACACACCTCCAAGACGACCACTGCCTTGCTAAAGAAGCTGAGGGTAAAGGTGATGGACTGCCCAAGCATGTCTCCAGACCTAAACCCTATTGAGCATCTGTGGGGCATCCTTAAACGGAAGGTGGAGGAGCGCAAGGTCTATGACATCTACCAGCTCTGTGATGTCATCATGGAGGAGTGGAAGAGAACTCTAGTGGCAACCTGTGAGGCTCTGGTGAACTCCATGCCCAAGTGGGTTAAGGCAGTGCTGAAAAATAATGGTGGCAGCACAAAATATTGACACTTTGGGTCCAATTTGGACATTTTCACTTAGGGGTGTACTCACTTTTATTGCCAGCGGTTTAGACAATAATGGCTTTGTGTTGAGTTATTTTGAGGGGACAGCAAATTTACACTGTTATACAAGCTTTACACTCACTACTTTACATTGTAGCAAAGTGTCATTTCTTCAGTGTTGTTACATGAAAAGATATAACAACATATTTACAAAAATGTTAGGGGTGTACTCACTTTTGTGAGATCCTGTACACAGATAAAAAAAAACTCACATACATAAATAATTCCTAAAGAGATCTTGGCACTCGAATATTGTAGAGAAGTAGCACCTTAATGCACTTCATGATAAAAACAAATAAGCAGATGATGTCGTTTATTGAGAATACACCACATCACGTGTTTATTCCAACACCAAGGCCATGTGTGCATTCTTTTTTTGGGAACAACATTCTGCATATAAAGCATAAGTCATCTGCTAGCATTAATAAAATACAACGAATTATGGAAAAAATACAGTATATCTAACACATATCTGCATATACTTGTACAATGATACTGTAATATAAAAGAAAATATTTTAGATATGTAACAAAAAAGCTGTGAAAATTTATCATCCCAGCCTACTTTAGTCCTGTTGGGTCATTTAATATGTCCCTAAATGCACAGGAAGAATATTATGGACCAGAACAACTCCTATCAATGAATAAGCATGCATTGTACATTTTTAATATGCCGAAAACGAAAAAAAAAAGGCAGCTAAAAGATTATTTATGAACTATCAAAATTCCTGGTGGAGGATGATCAGACATATGGATTGTGGGTTTGTATTTACCAGTGTAGGCCAGCTGTAATGGTTTAATGGTTGATCAGTGAGTCGCTCTAGTAACACAGGTGAACAGCTGAACGATTGGAGGGGTGGGACGAAGGACCATGGAAAAAGGGCCACCTCACTGGAAATAAAGTACTCTAGTAGAAATCAGGGAGGAGCTCCCCGCAGTAGCTAGGTCTTCTTTAGGAAATACATGCTATAAGGCTTTGGCCCAACTGCCTGCATGCTGTTTCTGACAGAAGAGGGCACTCTTCTGCCTCATTAGGTGTCTGAGCTGCTTCCGGTTGAGGGGAAGCTGAGAAATGTATAATCCTTGGGCATGTCCCGGAACCCAGAGAGTTGTGGGAAATGTTAAAGGGGCCTGAGTCTGTATCTGAACATGGTGAGTAAATGAGCCCTCGGCTACAACATCAATCAGTTAAAGCATATATTTACATTCTAAATAAGGATGTAAAAGACTAAGAAAATTAAAATATAATACTTCCAGAATACTTACCAGGTGGTCCTAAATCACCTGGCCGCCCATCTTGTCCAGGTAGCCCAGGATCACCAGGAAGACCACGGGAGCCAGGTAAACCCGGAAAGCCAACACCAGGAAGCCCGCTTTCCCCACGACGACCTTTTAGGCCTAAGGGGCCTGGGAATCCCTTCTCACCAGGATTACCAGTTCCACCTTCACCCTAAGGTTTGAAAGTATAGAAGACAATAGAAATAAGAGGTCCTCAGTGCACATGCAGCTCTATATAAATTTCAAAGTGTATGCATAGAAATTCATATTACAATAAGGGAAAAAAGTATTTGATCAGTCTATGATTTTAATGGTAGGTTTATTTGAACAGTGAGAAACAGAAAAACAACAAAAATATCCAGAAAAATGCGTTTCAAAAAAGTTATAAATTGATTTGCATTTTAATGAGTGAAATAAGTATTTGATCTCCTATCACTCAGCAAGATTTATGGCACCCAGGTGTCTTCTATACAGGTAACGAGCTGAGATTAGGAGCACTCCCCTAAAGGGAGTGCTCCTAATCTAATTTTAATAGCTATATAAAAGACACCTGTCAACAGAAGCAATTAATTAATAAGATTCCAATCTCTCCACCATGGCCAAGACCAAAGAGCTGTCCAAAGATGTCAGGGACAAGATTGCAGACTTACACAAGGTTGGAATGGGCTACAAGACCATCGCCAAGCAGCTTGGTGAGAGGGTGACAATAGTTGGTGTCAATCTCCCTCAGGGGTTCCATGCAAGATCTCACCTTGTGGAGTTTCAATGACAATGAGAAAGGTGAGGAATCAGCCCAGAACTACACAGGAGAATTTCGTCAATGATCTCAAAGCAGCTTTTTGAGATTGGAATGAAGGACACCTATTTTGTAAACGCTATAACTTTTGCGCAAACCAATCAATAAACGCCGATTGCGGTTTTTTTTTAACCAAAAATATGTAGAAGAATACGTATCGGCCTAAACTGAGGATTTTTTTTTATTTTTTTTAAATTGGGATATTTATTATAGCAAAAATCAAAAAATATTGTGTTGTTTTGAAAATTGTCGGCCTTTTTTGTTTATAGCGCAAAAAATAAAAATCGCAGAGATGATCAAATACCACCAAAAGAAAGCTCTATTTGTGGGAAAAAAAGGACGTCAATTTTGTTTGGGAGCCACGTCGCACGACCGCGCAATTGTCATTCAAAGCGTGACAGTGCCGAAGGCTGAAATTTCGCCTGGGCAGGAAGGGGGTTATGTGCCCAGTAAGGAAGGGGTTAAAATGCAAATCAGTTGATAACTTTTTTAAATGTGTTTTTCTGGATATTTATGTTGTTATTCTGTCTCTCAATGTTAAAATAAACCTACCATATAAATTATAGACTGATGATTTCTTTGTCAGTGGGCAAACGTACAAAATCAGCAGGGAATCAAATACTTTTTTCCCTCACTGTACCTAGGTAGGAACAAAAGTTAGACGACTGATAAATATTTAAAACTTTGCAACTCTTGCTGCAAATACACAGCCTCAGTGTTGTGCCTGAATATTTAAATTCTACCTGCCTTTACTGACCTGGCCACAGCACAAGATTCAACAGTGGCAGAAGAGTCATTGTAAACCTGACCCTGATACTCACAAAAAGACGCAAAAACCATGACAATTTTCATGAGATGAAAAAATATACTGTATACTTGAAAGGAAGGGAAGGTTATAAAAAGTAGTCAAACAAAGGTGATTTGGAGGGTAAAAATGCACTAATTGACAATACTATTCCCACAAACAAACAGAAATTAGATCATGTCCTTTTTAGCACTTGAGATTGATATATCTGAACCTAATTTACAAAAATTCTTTCCTTTTTTTGAAGGTCTCTAACTGGTCCACTTCACACAATTTTTCCTACACTTCATATATTTAGGTTTTTATATCTGATATTGTTGAAGAGAAAAGAAGCCTGTCTGGGGTATTGCATGAGATATAGTTACCCTTTTTTTTTCTCTATCCTTACCTAACATACATGAACGTGTTTGCTGTGGACTGCACTGACTTTAACAAAAAAATAAAATAATTTTGGATCCTATACCTCTCTTTTAAAGTGTATGGTGGTGAAGCTTATTGTGTGTCAGTGACCATGAATATATCACTAGGTACAACATTCTAAAGCCTCGTACACACGGTCGGACTTCAAACAAACTTTTTCATGGATTTTTGTCCGAAGAGAGTTGGCCGGGCACACCCATAGCATACACACAGCAGGACTTTTCTGCAAACTTTCCCAAAACTTTCCCAACATCACGTGGTTTTTCTGCTCTTTTCTGCGCTTTACCGCCACCCTTTGGTCAACTTCTGCTATTGTTGTTTGATTTTAACATTGGTTCTGGGCATGTGTAATTTGTACTTCGGACAAAAGTCCGATGGATTTCTGTACACACAATAGGACTTTGCACCATCAGACTTTTATTGCCGAAAAATTTGTCTGTTTGCAGAGCGAACTTTTGTCCGATGGAAACCGAAAAAGTTTGTCCAATGGAGTGTACACATGGACGGATTTTTAGGAAAACGTGCTCATTTTGAAGTTTGTGGGCAAAAAGTCAGACCGTGTGTACGGGCCTTAAGATGTACTAGTTCAGTGCAAATCATTTAAAGTTTTAAAACTTTCAAAGTTTTCTGTCTCCAAAAATAATCTGAAATATTAGTAAAGTTGGACAAATTAGAGTGGTGTGCTGCAGTAGCCTATTTCTGCACAATTCTAAATAATAGCATGGAGCAAAATGTAATTCTGAAATAAATAAGTCTTACTATATTAGGATTCTAGAGCTAGCACTTCCGCCTGGCAGCACTAAGGTTGTCAGTTTGAATCCTAACCATGGCACTACCTGCCTGGAGTTTGCATGTTCTCCTTGTGCCTGCGTGGGTTTGCTCCAGGTACTCTGCTTTCCTCCCAGACTCCAAAGACATGTAGGTAGGTTAATGTGCTCCTGTCTAAACAGGCCCTAGTATGTGTGACTATGAATGTTACCTTAGCTTAGACTGTAAGTTCCTTGAGGGCAAAGACCTATGTGAATGTACAATATACTGTATATGTCAAGCGCTGCATAAATTGTTGGTGCTATATAAGTACCTATAATAAATAATAAAATAGGAGAGCTAATCATCTGAATGTGAAACTTACAGGGAATCCTTTTCGACCTGGCAAACCTGGGAGACCATCTCTTCCCGCCCTTCCTGGAAGTCCAGGAGCTCCTCTAAGTCCCACAGCTCCAGGATCTCCACGAACTCCACGACCTGATGGGTAGACCGGTTCACCTTTTTCTCCTTTAAATCCTGGAGCACCAGCACCTCCAGAAGAGCCCTACACAGAAGAAAAGCAAAAAACAAAACAAAAAAAACACAATTTTTTTCAACTTCACTTATGATTTATGATATTTGATTGGAAATATCTCTAATTGTTAGACCGATTTTTAAAGCATTAATACTATTCTAAATTAAATCTAAATTTCACTAGTTTACAAACTAAAAGTTTTGACCCTAACATAACCCCCATCCGCAACTAAACAACACAGAACTTTAGTATTTCTAGTAGATAATTACAACCACTTAACAAGAGACAGTATTCTAAACCTACAGTAAATAAGTCAAATGGCTGCCAACTGTTGAGCATCTCAAATGCAAAAGAGGCAATGTACACATTTTTAAAGCAAATATGTTAGTATACTTGTTTTTCACTATATGATACAATAGTATATCAAACTATTATCAACTCAAACAAAAAAATACAAAGTTACTTACAGGAGATCCAGGGGGGCCAGGTGAACCCCTCCTTCCTGGGTCTCCACTAGGTCCTGGAAATCCTGAAAAACCATTGCTTCCTGGTGGGCCTGGAGGTCCAGGTGGTCCGACCCTACCACGGTCATTATCTATGCCTCCACAAGCACAGTCACCAGCATCACCTAAGAGGACATATAAGTACCAATATTATCATGTCTTAAATTGTGATAACTTAACATCGAAATATGGCCCCTAAAAATATGTGCAGCAGAACTTAAAGTTTCCTCTTAGTTACCCTGCAAAGTCACACAAATACCTAATGTGGCTTATTGTGCTAATGTGGCAATGATCCTGCACTGCTCCTGAATTTAAAGCAGAGTTGGCACTCTCATGTAGCCTGTGTCTGCTTGCACTATAGTGGGATGAAAAAATGTTCCAGAATGCATGGCTATCAGCGTTGGAACTCATAATTCATAATTTCAGCTGTCAGCATTTAGCTACACCTAATCCTGCCCCTGTTTCTGCATAGGCTGTGCTGCCTCTGTTGGAACACTCCCAGTGAACTGCAGTGTCTGAAAGGGGGAGCATGTAGGACACAAACAAAGGAAAATTCAGCATAGTCAGGGAAGATAGAAGATTTTTATTTGCTTTATAAAGCTTGTGTACATAACTGAATTTGGTACTTTGTTTTAGAATGCCATACAGAGGACTTTAGTTGTACTTTAAATGGTTTAAGTCATATTTGTATCCATCAAATCACCTTTAAATCCCTTGGATCCGAATCTCCCTGGAGGACCTTGTGTGCCCTTCTCCCCTGGTTTTCCAGGCTCACCATTTTCCTTTATTTCTTCAGGACGGCCTATAAATATTTGATTTTGGGGGAAAAAATGAATAGTGTTTTTTGAGAAAAACAATAAAAAATATCAGGCATTGCTACAAAAGTACCTATTCTAACATTTTCTAACTTAAAGCGGAGTTCCAACTACACATATAATTTTTTTTAAAATCCATCTGTTGCAATCATAATATGCTAATGATGCACTCATTACCCTGGTAAATTGCGACGCTATTGTTCCTATTTTATCAAAAATCTAACCTTATATTCCTCCTGCTTGGGCATTCCCAGGTTGCATCACAACGGGCAGCGTCGTCGGAAGTGCCCACCCTGTTGTGATGGCAACCAAGATAAGCAGATGACATACACCTTTACTCGCATCACTTCCGGTTTCAAAATAACGCAATGATAGCCCTCGCCGCTGCCCACTGACTCCTGGGAAAGAACGAAACACATCTCCAAGGAGCGAGCACAGGCACCGAGGGAAAATATGCAAATTGCAGCGGAGATGGAAGTGGCAGAATACAAGGTACCCCATAGCAACAGTGCAGAAGGGGTGAGTAAAAAAAAAAAAAAAGTCTAAATGTTGCTGAAGGATTATGCTGTTTATTTCAGTAAAGTACATTTTATGGGTGGAACTCCGCTTTAATCAGGCTAATGCTAGTGTTAGCATTTTGTCTACAAAGCTGTTCTATCTGGGAAAGGCAAAAAGACCTACAAACATGTTGGCTTGGGACTGTTTTTCTTATTTCCTTGTGATTTAAAACATTCATTTTTTATTGTTTTTATACAAGCTGTTTAGAACTGTGTAATCAAATGATAATCATAAGGACAGCACACTAAAAAGAGCTAAGTGGGGCCATGCCGTTCTTCAGATCCTTAATTTTCCAGTGCTTTTATAGTTCTGAGACATTACAGCTATTTAGTTCATGTGCAGTGCTGAAAAGGCAACAGCTAATGCCAATTCACGTGCCAATTCTTGTAGTGCCGCTATAAGCAGAAAAGGAAGTATATATAGTCCTGCTGGTACTCAGGAATGGGGTGCTGACGGAAAATATCACCATCCTGTAGTGTATAGCATACTTGAAAAAAATCGCAGCTCAACCCTATCTGGTCTATGTGGTTAACATGTATAAGCTGGCCTCAGCCTTGCACCACTCCACATGCCATGTCCTCCGACATGTTTCTCCCCACCCACTGTGGCTTAGTCATGGGGCGAAACATGTCAGAGGACATGGCGTGTGGAGTGGTGCAAGGCTGAGGCCAGCTTATACACATTAACCACATAGACTGGATAGGTTTGAGTTGCGATTTTTTCAAGCTGATGCCAATTGCAATGAAAACATTCAACAAGCCCATATTCCACTTATCTTGCATATATAGGATTTTTCACTGACATGACTCTTGGATTTCATGTGACATCCATAAAAGAGTGAATTTTATCATTTATAAGGATGGTTTGCCAGTGATGAAGGAAAGAAAACATTTACATTATCCCAAATTGCATATATATTTACACAGCAAATATCACAATTTGCCTTTGGTTATAACAATAAAATACTATATAGAAGATAATACATGTATTATATTTGATTATCCTGCAGATCTACATAGAAGCAAAGAGCAATAAACGACTCCATGTCCCATGTGATTGGTGAATTAACCATATATGCAAAGATTCTGATAAAATATAATGACCTTCATAACATTTTCAAAAAAAATTAAAAATTTAGGTAAGATTTAGTTTATAAAGCAACTTGCAATTGTTATTAGAAATTCATTTTCCTATTTTCTGATTTTGAGTGATAGTTTAATATGGAAAAATAGAGCTATTGAGGAAGATACAGCAATGGTGATATAATGGTGTATTATGTGTAATACTCAAACCTAAACCTTTGCTATCTGCTAATTATACAGTACAGAATATCAGGAATATTTTCTAGGTTTTTTCTTTTCTATGTTTCTAAAAACCGATCAAATAAAATCAATCCTAAATGCAGCATGCAAAGTAAATGTAGCAATGTAAAGAAATGTAGTGGTGTTAATTAAAGCAATAGTAAAAATGTATGTTTTGTTTTCTGTAAAATTAAAAGTATAGCTGCTATGGGCAACATTATTTTCAATAAGCTCCACTGTGTTTAATTGATTGTTGTTTTCTGTAGTTTCCCTGTTTAGTGACACGGCCCCTTTTAAGTGTCTATAAATGCCTGCATGTTTGCTTCATGATAGAAGGCATGAGTGGGGGTGCATCAATGTAATTAAAGTAAATGTGTTGTCTGTATAAGGCGACCCTAAGCCCAAACTCAGAAAGCTGGAAGGTATCCATTTCACATATCTCATTTGTTGCAGGTGACTTAAATCGACTTCTCCTAAAAGTGATTAAAGGCAAAGGTCCATGATCCCTACCTATCACAAAACACACTTTGTTACCTGATCCCGGTAGTCCTGGGAGCCCTGGTGGTCCAGGTGGTCCCTGTGGACCCAAATTCCCCTGGACTCCTTTCTGACCATAAGCTGGTCTACCTGGATCTCCTCTCTCCCCTTTGAATCCCTGAACACCTGGAAAGCCTGGACTACCAGGTCGACCTAAAAAAACAAAACAAAAAAAAGATTCATACACATATAAAAAAATAAAAAAATAAATTATATATATATATATATATATATATATATATATATATATATTAGCGGTATTTGGAATGTAAAAGATTGTGGAAGAAAGTATAAGCATGCATATGTACTCAGTACTTGGTTTGGGCCCCTTTTGCAGCAATTACTGCCTCAATGTGGCGTGGCATGGAAGCTATCAGCCTGTGGCACTGCTGCAGTGTTATGGAAGATCAGGATGCTTCAATAGCGGCCTTAAGCTCTTCTGCATTGTTCGGTCTTATGTCTCTCATCTTTCTCTTGGCAATGCCCCATAGATTCTCTATAGGGTTCAGGTCAGGCGAGTTTGCTGGCCAATCAAGCACAGTAATCCCGCGGTCATTGAACCAGGTTTTGGGGTTTTGGCAGTGTGGGCAGGTGCTAAGTCCTGTTGGAAAATGAAGTCAGCATCCCCATAGAGCTCGTCTGCGGAAGGAAGCATGAAGTGCTTCAAAATCTCCTGGTAGACGGTTGCGTTGACCTTGGACTTAATAAAGCACAGTGGACCAACACCACAAGATGACATGGCTCCCCAAATCAACACAGACTGTGGAAACTTCACACTGGACTTCAAGCATCTTGCAGTGTGTGCCTCTCCATTCTTCCTCCATACTCTGGGTCCTTGGTTTCCAAATGAGATGCAAAATTTGCTCTCATCAGAAAAGAGAACTTTGGACCACTGAGCAACAGGCCAGGTGTGTTTTTCTTTTGCCCAGGTAAGACGCTTCTGACGTTGTTTGTTGTTCAGGAGTGGCTTGACCAGAGGAATACGACATTTGAAGCCCATGTCCAGCATCCGTCTTGTGTGTGGTGGCTCTTGATGCACCGACTCCAGGGAATATCCGATTGCCTCTCGGGGGATCAGGAAGGAATTTTTTCCCCTGCTGTAGCAAATTGGATAATGCTCTTCTGGGTTTTTTGCCTTCCTCTGGATCAACTGTGGGTATAGAATTGGGTATATGGGATTGTACGATATATGTTTATTTTTATTTTTTTATTTTTATTTTTTACGGTTGAACTGGATGGACTTGTGTCTTTTTTCAACCTGACTAACTATGACTATGACTATGACTATGACTCCAGCCTCAGTCCACTCCTTGTGAAAGTCCCCAACACTTTTGAATGGCTTTTCCTGACAATCCTCTCCAGGCTGCGGTCATCCCTGCTGCTTGTGCACCTTTTTCTTCCACACTTTTCCCTTCCACATAACTTTCTATTAATGTGCTTTGATACAGCACTTTGGGAACATCCAACTTCTTTTGCAATTACCTTTTGAGGCTTTCCCTCCTTATGGAACGTGTCAATGATGGTTTTCTGCACAACTGTCAGGTCAGCAGTCTTTCCCATGATTGTGATTCCTACTGAACCAGACTGAGAGACAATTTAAAGGCTCAGGAACCCTTTGCAGGTGTTATGGTTTAATTAGCTGATTAGAGTGGGACTCTTTGAGCCTAGACTATTGCACCTTTTCACAATATTCTAATTTCTGGGATGGATTTGGGGTTTTCATGAGCTGTAAGCCATAATCATCACAATTATGACAAATCACGGCTTGAACTATCTTGCTTTGCATGTAATGAGTCTATCTCATATTAGTTTCACCTTTTAAGTCGCATTAGTGAAATAAATGAACTTTTGCACGATATTCTAATTTTTCGAGTTTCACCTGTATGTACATGTATATATATATATATATATATATATATATATATATATATATATATATATATAGATATAGATATAGATATATAGATATATACAATAAAAATGGGCTGTACATAATTGATGGCATTTATCCCAACTTGCTAAAAGTATTGAGACTGAACTCCAAAAAAACACCTAAATATAAAGTTAAAATACATAAAGCCAGTCTGTGGTTCATCCCTGTCAGATTGCACAGACAGGTCCTGGACCTCTCTACAGACTGCAGTGTACTAAGCAATAAAAGACATTCCAAAGCCAGTCATTTGACAATCAGACAGCAGCAACACTCTGATGAGGTTCAGTGCTGTCTTATCCTGTAAGCAGGTTTACATTTTAACAACTTTAATCCAAATGTTGGCAATGCTACAAATAGCATGCATTTAGATTTTACAAAAGTGATTTATAATATTCCTCCCAATAACCTGGTATAAAAGTCAAAGTAAAACTTCAAGTAAAAAAAATCACCCGCAATGCACCAAAACACAGAGGTGTGGATGCATCCAAACACTGAGCATGGGTCCAGCAGGGGAGATCACAAAGATGACATCATCAATCCGCCCTTGCTTTTTTTTCCAATCAGCACACTGGGGGAAGAGAAATAGCTAAGGAAGCACAGCTTCTACTGTGACGTTTCTATTCATAAACCAATAGGTGAATGACATTACTGTGATTTAACCACTTAAAGACCGCCCACCGCATATATACTGCGGCTCTATTGCGTGAAACAACATACCTGTATGTCATTTCGTGCAATAGATACTGTGGGCGTGGGCGCGCAGGCCAATTTAAACAAGGCAGATCCCTGTTCTGACAGGGAAGTACACAGAGATCTTCTGTTCCTTGTAAGCAGAAACACGGATCTGTGTGTTCTTCCTGTCAGTTCATCCCCCACACAGTTAGAAAGCACTCCCAGGGAACACACTTAACCCTTTGATCGCCCCTGATGTTAACCCCCCCCCCTGCTAGTGTCACTTATAAAGTAACAGTGCATTTTTTTAGCACTGATCACTGTATTGGTGTTACTGGTCCCCAAAAAGTGTCACTTAGTGTCAGATTTGTCCGCCGCAATGTTGCAGTCCCGGTAAAAATTGCTGATCGCAGCCATTACCAGTAAAAACAATAAAACAAATGAAAAGTCCATAAATCTATCCCTTAGTTTGTAGACACTTTAACTTTTGAGCAAACCATATACGCTTAATAATTTTTTGTTACCACAAATATGTAGAATACATATTAGCCTAAATTGATGAAGACATTTTTTATTTTTATTTTTTTGGATATGTATTATAGTAGAAAGTAAAAAATAATGTTTTTTTTTTCAAAATTGTTTGCCTTTTTTTTTTTATAGCGCAAAAAATAAAAAAGGCAGAGGTCATCAAATACCACCAAAAGAAAGCTCTATTTGTGGGAAAAAAAGGACATCAATTTTATTTGGGTACAGCGTCGCACGACCGCACAATTGTCAGTTAAGTAACGCAGTGCCGTATCGCAAAAAATGGCCTGGTCATTAAGGGGGAAAAACCTTCCAAGGCTGAAGTGGTTAAGCTAATGAAAGGTTCTGAGCTGTGTGTATATTAACCACTTCAGTTCAGGGCGGTTTACCCCCCTTTATGATCAGGCTTTGTTTTGAGATATGGCATTGTTATTTTAACTGACAATTGCACGGTCGCGCGACGCTGTACCCAAATAAAATGTATGTCCTTCTTTTCACACAAATAGAGATTTCTTATGGTGATATTTTATCACCTCTGCGTTTTTATTTTTTGCGCTATAAAAAAAAGTCAGACAATTTTGAGAAAAAAAACAATATATTTGACTTTCTGCTATAAAATACATCCAATAAAAACAAGTAAGAAAAAATTTAAATAAGCATATATTGATTGGTTTGCACAAAAGTTATAGCATCTACACAGGGCTTTTTTTCAGCAGGAACGCGGGGGAACGCAGTTCCAAGACCTCCTGGACTGACTGTATGTAATGGGGGTGCTGGGGTGTGCTGCAGGGTATTGATGCTCACTGCTGGCGGATCTATTCTAGCTGGAGGGGATCTATTTTTGCAGGGGGGTCTATTGTTGCTGAAGGAGATTTACTGTTGGGGGAGCGGTCTAATGTTGATGGCTGCCAGAGAGTCTATTAATGCTGGCTGTGCGGAGATCTGTTGATGCTGCCGGGAGTCTATTGTTGCTGGGGGGGAAATTTTGTTGTGGGTGGTACATTGTTAGGGGGACCTAATGTTGCTGGCTGAAGGGGATCTATTTTACTACTTTTCTTGATATCATTACCAAATTCCATACAAATTACTTAGCACCACAAAATGATACTTGGTTCTGTATTGTATAAAAGGGGCGGTACTGGGAGGTGGGTAGGGGATGGAACCAAGGGATGGTGCTCGGAGGTGGGTAGGGGCGGAGAAAACAAGTGACTTGGAAAAGGGGAGTTCCTGCACCTATTGTCTGAGAAAAAAAGCCCTGCATCTACAAACTATGGGATGTATAGTTGTTGTTGTTGTTGTTATATCTATTGTGGTACCATGAAAGTCCATTCTGCTTCAACCACATTTTTCTGTATATAGCATTGCAGGAGGCAGGTACCTTGTGTATACATTTTCAGCACATTAATGGTATAAGATAAGGTAGTTTTTATGGTGGTAGCTTTTAGAACCTGATTAAAATCCTGAGATTCTGAGTTCTACTTCAAGGATGCAGGGCCTAGAGGAACACTATGGGGTTGATTTACTAAAGACAAATCCACTCTGCACTACAAGTGTACTTGTAAGTGCAGTTGTTGTAGACTGCTGTAGATCTGAGGAGAAGCTCTGAAATTAGGGTAAGCTCTGCTGATTTTATCATCCAATCATGTGCAAGCTAAAATGCTGTTTTTTTATTTTCCGTGCATATCCCCCTCAGATCTACAGCGAGTGCACTTGTAGTGCAAAGTGGAGTTACCTTTAGTAAATAAACACCTGTGTATATAGACCCTTTTATGCTAATTGCCTGTTTGTCATGATTATGCCTTGGATTCAATGCCTTTTGGGTCACTGACATGAAACAAGTCTAAAAATAGGTAAATGTGAACTTTTCTTTGAATTTGTTGCATGTTTAATTCCAGGTCTGGGGCTCAGAATTATTGCAGAAAGACACAGTCAAGCAACTAGCAGTTTGCACAGGAAAGGCAGCAATGACAACAATTTTTTTTTTCTTATGACGGGAGTACTTTAGGCTATTGAATGCTTTTCCACATAAGGCAAAACTGGCGTGATCAAGTTTAGAATTTTTAGAAAATGCACTAAAGCCGTACACACGATCGGTTTTACCGATGAAAACAGTCCGATGGACTTTTCTCATCGGACAAACCGATCGTGTATGGGCCCCATCGGTCTTTTTTCCATCGGTGTTAAAAAAGAACATGTTTTAAATTTACCCGATGCATGCTCAGAATCAAGTCAACGCATGCTCGGAAGCATAGAACTTCATTTTTCTTGGCTCGTCGGAGTGTTTTACGTCACGGCGTTTGGGACGATCGTTTTTTTGACTGATGGTGTGTAGGCAAGACTGATGGAAGTCAGCTTCATCGGATTTCCGATGGAAAAATCTATCGGTTTAAAATCCATAGGAAATCCGATCGTGTGTCGGGCTTTAATGTCCTGTGACTGTGTACTGTAGTGACTTAGATGGAAGATGGAACATTGCATAGCGGAGGACCAGACATCCAACACCCATGAAACCTTTGCAGTGAATTAAGCATACAACACTACTGCACACAGAGTGCAATCCTTGCAAAAATATCCTATAGAAAGAGTCATGATACATTTTCCCAAAACATACAGTTGATTATCCACAGTGTGTGATACATCTGACAAAACCAATAGTGTGTTCCTTTTAATATTTTGGGAAATTCCATGTCTCCCATTCTCACGGTTATTTGTTAGTAATGTAAATAAATAAGCACCTTCTTCTTGATGGATATTTGGTTGATATCCTACAAGGCAAAATAAAATAAACTTCTGACTTAGTAAAACAGAAGTATCTAATGTGAATCCAAATCCTACCTCTTCCAAACGCTGGCAACCCAGGGGGGCCAGGAATGCCGGGGGAACCAGTGAAGCCTTCATCTCCTGGCATACCTTGAAACCCAGGAAGGCCCGCATCTCCAGGTAAACCTTAAAGATAGAGAAAAGAACATACGTGAGATCTTAATAGCATAAGCAATTGTGCACATTAAAGTGGTTGTGAACCCTGGTAATGTTTTTTTTTTTAAATCCCACCTGCAAGACAAAGGCATAATGAGCTAGTATGATTAGCATACTAGCTCATTATGCATCACTTACCTTAGATCAGGGCCCCTGAAGCCGCCCTCGTCTCCCTCTCCAGCCGCAGCCATTGCTGCGGCAATAGCTGGAATGTTACTTCCGGGTATCCCCGCTCCAGCCAATCACAGCGCCGCTCCGGCGCTGTGATTGGCCGAAGCGGCAAAGACGTGACTCCGCGCACGCGTGCGGGAGCCGTCAAATCCGGCTAAGCCGGATTTGTGAATGGGATTAACCCTGTGAATGCACCGTTGTCTACGGCGCGCATGTGCTGTAGACAACGGTGCATTCTTTTTTGTAAAATATCTCCTAAACCGTGTAGGTTTAGGAGATATTTCTTGCACCTACAGGTAAGCCTTAATCTAACCCTACCTGTAGGTGCAAGTTGCATAAGTGGGTTTACAACCACTTTAACATGTTCTTGTTCATCAGCTAATGTTCTACAAGCTTCAGGTAGAAAATCGATTAGGGGTGAACGGAGCCTCAGAGTTAGAGCGTTTTTCCAGCTGGAAAACTTCAACCCCACTAGTTCTGGGGGTTTTTTCCAGCCAGAAACGCCCCTGCCAAAAAAACGCTGATAACAGCCTATGTGTGCATGGACCAGAGCCGGCCCTACCATGGGACCCGGTGGGACCATAGTCCCAGGCGGCACTTTAAGAGGGGCGGCAACAGGGGCGCACTGCCTGAGGACCTGGGTTTCCCTCCATCTAGTGTGCAGTGTCATACATTTACTGCATCGCCGGCGCCGCTTTCACTGGCCGCAGTGGCAAGACCCACTTCAAGGGTCTCACCAGCGGCCCCTGCTTCCCTGCCCAAACTGGTTGCTAGTAGACATGTGCATTTCGTTTCGTTCCGAATCGAAATTCGGACGAATTTTTCATTATTCGGACATTCGGATGCATCCGAATTACCGAATTACAATACTAACGAATTTAACCGAATCCGAATTTTTTCGAATCTAAAAATATTTTTGACCCGACTTTGGGTCCATGTATCTCGGGGTTCCTTGGTGATAGAAACCCCAAATTTGGAGATGTTGTAGGGCTAGTTCTTCTGTGATTGCATACCAAATTTGGTGTTTCTATCACTAAGTGACCCCGAGATACGTGGACCCAAAGTCGGGTCGCAAAATGTCAAGCACTTTACTGGAGCAGAGAATGACATTTTGTGACCCGATTTTGGGGCCACATATCTCGGGGCCACTTGTAGCTAGAAACCCCAAATTTGGTATGCAAACACAGTAGAACTAGCACTACAACATCTCCAAATTTTGGGTTTCTATCACCAAGTAACCCCAAAATACATGGACCCAAAGTCGGGTCGCAAAATATTTTCGAATCCGGTTGAAATAGTATCAACATGATTCGAAATTATTTCAACTGCATTTGAAACTATTTCAACCGGATTCGAAAATATTTTGTGACCCGAATTTGGGTCCATGTATCTCGGGGTTACTTGGTGATAGAAACCCCAAATTTGGGGTTATTGTTTTTCTAGTCTATTTTCTATTTTATTATAATCTTTTCTATCCAAAGTTAAAATTAATTAATTAATTAAAAAATTTGAATTCATACTATTCGAAATTCAAATTTATTCTATTCGAAATTCGAATTTCAGAAGATGGTTGTATATTCTTTCTATTTTATTCTTCTAAATTATATTTTTTTTCTATTCTGTTCTAATCTTTTCTATTTGAATTATAAATTTTGGAAGAAGGTTATTTACTTACTTATATACATCTGTCACATAAAAAAAAGATGTGAAATGGCTGTCACGGATGTCGATCGCAAGGCAAGTACATATGCTGTATGTCATTGTCCACTTACCACAACACCTGCCATGAGTGCCACGTGACCAAGTTGTGGATTGTCCACTTGCCACGTCACCTGCCACAAGTTATGGGGTTCCTAGCACCAAGTGACCCCCAGATATGGGCGATCTGTCAAGTGCTTTTCTGCAGCAGAGAATTAAATTTTGTGACCCGACTTTGAGGCCACGTATCTCGGGGCCACTTATAGCTAGAAATCCCAAAATATTTGGTATGTAAACACATTACAACTGGCACTACAATAACCCCAAATTTGGGGTTTCTATCACCAAGTAACCCCGTTGTAATGCTAGTTCTACTGTGTTTGCATACCAAATTTGGGGTTTCTAGCTATAAGTGGCCCCGAGATACGTGGCCCCAAAGTCGGGTCACAAAATGTCATTCTCTGCTGCAGAAAAGTACTTGAAATATCGCCCATATCTGGGGGTCACTTGGTGCCAGGAGCCCCATAACTTGTGGTAGGTGACGTGGCAAGTAGACAATCCACAACTAGGTCACGTGGCAGGTCACGTGGCACTCGTGGCCGTTCACGTGGCACTCGTGGCAGGTCACGTGGCACTCGTGGCCGGTGTCGTGGCACTCGTGGCCGGTGTCGTGGCACTCATGGCAGGTGTCGTGGCACTCATGGCAGGTGTTGTGGTAAGTGGACAATGACATACAGCATATGTACTTGCCTTGCGATCGACATCCGTGACAGCCATTTCACATCTTTTTTTTATGTGACAGATGTATATAAGTAAGTAAATAACCTTCTTCCAAAATTTATAATTCAAATAGAAAAGATTAGAACAGAATAGAAAAAAAATATAATTTAGAAGAATAAAATAGAAAGAATATACAACCATCTTCTGAAATTCGAATTTCGAATAGAATAAATTTGAATTTCGAATAGTATGAATTCAAATTTTTTAATTAATTAATTAATTTTAACTTTGGATAGAAAAGATTATAATAAAATAGAAAATAGACTAGAAAAACAATAACCCCAAATTTGGGGTTTCTATCACCAAGTAACCCCGAGATACATGGACCCAAATTCGGGTCACAAAATATTTTCGAATCCGGTTGAAATAGTTTCAAATGCAGTTGAAATAATTTCGAATCATGTTGATACTATTTCAACCGGATTCGAAAATATTTTGCGACCCGACTTTGGGTCCATGTATTTTGGGGTTACTTGGTGATAGAAACCCAAAATTTGGAGATCTTGTAGTGCTAGTTCTACTGTGTTTGCATACCAAATTTGGGGTTTCTAGCTACAAGTGGCCCCGAGATATGTGGCCCCAAAATCGGGTCGCAAAATGTCATTCTCTGCTCCAGTAAAGTGCTTGACATTTTGCGACCTGACTTTGGGTCCACGTATCTCGGGGTCACTTAGTGATAGAAACCCCAAATTTGGTATGCAAACACAGAAGAACTAGCACTACAACATCTCCAAATTTTGGGTTTCTATCACCAAGTAACCCCAAAATACATGGACCCAAAGTCGGGTCGCAAAATATTTTCGAATCCGGTTGAAATAGTATCAACATGATTCGAAATTATTTCAACTGCATTTGAAACTATTTCAACCGGATTCGAAAATATTTTGTGACCCGAATTTGGGTCCATGTATCTCGGGGTTACTTGGTGATAGAAACCCCAAATTTGGGGTTATTGTTTTTCTAGTCTATTTTCTATTTTATTATAATCTTTTCTATCCAAAGTTAAAATTAATTAATTAATTAAAAAATTTGAATTCATACTATTCGAAATTCAAATTTATTCTATTCGAAATTCGAATTTCAGAAGATGGTTGTATATTCTTTCTATTTTATTCTTCTAAATTATATTTTTTTTCTATTCTGTTCTAATCTTTTCTATTTGAATTATAAATTTTGGAAGAAGGTTATTTACTTACTTATATACATCTGTCACATAAAAAAAAAAGATGTGAAATGGCTGTCACGGATGTCGATCGCAAGGCAAGTACATATGCTGTATGTCATTGTCCACTTACCACAACACCTGCCACGAGTGCCACGACACCGGCCACGAGTGCCACGACACCGGCCACGAGTGCCACGTGACCTGCCATGAGTGCCACGTGAACGGCCACGAGTGCCACGTGACCTGCCACGTGACCTAGTTGTGGATTGTCTACTTGCCACGTCACCTGCCACAAGTTATGGGGCTCCTGGCACCAAGTGACCCCCAGATATGGGCGATATTTCAAGTACTTTTCTGCAGCAGAGAATGACATTTTGTGACCCGACTTTGGGGCCACGTATCTCGGGGCCACTTATAGCTAGAAACCCCAAATTTGGTATGCAAACACAGTAGAACTAGCATTACAACGGGGTTACTTGGTGATAGAAACCCCAAATTTGGGGTTATTGTAGTGCCAGTTGTAATGTGTTTACATACCAAATATTTTGGGATTTCTAGCTATAAGTGGCCCCGAGATACGTGGCCTCAAAGTCGGGTCACAAAATTTAATTCTCTGCTGCAGAAAAGCACTTGACAGATCGCCCCTATCTGGGGGTCACTTGGTGCTAGGAACCCCATAACTTGTGGCAGGTGACGTGGCAAGTGGACAATCCACAACTTGGTCACGTGGCCGGTCACGTGGCACTCGGACAATGACATACAGCATATGTACTTGCCTTGCGATCTACATCCATGACAGCCATTTCACATCTTTATTTTATGTGACAGATGTATATAAGTAAGTAACTAACCATCATCCAAAATTTATAATTCAAATAGAAAAGATTAGAACAGAATAGAAAAAAATATATAATTTAATAGAATAAAATAGAAAGAATATGCAACCATCTTATGAAATTCGAATTTCGAATAGAATACATTTGAATTTCGAATAGTAGGAATTAAAAAAAATGTAATTAATTCATTTTAACTTTGGATAGAATAGATTAGAATAGAAATAGAGAATACACTAGAAAAACAATAGAATAGAATAGAATATAGATACTATCTATTTCATGTTTAATTTTTTTTTTGCAGATTACTATTTTTTACATAAGATCTCCTGCAGACTATTAGCATTTATTTTTTTATTTTTTGCAGATCTCCTGCAGACTATTAGTATCTATTTAGTTTTCTCACCAGGTCTCCTGCAGACTATTAGCATCTATTTCTTTTTTAGCAGATCTCCTGTAGACTATTAACAGCCATTTCACTTCTTTTTTTTTTTGCAGATCTCCTGCAGACTGTTAGAATCAATTTCATTTTTTTTTTCAAAGTCGGGTCGCAAAATATTTTCGAATCCGCTTTAAATAGTATCAACATGATTCGAAATTATTTCAACCGCATTTAAAACTATTTCAACCGCATTTGAAACTATTTCAACCGGATTCAAAAATATTTTGCGACCCGACTTTGGGTCCACATATCTCGGGGTTAGTTGGCGATAGAAACCCCAAATTTGGGGATGTTTTAGTGCTAGTTCTCCTGTGTTTGCACACAAAATTTGGGGTTTCTATCACTAAGTGACCCCGAGATACGTGGACCCAAAATCGGGTCGCAAAATGTCAAACACTTTTCTGCAGCAGAGAATGACATTTTGCGACCCGAATTTGGGGCCACATATCTCGGGGCCACTTGTAGCTAGAAACCCCAAATTTGGTATGCAAACACAGTAGAACTAGCACTATAACATCTCCAAATTTGGGGTTTCTATTACTAAGTGACCCTGAGATACGTGGACCCAAAGTCGGGTCGCAAAATATTTTCGAATCCGGTTGAAATAGTTTCAAATGCGGTTGAAATAATTTCGAATCATGTTGAAATAATTTCGAATCCGGTAGAAATATTTTCGAATTCGGTTGAAATATTTTCGAATGCGACCGATTTTCGAATTCAGTCGAAAACAAAACGAAATCCGAAAACGAATTTAACAAATTTAACGAATCTAACTAAACGAAATTAATTAATTAACGAATTAAAACGAAACGAAACGAAACAAATTTTTTCCTTTTGCACATGTCTAGTTGCTAGCCGCGGACCGCTTTGTTTCTAGCAACCAGTGACGTCAGGAGAGAAGGAGAGAGAGACCCACCATTGATTGCGGAGGAGGATTTAACTTCCTCCTCCTCCGCTAGCTCCACCCACCTCCTCCCTGTATGTGTTCCTCTCAGCAAGTTGGAGCGGCGTGCGGTGCGAGGATCAGTGCTGCCTGCCTCCTCCCCCCTCGAGGTGCCGCTATCTCGGAGTGGCTGTGTGTGGAGAGAGAGCAGCTGTGGGCTCATCTCCCCCCCTCCTTCTCCTCCTCATGCTGCTGTTCCCAGGACAGCCACCGCTATGTTTCTTCCCCCTTTTCCTCCCATTGGCCAACGGAAAAAAAAGGAGAAAAGAGGATTATGGGATATGTAGTGCAAATGGCTGGCCCATTGCAATTCTAGGAGGGGGGGGGAACTGCAGCCCCCAGCATGCCCAGCTGAAGGGGAGGGAAAGAGAGCCAGGCTGAGTGACAGGCTGCATCTGGTGACAGGCATCGGTGACAAGTGACAGGCTGCATCTGGTGACAGGCATCGGTGACAAGTGACAGGCTGCATCTGGTGACAGGCAATGGTGACAAGTGACAGGCTGCATCTGGTGACAGGCAATGGTGACAAGTGACAGGCTGCATCTGGTGACAGTCAATGGTGACAAGTGACAGGCTGCATCTAGTGACAGGAATTGGTGACAGGCAATGGTGACAAGTGACAGGCTGCATCTGGTGACAGGCATTGGTGACAGGCAATGGTGACAAGTGACAGGCTGCATCTGGTGACAGGCATTGGTGACAAGTGACAGGCTGCATCTGGTGACAGGCATTGGTGACAAGTGACAGGCTGCATCTGGTGACAGGCAATGGTGACAAGTGACACGCTGCATCTGGTGACAGGCAATGGTGACAAGTGACAGGCTGCATCTGGTGACAGTCATTGGTGACAAGTGACAGGCTGCATCTGGTGACAGGCATTGGTGACAAGTGACAGGCTGCATCTGGTGACAGGCATTGCAGACAAGTGACACGCTGCATCTGGTGACAGGCATTGGTGACAAGCTGCATCTGGTGACAGGCATTGGTGACAAGTGACAGGCTGCATCTGGTGAAAGTCAATGGTGACAAGTGACAGGCATTGGTGACAAGTGACAGGCATTGGTGACAAGTGACAGGCATTGGTGACAAGTGACACGCTGCATCTCGTGACAGGCAATGGTGACAAGTGACAGGCTGCATCTGGTCACAGGCATTGGTGACAAGTGACAGGCTGCATCTGGTGACAGGCAATGGTGACAAGCTGCATCTGGTGACAGTCATTGGTGACATGTGACAGGCTGCATCTGGTGACAGGCATTGGTGACAAGTGACAGGCTGCATCTGGTGACAGGCATTGGTGACAAGTGACAGGCATTGGTGACAAGTGACAGGCATTGGTGACAAGTGACACGCTGCATCTGGTGACAGGCAATGGTGACAAGTGACAGGCTGCATCTGGTCACAGGCATTGGTGACAAGTGACAGGCTGCATCTGGTGACAGGCAATGGTGACAAGTGACACGCTGCATCTGGTGACAGTCATTGGTGACAAGTGACAGGCTGCATCTGGTGACAGGCATTGGTGACAAGTGACAGGCTGCATCTGGTGACAGGCATTGGTGACAAGTGACAGGCTGCATCTGGTGACAGGCATTGGGGACAAGTGACAGGCTGCATCTGGTGACAGGCATTGGTGACAAGTGACACACTGCATCTGGTGACAGGCGTTGGTGACAAGTGAAAGGCTGCATCTGGTGACAGGCATTGGTGACAAGTGACAGGCTGCATCTAGTGACAGGCTGCATCTGGTGACAGGCAATGGTGACAAGTGACAGGCTGCATCTGGTGACAGGCATTGGTGACAAGTGACAGGCTGCATCTGGTGACAGGCATCGGTGACAAGTGACAGGCTGCATCTGGTGACAGGCATTGGTGACAAGTGACAGGCTGCATCTGGTGACAGGCATTGGTGACAATTGACAGGCTGCATCTGGTGACAAGTGACAGGCTGCATCTGGTGACAGGCAATGGTGACAAGTGACAGGCTGCATCTGGTGACAGGCATTGATGACAAGTGACAGGCTGCATCTGGTGACAGGCATTGGTGACAAGTGACAGGCTGCATCTAGTGACAGGCTGCATCTGGTGACAGGCAATGGTGACAAGTGACAGGCTGCATCTAGTGACAGGCTGCATCTGGTGACAGGCAATGGTGACAAGTGACAGGCTGCATCTAGTGACAGGCTGCATCTGGTGACAGGCAATGGTGACTGGGGACAGGCAATGTTGACAAGTGACACGCTGCATGTTGTGGCAGGCTATGGGTGGCAAGTGGCACAGCTGCATCTGGTGGCAGGCAACGGTGGCAAATAGGGATGAGCTTCGTGTTCGAGTCGAACATACGTTCGACTCGAACATTGGCTGTTCGATCGTTCGACGAAGATCGAACGATTTGGGCCGTTCGCGCCAAATTCGAGTGACGCGAACGGCCCACAATGCACTACGCCATCGCAGTGTCATCCAGGCGCTGTGATTGGCCAAGCATGCACTGTGACCCCGCATGCTTGGCCAATCACAGCGCCGGCAGCGAGGAGAGCAATGATTGGCCACAGGCAGGATGCCTGTGGCCAATTATTGCTGAGGGTGTTTAGTACACGCCCCACACTATAAAAGGCCGCCAGCACGGCGGCCTAGTGTAGTGTGTTCCGGAGCAGGGATAGAGTAGCATAGGCAGGGACAGTGACTGTTATTTCTTTCTTGCTTAACCTGGATTCCTTTAGTTTAGGGAAAGAGAAGGATAGGTAGGGAGAGTGTCAGTGTGTTTTGTGCTTCTGCTATAGTGTGCTTAAAAAAAAACATTTATTCTAGGGACAGAAAACTCTAGGTAGGGACAGTGTCAGTTTCTTTCACTCTGCAAGTCCTTGTTTCCAGGGACCTGGAAGGACAGTGAGTGAATTGTCCTTTTGCTATATTGTGATTTAAAAAAACATTTATTCTAGGGACAGAAAACTCTAGGTAGGGACAGTGTCAGTTTCTTTCACTCTGCAAGTCCTTGTTTCCAGGGACCTGGAAGGACAGTGAGTGAATTGTCCTTTTGCTATATTGTGATTAAAAAAAACATTTATTCTAGGGACAGAAAACTCTAGGTAGGGACAGTGTCAGTTTCTTTCACTCTGCAAGTCCTTGTTTCCAGGGACCTGGAAGGACAGTGAGTGAATTGTCCTTTTGCTATATTGTGATTAAAAAAAACATTTATTCTAGGGACAGAAAACTCTAGGTAGGGACAGTGTCAGTTTCTTTCACTCTGCAAGTCCTTGTTTCCAGGGACCTGGAAGGACAGTGAGTGAATTGTCCTTTTGCTATATTGTGATTAAAAAAAACATTTATTCTAGGGACAGAAAACTCTAGGTAGGGACAGTGTCAGTTTCTTTCACTCTGCAAGTCCTTGTTTCCAGGGACCTGGAAGGACAGTGAGTGAATTGTCCTTTTGCTATATTGTGATTAAAAAAAACATTTATTCTAGGGACAGAAAACTCTAGGTAGGGACAGTGTCAGTTTCTTTCACTCTGCAAGTCCTTGTTTCCAGGGACCTGGAAGGACAGTGAGTGAATTGTCCTTTTGCTATATTGTGATTAAAAAAAACATTTATTCTAGGGACAGAAAACTCTAGGTAGGGACAGTGTCAGTTTCTTTCACTCTGCAAGTCCTTGTTTCCAGGGACCTGGAAGGACAGTGAGTGAATTGTCCTTTTGCTATATTGTGATTAAAAAAAACATTTATTCTAGGGACAGAAAACTCTAGGTAGGGACAGTGTCAGTTTCTTTCACTCTGCAAGTCCTTGTTTCCAGGGACCTGGAAGGACAGTGAGTGAATTGTCCTTTTGCTATATTGTGATTAAAAAAAACATTTATTCTAGGGACAGAAAACTCTAGGTAGGGACAGTGTCAGTTTCTTTCACTCTGCAAGTCCTTGTTTCCAGGGACCTGGAAGGACAGTGAGTGAATTGTCCTTTTGCTATATTGTGATTAAAAAAAACATTTATTCTAGGGACAGAAAACTCTAGGTAGGGACAGTGTCAGTTTCTTTCACTCTGCAAGTCCTTGTTTCCAGGGACCTGGAAGGACAGTGAGTGAATTGTCCTTTTGCTATATTGTGATTAAAAAAAACATTTTTTTCTAGGGACAGAAAACTGTAGGTAGGGAGAGTATTTTTTTTCTTTCACTCTGCAAGTCCTTGTTTCCAGGGACCTGTAAGGACAGTGAGTTAATTGTCCTTGTGCTATATTGTGCTGAAAAAAACATTTATTCCAGGGACAGAAAACTCTAGGTAGGGACAGTGTCAGTTTCTTTCACTCTGCAAGTCCTTGTTTCCAGGGACCTGGAAGGACAGTGAGTGAATTGTCCTTTTGCTATATTGTGATTAAAAAAAACATTTTTTTCTAGGGACAGAAAACTGTAGGTAGGGAGAGTGTTTTTTTTCTTTCACTCTGCAAGTCCTTGTTTCCAGGGACCTGTAAGGACAGTGAGTTAATTTTCCTTGTGCTATATTGTGATTAAAAAAAACATTTATTCTAGGGACAGAAAACTCTAGGTAGGGACAGTGTCAGTTTCTTTCACTCTGCAAGTCCTTGTTTCCAGGGACCTGGAAGGACAGTGAGTGAATTGTCCTTTTGCTATATTGTGATTAAAAAAAACATTTATTCTAGGGACAGAAAACTCTAGGTAGGGACAGTGTCAGTTTCTTTCACTCTGCAAGTCCTTGTTTCCAGGGACCTGGAAGGACAGTGAGTGAATTGTCCTTTTGCTATATTGTGATTAAAAAAAACATTTATTCTAGGGACAGAAAACTCTAGGTAGGGACAGTGTCAGTTTCTTTCACTCTGCAAGTCCTTGTTTCCAGGGACCTGGAAGGACAGTGAGTGAATTGTCCTTTTGCTATATTGTGATTAAAAAAAACATTTTTTTCTAGGGACAGAAAACTGTAGGTAGGGAGAGTATTTTTTTTCTTTCACTCTGCAAGTCCTTGTTTCCAGGGACCTGTAAGGACAGTGAGTTAATTGTCCTTGTGCTATATTGTGCTGAAAAAAACATTTATTCCAGGGACAGAAAACTCTAGGTAGGGACAGTGTCAGTTTCTTTCACTCTGCAAGTCCTTGTTTCCAGGGACCTGGAAGGACAGTGAGTGAATTGTCCTTTTGCTATATTGTGATTAAAAAAAACATTTTTTTCTAGGGACAGAAAACTGTAGGTAGGGAGAGTGTTTTTTTTCTTTCACTCTGCAAGTCCTTGTTTCCAGGGACCTGTAAGGACAGTGAGTTAATTTTCCTTGTGCTATATTGTGATTAAAAAAAACATTTATTCTAGGGACAGAAAACTCTAGGTAGGGACAGTGTCAGTTTCTTTCACTCTGCAAGTCCTTGTTTCCAGGGACCTGGAAGGACAGTGAGTGAATTGTCCTTTTGCTATATTGTGATTAAAAAAAACATTTATTCTAGGGACAGAAAACTCTAGGTAGGGACAGTGTCAGTTTCTTTCACTCTGCAAGTCCTTGTTTCCAGGGACCTGGAAGGACAGTGAGTGAATTGTCCTTTTGCTATATTGTGATTAAAAAAAACATTTATTCTAGGGACAGAAAACTCTAGGTAGGGACAGTGTCAGTTTCTTTCACTCTGCAAGTCCTTGTTTCCAGGGACCTGGAAGGACAGTGAGTGAATTGTCCTTTTGCTATATTGTGATTAAAAAAAACATTTATTCTAGGGACAGAAAACTCTAGGTAGGGACAGTGTCAGTTTCTTTCACTCTGCAAGTCCTTGTTTCCAGGGACCTGGAAGGACAGTGAGTGAATTGTCCTTTTGCTATATTGTGATTAAAAAAAACATTTTTTTCTAGGGACAGAAAACTGTAGGTAGGGAGAGTATTTTTTTTCTTTCACTCTGCAAGTCCTTGTTTCCAGGGACCTGTAAGGACAGTGAGTTAATTGTCCTTGTGCTATATTGTGCTGAAAAAAACATTTATTCCAGGGACAGAAAACTCTAGGTAGGGACAGTGTCAGTTTCTTTCACTCTGCAAGTCCTTGTTTCCAGGGACCTGGAAGGACAGTGAGTGAATTGTCCTTTTGCTATATTGTGATTAAAAAAAACATTTTTTTCTAGGGACAGAAAACTGTAGGTAGGGAGAGTATTTTTTTTCTTTCAATCTGCAAGTCCTTGTTTCCAGGGACCTGTAAGGACAGTGAGTTAATTGTCCTTGTGCTATATTGTGCTGAAAAAAACATTTATTCTAGGGACAGAAAACTCTAGGTAGGGACAGTGTCAGTTTCTTTCACTCTGCAAGTCCTTGTTTCCAGGGACCTGGAAGGACAGTGAGTGAATTGTCCTTTTGCTATATTGTGATTAAAAAAAACATTTTTTTCTAGGGACAGAAAACTGTAGGTAGGGAGAGTATTTTTTTTCTTTCACTCTGCAAGTCCTTGTTTCCAGGGACCTGTAAGGACAGTGAGTTAATTGTCCTTGTGCTATATTGTGCTGAAAAAAACATTTATTCCAGGGACAGAAAACTCTAGGTAGGGACAGTGTCAGTTTCTTTCACTCTGCAAGTCCTTGTTTCCAGGGACCTGGAAGGACAGTGAGTGAATTGTCCTTTTGCTATATTGTGATTAAAAAAAACATTTTTTTCTAGGGACAGAAAACTGTAGGTAGGGAGAGTGTTTTTTTTCTTTCACTCTGCAAGTCCTTGTTTCCAGGGACCTGTAAGGACAGTGAGTTAATTTTCCTTGTGCTATATTGTGATTAAAAAAAACATTTTTTCTAGGGACAGAAAACTCTAGGTAGGGACAGTGTCAGTTTCTTTCACTCTGCAAGTCCTTGTTTCCAGGGACAGAGAAGGACACCTGAAGGTAGCCCTTATTGCTTTTTTCCCATCTCCCTGCAGGCCATCTATTAGAATGTCTGGAAGGCAAACAAGGAGAGGCAGACAGTCAGGAGGCAATAAAAGAGGGCAAGCAGGCTCTGTGTCTGGGGGCAACAGTGCTGGTCGTGGACGCGGTGCATTGTCATCAGCACATGGCCATGGGACACGCTTGTCCTTCTTTTCGGCAGCTGGACATGTTGAGCCACATCATGCCGAAGACTTGGTAGAGTGGATGACCAAGCCCTCCTCCTCCTCCTCATCCTCTCTCACCCAGGCTCAGGGTACTGGAAAAGCAGCTGCCAAAGCGTCGTCTTCCCTGGTATCAATGTCAGACAAATCATCAGTCACTCCTTCCCTAGACCCACCATGTCCTCCTCCTGAGGAGTCCCCCGAACTGTTTCAGCACAGTGTTGGGTACATGCTCCAGGAGGATGCCCAGCGTTTCGAAGGGTCTGATGATGAAACCCAGCTAGAGGAAGGCAGTAGCGTGAGAGCAGACAGAGGGGATGCTCAAGAAGGACACCAATCTGGCAGTCATGTTCCAGCAGCTGCAGCATACTGCCAGATTGGCTCCAGTGATGAGGAGGGAGGGGATGATGAGGTCAATGACTCCACGTGGGTGCCTAATAGGAGAGAGGAGGAGGAGGAGGATGAGGAGGAGGCACATCTCCAAAGAGGCAGGATGCCCTTTGGTGGCCAGCGTAAGGGCAGTACACCGACGGAATCACACCGCAGAGCTCCGCCTGTGCAGGGCGCTGCCTCTGCCCGTCATTCAAAAAGTTCTTTGGTGTGGGCCTTTTTTGAGGCTAGTGCATCAGATCGCACAGCTGCTGTTTGCAACATATGTCTCAAGCGTATATCGCGTGGCCAAAACATCAGCCGCTTGGGTACCACATGCCTGACCAGACATATGTTGACCTGCCATGCAGCTCGTTGGCAAGCCTACCTCAAAGACCCACACCAAAGAACAAAGCGGACCTCTCCTTGCACCGCATCAGCTGGGATCTCCAACCCCACTATAACTTCAGTCCTCTCTGAAACATGCACTGAGAGGAATGAAGGTGTAGAATTAGGTGTGTCACAGCCAAGTACTTGCGCCCACTCTGCTAGCAGTACACCGACGTCCGATTCTAGCAGGCAAATTTCCCTGCCCCAGCTGCTGGACCGTCGAAAGAAGTTCACTCCCAGCCATCCACATGCCCAGCGGTTGAATGCTAGCTTGGCTAAATTGCTAGCGCTTCAACTGCTGCCTTTTCAGTTGGTAGACTCGGCCCCCTTCCGTGAGTTTGTGCAATGTGCGGTTCCTCAGTGGCAGGTTCCCAAACGCCACTTTTTCTCACGGAAGGCTATTCCGGCTCTCTACCGGCATGTGGAAGGCAATGTCTTGGCCTCGCTGGACAGGGCGGTCAGCGGTAAGGTGCATATTACCGCTGACTCATGGTCCAGCAGGCATGGACAGGGACGTTACCTTTCTTTCACGGCCCATTGGGTCACTCTTTTGGCAGCTGGGAAGGATTCAGGACAAGGTGCAGTAGTGTTGGAGGTTGTCCCACCGCCACGCCTCCAAAATGCTACTACTGGTTGTGACACACCTCTCTCCTCCACCCCCTCCTCTTCTTCTTCCTCCATGGCCTCTTCCTGTGGTTTGTCCTATGAACCAGCGGTGCTCCGTAGCCGTTCACGGGGCTACGCAAGTACGCAGGCAAAAAGATGCCATGCCGTGCTTGCGCTGGTGTGTTTGGGGGACAGAAGCCACACTGGGGCAGAGGTCCTGTCTGCTCTGCAGGGCCAGGCCGAGAGGTGGTTGACGCCACGCCAGCTTAAGCCAGGAATGGTGGTTTGCGACAATGGCACCAACCTCCTCTCCGCCCTCCGACAGGGACAACTGACCCATGTGCCCTGTGTGGCTCACGTCCTTAACCTGGTGGTGCAGCGGTTCTTGGGCAGGTACCCGGGCTTACAGGATGTCCTGAGGCAGGCCAGGAAAGTCTGTGTGCATTTCCGCAGATCTTATAATGCCAGTGCTCGCCTGGCTGAGCTGCAAAAGGAGTTGAACCTGCCCAAGAACCGCCTTATATGTGACATGCCCACCAGGTGGAACTCAACGTTGGCCATGCTGCAGCGGCTGCACACGCAGCAGAGGGCCATCAATGAGTACCTGTGCGACTACGGCACCAGGACAGGGTCAGGGGAGCTTGGTTTTTTTTCTCCACGCCAGTGGGGCATGATCAGGGATGCATGCACTGTCCTGGCACCATTTGAGGAGGCCACGAGGATGGTGAGCAGTGACAGTGCATGCATCAGTGACACTGTACCTCTTGTCCACCTGTTGGAGCACACGCTGCGTGGAATAATGGACAGGGCACTTGAGGCAGAACAGAGGCAGGAAGAGGAGGACTTCCTTGCCTCTCAAGGCCCCCTTTACCCAGACAGTGTTCCTTCTGTCCCACCCATCGCACAGGAAGAGGAGGAGGAGGAGGAGGAGGAGGAGGATTGTGTCAGCATGGAGGTGGAGGCTGGCACTCAGCATCATCAGCAGCAGTCTTTTAGGGATGATTTACAGTCCCAAGAAACCAGTGGACTTGTACGTGGCTGGGAGGAGGTGGCTGCGGATCATGTCGTCCTTAGTGACCCAGAGGACTCCGGAGCGAATGCCTCAGCAAACCTACGCTGCATGGCCTCCCTGATCCTGCAAAGTCTGCGGAAGGATCCTCGTATTCTTCGGATCAAGGAGAGGGACCATTACTGGCTGGCCACTCTCCTTGATCCACGGTACAAGGGTAAGGTTGCGGACCTTATGTTACCGTCGCAGAGGGAGCAGAGGATGAGACAACTCCGGGAGGCCTTGCAGAAAGGTCTGTGCAACGCGTTCCCAGAGACTGGGAGGTTGCAAACTCCTGGTCCTGGACAACGAGTTGCTGAGGCTTCGGCCAGTCAAAGAAGGAGCGGTGGGGAAGGTGGCCGTCTGACCGATGCGTTCAGACAATTCTTTAGTCCGCAGCCCCAAAGTATGATTGGTTCCAGCAACCATCGCCAGCGTCTGATAAACATGGTGCAGGAATATCTAGGGGCAAGGTCAGACTTGGACACCTTCCCCACCGAAAATCCTCTGGCTTACTGGGTCTTGAGGATGGATCACTGGCCAGAGCTTGCACAGTATGCAATTGAGCTACTGGCCTGTCCTGCATCCAGCGTTCTTTCGGAACGCACATTCAGTGCTGCTGGAGGATTTGTCACGGATCACAGGGTGCGCCTGTCCACCGACTCGGTTGATCGACTGACTTTCATCAAGATGAACCAGTCTTGGATCACCACCAGCTACCACACACCTGATGCTGATATAACAGACTAATTGATTTTAAAATGTCACATCCCTTCAAGACTGATGCTGATGCTGAGTGCCTGTGCTGTTATGTTGACTGGCTATCCTCCTCCTCCGAGTCCTCAATGATACGATTGATGATGATAGCTTGGAAGATCATTTTTGTTTATGGGTGCCGCCACCAGTGCCTAACGCCCAATTTTTCAGCCCCTGTTTAACAGGGGCGTGTAATTACAATTTTTGAAGCAATACTTTGCAACAGGGCTCATTGCTGTGCTCCAAGTACAGTATCTGTGAGGAGTTGCAGTGTTGTGCCACCAGTGCCTAAGGCCCAATTTTTCAGCCCCTGTTTAACAGGGGCGTGTCATTACAATTTTTGAAGCAATACTTTGCAACAGGGCTCATTGCTGTGCTCCAAGTACAGTATCTGTGAGGGGTTGCAGTGTTGTGCCACCAGTGCCTAAGGCCCAATTTTTCAGCCCCTGTTCAACAGGGGCATGTAATTACAATTCTTGATCTAATAATTCACAGCAGGGCCCATTGCTGCACCCACCAAGAGTAACTGTCAGGGCTTACAGTGTTGTGGCACCAGCACCACCATCAAAGGCCCAATTTTTACTACCACTGTTCAACAATTATATGTAATTAAAATTCCTGATATAATAGTTGACAGCAGGGCGTTCCAGCACCAACCAAGAGTAACTGTGAGTGCTTACAGTGTTGTGCCAACACCAACAACTAAGGGGCCTATTTCTGCAGAGTATATACGGCAGGTCCCTACTTTCAAACATCCAACTTACAAACGACTCCTACTTGCAAACGCAAGAAGACAACAGGAAGTGAGAGGAAATCTACCACTAGGAAGGAAAATTCTCTCCTGTAAGAATAAATATGGGAGAAAGGTGTCTCCTCTGTACTGATGCTTTATCAGCAATCCTTGTTTCAAGAAAAACACCACATTTCAAAAACAGTTGTCATTGGGACGGAAAGTGAGGTGAAATGTTCTGAACAGGGGCACAGACAGCAAAACAAATGTTACAGGGGTGATAACCCTTACCTATGTTTTCCAAAAAGTTTAAAAATAGATTTTTGGGCTGGAGCTACACTTCAACAATGTACCTGTTCAAAATTACAAACAGATTCTACATAAGAACAAACCTACAGTCCCTGTCTTGTATGCACCGCCTGTATACGGCTGTTCAGAGTATATAGGGCCTTTTTTATTTTATGTGCGGGGTTCCCCTTAATATCCATACAAGACCCAAAGGGGCTGGTAATGGGCTGGGGTAGGGGGGGGTCATGGGGTAGCTATGCCATTTTTCTTAAAGATTTTCATCCATATTACCGGGACCAGACATTACATTAAAGCCGCAAGCAGTTTTAAATGGCTTTTTTTTCCTTTAGAAGTGTCATTTTGTGCAGGGACAGTTCTAAACACGGGAAACACGTGGCACTTCACAGGCATACTTTAGACACCCCCCAGGTACGATATTTAAAGGAATATTTGACTTTTTTTTTTTCACTTTATGCATCATTAAAATGACTGCTCCCGAAAAACGACCGTTTTTAAAACTTCTTTTTGCATTGATACATGTCCCCTGGTGCAGAACCCGGGTTCCCAAACCCTTTTTAGGACAATAACATGCATAATAGTTGTTATAATTAGCACTTTAGAATTCGAACGTTCGCATCCATTGTATTTAATAGGGTTCTAATGTTCGTTCGAACTTCCGGTCCGTTCGCGGGTTCTGGTGCGAACCGAACCCGGGGGTGTTCGGCTCATCACTAGTGGCAAATGACAAGCTCAGGGCTTCCACTGATTCTGCATTATGGTGAGTTAAACTATTTCATTATATATTACAATGTAGTAATAGAAATAATGTGATTTGATCATCCTGACACCATATCAATCATAATGTTAGGATGATTTAAGTGCTAACACCAGCCATTCGCTGACAAATCACCCGCTGCCAAATTCCTTGTCAGCGAGACTACACCCCCCCCTCATCTTTTTTTGGGAAGGAAGGGGGGTATCCCTGAATGGCAGTTTGGAAATATGGTCACCCTAGCCGCCACTGCAGCGCTGTTGTTGCAGCATGTTGCATCACTGAGCTGGGATCAGAGCGTAGCTGGTCGGTGGCAGTGGAGAGAAAGGGGGGAGCTTTTGTGGTGCTACACAATACTCTTTGCAGGAAGGGGCATGTCTCTTTGCTGAATATATGGGATGTCTCTTGCTGAATATATTGGGCTGTCTCTTTGCTTTATGGAAACGTCTCTTTTGCTGGATGGGCATAGGATTTTTTTTTTTTGGGGGGGGGGGCAGCATTTCATTCTTGGGCCCAGGCAGCGCAATGTCTTAGGCCAGCCCTGGCATGGACACATGGGATAACATGCTGGGGAGTTTACTGGCTGCACCTGAAACCAAAAATCAGCAGCTGTAAAAACATCCAGTGTGCATGAGGCCTAAAGGGCAATGAAATCAATATTTTAGAGCAGGGGTCAGCAACTCTACCAGTAGATCTTGGACAGGTGAATGGTAGATCGTGGTCTGGGCTTGCTGACCCACCATTCCAGAGCATCAAACAGAGTGCAACGCAGAGGGACTACTTGGAAAGTTGGAGCTGTAGTGGGGAGCAAGAGCCACATAAGCCAATGCCTCCGCTCTAGTGCTGGCTCCTGTCCCATTCGGAGTGATACCAACTGCACTCTACCTCTTATCCAGGCTAATGGTCTCCAGAGTGGTGCCAGCAGCAGGAAAGAAGAGATCTATAGGTCAGTGTGAAGCAATACACTGGGCAAAATAGTATAGGGCTGCTTTCACGCGGATGTGCTGTGGTTTACCCACACCACGGGTGCAGTGCAATGTACCTGCAGCTTTCCTGTGTGGTATGTGTGCTTAGCCATAGACTTCTATTATATCCTGTGGGTTTGGTGCACCTTCTAAATGCAGGAGTTTTGGTGCGCTTTCAGAAAGTGCACCTTTCATGTACCAGGTGTGACCAGAACTGTGTGGCTAGCAACAGAGGAACCCCAAACACATATAAGTGAAAATATAAAGATTTATTTAGGTGAGTGAATAATATAAGTATAACCACCTCCAATATGACACAGTGCAACCAACCAACCAACAGACAGAGACCCACAAATAACAACAGACAGATATGTACAATAAATGGGAAATGCCAGAATCATAAACAACAGCCAGGCCAGGGTCATACACAGCAGGTAGGCAGATGGACAAAGGGATATTCCAGAAACATAAACGTTAGCCAGGCCAAGGTCATACACAGGGAGATCAGCAGATGGGGTAAGGAACACAGGACAGGTAAAGAATGGATGGGTCAGGACAGGGAGACAAGTTAAGGAACTCAGGTAGCAGATTCAGAAACAGGTTCAGGTAATCAGGCAGCAGGTACGTATCAGGGCACGGGGACGATACCAGGGCAGTGTGTGTGTGCACTTGCCGGCTATTTATACTACACCTGTTAACAGGCTCAGGTGACCTCTGATTGCAGGAAGTAACATCTGCACCACACTGCCAGGATCCATCCGCTGGTGGACGCCAGTACTGCGGCCCAAGGATGACATAACACCAGCAGAGAGAAGTTCCCCTGACAGTTCAAAACTGCCAGGAGACACCTGCTGGTGGACCTCAGTACTGCACGCCAGATGATGGATATTACCAGTGTATGGAACCTTTTCTTACAGCACCAAACCTGCAGGATATAATAGAAGTGTATGGCAAAGCGCAGCTAACCCAGGAAGGTTGCAGATGCATTGCGCTGCACCCACGGTGTGGGTAAACTGCAGCACATCAGTGTGCAAGAAGCTTTATAGGGGGCTCAGAACAATAAGGGTTCATTTACATTTGCAGTTTTAGGGGTGGTGCCTCAGCAGCTAAAGGGGATAAGGATCGGGGACAGTAAAACCGTGACTCAACCACAGGGTTTTACCACTCCCCAACTTTACGTGTGAATGAGCCCTAAGGGTGCCGCTGCAGAATGCAACTAAGGGTTTATCCACAAGTGCAGCAGGCACTGCTGCTCCTCTGAAAAGTGGTTAGAATGTGTTTAACGGGTGGTGAGGAGGCGATATGTTGCCTCGGTAGTACGGCAATTAGAGGTTTAAATGAGGTGTGAGGAGACGACACTGTGCCCGGTGATCTCTGACTTTTTCCATGTTGTTCAGGTAGATCTCCTCCTCTTTAAGGTTTCCTACCACTGTTTTGGAAGAAGGCTTCTGGCTGTGTTGCAGAAGCATCGAAAACAAGCCTTGCATAAACGAACACTAAAAACAAGCACTCTGCAGGGTTTGCTTCTAAATACTTTGTAACAATATTGTTACAATGTGGACGTTAAATTTGTTTCTTAATGTGCAGATCAAAGGAAATAAATACTGTTACTATTTGACCCCATTAATTAACCTAAATCAGACCTAAATAAAGAGGAACTAGACTGCAAAAACACTTTTTAATATTTAAAGCAAACTTCCTTATCCATCCTTGTCTCCATGCTTTATTTTGCTAGGAAATCACTTTGAAAAGCATCCTCTAGCATTTCTGTCTGCGACCATCTTGAGTAAGGCCCCTTTCACACTGGGGCGGGGAGGTGCGCTGGCAGTATAGCGGCGCTATTTTTAGCGCCGCTATACCGTCGTTTTTGCCGCAATATTTGGCCGCTAGCGGTGCGGTTTTAACCCCCGCTAGCGGCCGAGAAAGGCTTAAAACCACCCGCAATGCGCTGCTGAAGCCTTCGGGCTTTCACATTGAAGACTGCAGGGCAGGATTTTTTCTGGCGTTTTTCAGGCGCTATTTTTTGCGCCAAAACGCCTGAAAAATGCCCCAGTGTGAAAGGGGCCTTAGGGCAGATGATTTATATAGCATTTACTTCCTGCAATCCATCTGCACTTAGCTCAGTCATGGAGGGAGGAGGGTGTGCTTAGCTGAGAAAGCCCCTCCTCCCCTCCTAAAGACTCCTGGGATATATGAAATAATTTGCCTAGGCATGGAAATGAACAAACATTTTTTTTTTAAATTAACCTCCCTGGCGGTATTCCCGAGTGTGGCTCAGGGTGAATTTTTCATACCAAAAGCGGTAACCCCGAGCCACTCTCGGGATTGCATCGCAGGATCCATGTACAGCTTACTTACCTTGTCCCCTGGATCCTGCAATGTCTCCCTGCTGTTTTTGCGAGCCGTGTGTCCTCCGCTCGATTCACAGTGCCGAGCTCCGTTCCCTGCCAGCTGTGTGACGCACGGGGACGGAGCACGGCGCCATATTCAAAAAGTAAAAAAACACAGTATAGATACAGTATACTGTAATCTTACAGATTACAGTACTGTATCAAATAATTACACATCCACTTTGTCCCTAGTGGTCTGTCCAGTGTCCTGCATCCAGTTTTATATTATAAAAACTGTTCTTTCTGCCTGGAAACTGGAGATTGTCCATAGCAACCAAAAAATGTCCCTTTAGGTCAAAAGTGGTTTTAGACCAGCTAGAAAACAGAGATAATAAATTAGAATCACTTGCAGAATTGAGCGATAGCGATTTGTGTGGAAATTCGTCATCAAACACTAAATCTAATGACAGCGACAATTCTGCAACTGAGCAAATTTCAGTGTTTTTGATTTGATTACATTATTGAATAATTTTTATTATTATTATATTATTATTTGTTATAATTATTTATAGTTATTTATTTTATTATAATAATGATTTTGTGTTTCAAACTTTATCATACCCGGGATGTCTACTAGACTCTTGTTTGGACAGATTTAAGTGAGTAATTCATAAGAATTACAGGCCTACAATATAAAACGCCAAATTTCCATGCAAAATAATTGTACCGCTTTCAGCATCAAAAATCTGAAATAATCATACCGCCAGGGAGGTTAAAACAAGCAAATATGATATATTTTCCTATCTATTTACCAATGCTAGCAGCATAAGGATTAAAAATTTTCAATGTTGACTAAGGTTCCATAGTCACAGCATACACTTTTATTTTATAACATAAGCATTGTGATAACAATACAAACAATAGTTATATTTGACAATTTAGTCAGTATAAGCTTACCATACTTTAAAAATTTCCTTTTGTCTGCCTCCTATCGCTTTCCACAACTTTCTAGATTCCCTGCATGCTCTGCAGCTTCTCCTCTGCTGTTTACTTTGAATTCCTAAGGACTACATATCCCATGGTACCTTGGCATAATGTATTTCACAGAATTTAAGAAAGTAAATGTGTGTGGATCTTCTCAAAGTAAGTTTACAAACTTCAAGATTGTTTAGATTACTAAGAGTAGGCTAGAAATAATTGAAGTCTGGGGGTGCAGAGGGGGTGTAGTGAAGACATGGATGAGGCTGAGGAGCAATAGAGGCTATGGATGCCGAAAAGACTTAGGAAGAGGGTGCCTCGGTGACTGGGCTGTGGGTTCAGCAGAATTTTAGCGGGGGGAACAGCGTAACAACTTGATGCTTGAGCGATGGCAGTGTGCCCAGTTCAAGTTTACATGGAGAATATTTTCCTCTGAAGCATCATGTATGCAGGACATAAGAGTTTACTGATGTTTACACTCAGAATCTTGTTGACAAAAAGATCCTGAGTAAGGGCTCTTTCACACGGAGGTCCGTTCAGGTCCGCCTGTCAGTTTTTTAGGCGGACCTGAAACGGATCCTCCATGTACCCCTATGGAAGCACGGATGTCAGCGGAGACATGTCCGCTGACATCCGCTCCGCTCCGCCAAAGTGTGACGGAGGAAAACCTTATTTTTCCTTCCGTCGGCGGAGCGGATCGGATGACGACGGACTCTACGGTCCGTCGTCATCCGATTCCCCATAGGGGAGAGCGGCGCTCTGACAGGGCGGTCCCTGCACAGTGTGCGGGGACCGCCCAGTCATCCGTCGGCTCAGTGGGGATCAACGGAGCGATCCCCGCTGAGCAAGCGGAGCTTCACGGTGCGGATCTGCACGGATCCGCCCCGTGTAAAAGGGGCCCAACATGTTTTGTAAAGATCTTTCATACTCACACGCAAAGGAGCATAAAAGCTTGTAAGTGTATATAAACGTAAAAAAAGTCTTCATTGCCAGTATTGCAGTATATGTATATATATATACGTGCATAAACATCAGTATAGACACATGAACACACATACGTGCAGAAATTACTGCAATCAAATGTAACATTTTCGATTTTTGTTTTACGGACCTGTAACTTCAGTGTATTACTGATCTTTACACAGCTGTGTGCAATGTTCCACAGACAACAATTCATCTACTGTATATCCAGATCAGTAAAAAACACGGCATTCTTTACTTCAAAATACGGAAAGGTTTCTTCACAGTAAGAGCTGTGAAAATGTTGAATAGACTCCCTGCAGAGGTGGTTCTGACCAGCTCAGTAGATTGCTTTAAGAAAGGCCTGGATACTTTCCTAAATGTACATAATATAACCGAGTACTAACATTTATAGGTAAAGTTGATCCAGGGAAAATCATTTTGCCTCTCGGGGGATCAGAAAGGAATTTTTTTTCCCTGCTGTAGCAAATTGGATCATGCTCTGCTGGGGTTTTTCGCCTTCCTCTGGATCAACTGTGGGTATAGAATTAGGTATATGGGATTGTATGATATTTTTTATTTTATTTATTTTTATGGTTGAACTGGATGGACTTGTGTCTTTTTTCAACCTGACTAACTATGTAACTAACTATGTAACTTCCACATGCAAGAGGCAAAACGCTGTGGTTAAAGCCACAGTCCACAGCAGGAAATATAAAAGGTGCCCGCACCGGAATCAAAAAGGTAAATAACCATGACACAGCAAATGATTCTGTGTGTACTAACATCTGAGGTTCTTGGTGTCCAGAAGCTTTTGAGTTTTTGTAAAGCCTGGACTACAATTTCACCCATGAAATCTATCTGCAGAGTAATATGACATTGTGACCCATAAATGTTCTATTGTTCCTCTTTCTCAAAAAATATATATATATATATTAAACTCTTACCTGGAAGCACTGCTCCACCATTATTAATATACACAGGGGCCCCAGGAAAACCGATGTCACCTTGTTCACCCTTAAAAAAGTGAGAAAGAGATGAATTTATACCATGGTATAACAATGTTCTGATGAAAAGAAATTGCTGGAAATTTATTTTACATATAATACAAACTATTTTGTCCTTAAAGAGGAAGTAAACCCTGATGGGTTTTACTTCCTCTTCAGCCCACTGCAAAGCCTGCAAATGAAAAGCATAATGGGCTAGTATGCATTGAAGTCAATGGAAACGAAAAAAAATTTGTTCCGCATTGACTTCAATGCATTGCAAGAGGTGGGGGGTGCCGAAAAGCCTCTGAAACAGAAAAGGCCTGAGGACAAGTCGGCTGACCTCGGCAAACTTCGGAAAGGCTCGGAAACTGAGTATTTCCGTGTATTTCCGAGCATTGCCGAATGGCGGCGATCGGCTGCGATCACCGCTGTTCGGCTCTGCTCGGCTCCGGCACCCCCGCACGTCAGGCCAAATGCGGTACTGTAGGCCCTATTAGGTTGAATTCTGCTCGTTTGGCATGACAACACTTGCAAACCGAGTCAGAATTAAAAAAAAAAAAAGTTACTCGCAAATCAAATTGCTCTCAAACCAAGTTACTCTTAAACCGAGGTTACACTGTAATGCATTACCTTCACTCCTTTGAATCCATCAAGTCCAGTAAGTCCAGAAAGGCCAGTCTTCCCCTATGAAACACACAATTGTGGCATATGAGTGATGTAAAAGCAACAACGGGTCTGAGTAGATATAAAGATCCAATATAAAGTTGTGATAACGGAAAATTTATTACCAAATACTTACCGTAATTTTCCTTTCCTGATAGACTCCATGGCAGACTACGTGTGGGTTAACCCCGCCTCCTCTCCACAGCTATAGGACCCCATACCCATAAATTTGAGCTCACCTCCACAGACAGGTGTTCCGTAACTAGCCGACTCAAATTTCAACTTTCATATTTTTAATTCATGGGTGGGAACTCCGTCTGCCATGGAGTCTATCAGGAAAGGAAAATTACGGTAAGTATTTGGTAATAAATTTTCCGTTTTCCTGACAGACTCCATGGCAGACTACGTGTGGGAAATAACTAGCCAATCCACATGGGAGGGTATGCTGAACAAAAAATATTTTAATCTTTCCCGTCAACTGACAGGATTTTTCGACCAAAATAAACAGAGGAAAGGGAAGCAGGCTCAATACAATAATGAGACATAAATGTATGAATAGAAGACCACGAGGCTGCCTTGCATATCACTTCAGGAGCCACGTGTCGAGCTGCTGCCCATGAGGCTGCCATGCCTCTGGTGGAATGAGCCGTCACCGCCTCTGGAGGAGCCAAGCCCTTTGCCCTGTAGGCCTGTTGGATAGATTGAACAATCCAGGCTGCTATCGTTCTGGAGGAAGCCCTCTTTCCTTTGTTGCTACCAGTGTGTAACAAGAACAGGTAGTTCGAGCTTCTAAAAGATGAAGTAACTCGCAAGTATTCTTTCAGAGTCTCGCCCACATCCAAGGGATGATTTCTGCTGATTCCGGAGAATTGAAAGTAGGAAGGACTATTTCTTGATTCTTGTGAAAAACTGACGTGACTTTTGGCTTAGACCCAAGCATGGGAAGGAGGACTACTCGGTCCGGGAAGAAGTCAAAAAGGGTTCTTGACAACCCAGGAAGCTTATTTCTGAAACCCTTTTGGCTGAAGTAATGGCCACTAGAAAGGCCAGTTTGATTGATAAGTCCTTAATAGAAAGATCCTTGTTGTTGAGTGCTGAAAGAGCATCAAGGACGAGCGGAAGATCCCATTTGGGGAATCTAGGTTTCCTCTGAGGCCTGATTCTCGAAGCCCCCTGAAAGAATTGTTGAACCAGGGGATGAGTTGCCTATGATGTTCCTGAAAATGCAGATAAGGCTGAAACTTGTCAATCAGTTCCCTCAGAGTACAAAGGAAGATCCAAGCCTGATTGGAGAAAACTCAAAACGTCTTGAACTCCAGGATTTCTGAAAGATTTTCCAGCAGAAGTCATGAAGCTGACAAACCTGGTCCAGATTCTGTTGTAGGTTTTGTTCGTGTTAGGCTTTCTGGAGCTCATAAGGGTAGAGAATACCTCTAAAGCACACCCAAGAGACATTAGCCTGAAGCTCATCAGATTCAGGAGAGGAAACCATGGCCTGTTCGGCCAGTATGGTGCTATTGTTATCACTTCGCCTTTCTCCAACTGGAGCCGCTGCAGGAATTTTTGCATGATCGGAGGTGGAGGGAAGGCATATGCCTTGTTGAATTTCCATTGGCTTGTTAATGCATCTACTCCGAAGGCTTGACTGCACCGACCTCGAGTGTAGTATCTGTCTACTTTGTGATTGCAGGGGGATGCAAACAGATCCACTTCTGGATCGATTCCCAACGATAGGATCCACTTGAATGTCTGTGTATGCAGTGACCATTCGTTGTTGTCTAGGTTGCTGCGTGACAGAAAGTCCGCTTGCATGTTCTGCTCCCCTGGAATGAAGACTGCTGTTAAGTTGAGTAGATTCCTCTGAGCCCAGGTCATGATAGGTTTGACCTCTTGGAGAAGGGTGGGGCTCCGAGTGCCCCCTTGTCTCTTCACATATGCTCCAGCGGTGGTATTGTCCATTTTGAGTAGGACCGACTTCCCTTTCAGAAGGTGGGAGAAGGCTTGAAGGGCGCACCATGCCGCACGCAATTCCAGAACGTTTGACCCTGGAATGTGGAGATGGGCATCCCATTTGCCCTCAGCCAGTTCTGCCCCACAATGTGCTCCCCAGCCCGCATTGCTGGCATCGGATGAAACAGTCATCCATTGGATGGGAGCAAGGGAGTGGCATGTTAACAAGTTTTTGTGTTGAAGCCACCAGAGAAGACTGTTCCTCATTGACTGAGTAGTCCTGATCAGCTGATTGCGATCGTCTGTCTTCCATTGCTGAAGGAATCCTGATTGAAAAGGCCGAAGCCTCCACATTGCCCATTTGACCATGGGGAACGTGGCCACCATCGTGCCGATTATCTTCAGGCACTGTGACGCCCTTAGATGAGAGAAGTCTAGGGCTAAAGATATTCTTACCCGAATGACCGGGATTTTTTCTTCCGGAAGAGAGATGGTATTCTCTACTGTGTTGAATTGAGCTCCTAGGTAGGTTAGGCGTTGGGTCGGTTCTGGCTGACTTTTCTCTCAGTTTAAGAGCCATCCAAACTCTATCAATGTAGAGATCACCTGATCTTTGTGGATCAGCAGCTGCTGCTTGTCTTGGGACAGTAGTAGCAGATCGTCCAGGTAATGATACAGACGCACACCCTGTATTCTGATAAGAGACACAATTACCAACAGTACCTTGGAAAAGACCCTTGGAGAGGTCGTTAGTCCAAATGGAAGACAAATAAATTGTAAGTGCTCTCGTTCGACCTGAAATCAAAGGTATTTGTGGAATTCTTCTGCCACGGGAACATGAAAATACGCGTCCTTAACATCTATTGAGATCAACCAATCGCCTGGTTGAACGACTTTTTGGATGGTTGAGAGTGATTCCATCTTGAATTTCTCGTGCTTTATGTACCTGTTCAGGAAAATGAGATCTATAACTGGACGCCAAGAGCCGTTCTTTTGTACTAGGAAGAGGGGGTAAGTATACCCCCTGGAATTCCTCGTCCTTTGGGACGGGCACCACTGCTCCTTGATCTTTCAGAGCATTCACATATGAAAGAAGAACTTGTTGTTTTTCTTCTGATTGAGGCAGTGAAGATTGCATTGGTCTGCATGGAGGGACCTTGGTGAAGGACCATGCGTGACCTGTTAAGACCATTTTGATGGTCCAATAATCTGAGATCGAGGTCACCCAGACGTGCCGGAAGAGACGTAGGCAAGCCCCTACCCGACCGCTTGGGCGGGCCCAATCTCAAAAGGACTTGGTTGGCTCGCGCCCACCGGGCGTCTGTTTCTTGCCAGATTTTTTGGAAAGATATCTGCCTATTCCAGTTCCAGCTTCTCCTAAAATCCCGTCTGGGCCTATAGGAGCATGCCTCTTCAACGCTCTGTACTGCGTCTCTGCTGAGGTTTTCTTTGGTTAAACGGACGTTTGTCCTGAGGGAGGAATCCCGACTTTCCGCCTGTAGCCTTTGAAATGGCATTATACAGTTTGCTTCCAAACAAGGAAGTTCCTTCAGAAGGAATTTTGCACCATGCCTGCTTTGAGGCAGGATCAACAAGCCAGGGGCGCAACCATAGTGCTTGTTTGGCTGTGACCGAAGATAGCATGGATCTAGCCATCAAGCGGATGAGATCAATTGAAGCTCCTCCCAAAAAGGCGATAGACAGTTCAAGTTCTTGTACTGCTGAACTTTGTGCCAATTCCTCAGAGACACCTTTCAGAACGGAGTCAACATTTTCCACCCAGGCCTCCATTGCTTTGGAGGTGACTGCAAGGGCTAGGGCTGGTTTGCAAGCCATACAGTTCAAGTTATATATTCTCTTAATGTCTTGGTCAATCTTTCAATCCAGACCATCTTTAAAAGATACAGTGTCATTTAGCAGGAGGGTGACATGCTTCGCTAGGCGCATTACTGCTGCATCCACGAGGGGAGCATTTTCCAAACCTTCTTATCCCCCTTGCTCCATTCTTCCTTAAACACTCCTTTCAGCTCGGTGGGAAATTGGAGCATTCTTTCCCCAGTTTCTTAAACAGTTCCTTTGTTTCTCTGGGGGGGGCAGTGGTATCTTCCAACTTTAAGGTTTCCATCACTCCCTTGATCAGTGGAGAGACTAAAGCGTAGTCGAATCCCACTACAGAATCATCTCCCTCCATCTCGTATTGCGAGGAATCATGGGAGGAATCACAGAATCATCTCCCTCCATCTCGTCTTGCGAGGAATTATGGGAGGAATCATGGGGCTGGAATTGGCCGGGATCCTCCTGGGCCTCGTCAGCCAAGGAGCCAGACAAGGTGGTGGACTGGCTCCTCGTGTGGGGGGGGGGGGCATCTATTTCCATCATAGACTGCTGTACCACACGTTTAATAAGAGACTCAAGATTTTGATTTTTCGGTCTCTTTCTCACCGACCGCTCGGGCATAGCATGGGTCACACAGCGATTTGCCCTCTGGGATTCTAGTTTTACATCCCCAACAGGCTCTGTGATCAGAGCGATCATCGCGGTGGTGGTAGCGGTGACTTGAGGAGGAATGGGAACATCTCCTATATTTAGAGGGGGAATGTGAGCGTCCCCTATGATAGTGGGTCCCAGATGGAGTGTCACGTCTGGACCTGCAGGATGATTGGTGATGGTGATGATGATGATGATGATGGTGCAGCCTGGCAAGGTCCCTATCCTGTGACCGATGAACTGATGTAGCCGGGCTGTAAGAGATAATACAGACAAAGGGAGGGGGAGGAAGGTGGGCAGGTTGTAACCGTTAGCAACCACCAGAAAAAAATGACACCAAAGACACCAACCCCCTACCCACTCCGCACAGACCTTGTGCGGGAGGGCTGGCCACACGGCGGTGCAGATGAGTCCATGACGAGGAAGACACACAATGATGCGTAACTCCACTACCTAGACTAAGGATAAGCAAATCAATGCAAGAACAGCGCAGAAAAAAAAGGTTTTTTTTTTGTTTTTTTTTAAACTGTCCCTTTAAGAGACACTAAGCATTACAAGCATTACATTGCCAAGAAGTGCTTACCCCGTCCTGGTAGTATTGAGACTCTGGGAGGCTGCTGCTATATACCCACAGGTTATCCCACCTGTATAGGGCTCCTCAGCGGTTTAAATCACCCGCCGGAATGACGTCATGGCCGGTCCCGCTGTGCGCATGCATCGGAGGGACCGAACCTACTGCGCCTGCGCGGCCCCTGACCCCTCCGCCATACTGCGCATGCGCGAAAACCAAGCCTCGGTTTCACCGTGGCTCTGCGCATGCGCAGACGTTCAACAGGCCGGGATCAGGAAGGGAATGGCATCCTGGAACGCAAAAGCGTTCCACACATATACTAAGCTTAGCGGCGCTGTATGACAGAGAAAAAACAGCAGAGAAAGACATACAAACAAACAAAAACTATCTGCCATGGAAATAGAAAAAGTCTTCAGACCTTGCCAGCTGAGATCCACCGTCCATCATGGTACGCTGGGGCCACATCCCTTCCACCATAGGGGTATCCATCAGCCCAAAACCACTCACCCGCTCATAGCTGGCCCCTGGGTGCACCGCACAACTCGTACCTGATCCGACAGACATCCTGGACTGCACCTGAATTGCATAATGAAGGGTCCATGTGAGGAGGATAGAAAAGGAACACCTGTCTGTGGAGGTGAGCTCAAATTTATGGGTATGGGGTCCTATAGCTGTGGAGAGGAGGCGGGGTTAACCCACACGTAGTCTGCCATGGAGTCTGTTAGGAAATAACTATTATTTTTACTAAAGGGGGAAGGAATAAAGTGAATGTCAAAATGTTATTGCTATTGCTTTCTTTAGAAAGGAGTTACAGTCTGGGTAGAAACACCAGGTTCTAATTCTGCATCAGGCAGCAGGCAGGCTGTTGTTTTAATTTTTAAAGAAAACAAACTGGAAGACTTTGCACACCTTTTCTTTAATTGCACTTTCATGTATTTAGCTCATTTAAAGCGGTTGTATACCCTGTTTTTTTACTTTTTCCTACAGGTAAGCCTATAATAAGGCTTGCCTGTAGGTAAAAAGAATATCTCCTAAGCCTGTACGGTTTAGGAGATATTCCCATTGCATGCAGCCTCTGGCGTCAGCAGCGCATTCGCTCTGAATGCCCGGCTGAAGGTCCGGCAGACCCTGCCAGACCTTGTCGGAAAGAAGTCTCCCCCGCGCATGCCCGTAAGACACGCTGAGGGAAAATTTCAGCTCCCTCGGTGTGGACCGGGATTACCTGCCGACGCCTCAATCTAAGGTAAGTATTTCATAATGAGCTAGTATGCGGTGCATTTAAGCTCATTATGCCTTTTGCCTTACAGGTTTAAGGCTGGGTTCACACTTGTGCGGTGCGAATTCCAGCTCTCTTATCTCTGCAAAAAGATAAGAGAGCTGTTCAGCAGATCATCTCCGTTTTAGCTGCGAATTTGGTGACCTGGGAGAGAGGAGGGGGAGGGGGGAAGTGTAGTGAGGTGAAGGAGAGAAACCCTGATGAGAACTGAACACATCTGCGAATCAGATGCGTGCCCATAGAAGATAATGGGCCTGAATTCGCACCTGAGCCACACCGCACTGCCTAGAAAATGCACACGTTTTTTGGCAATGCGCAGTGCGAATGCATCGCACATATGTGAACCAGCCTCATTAAAATCAATGTATTTTATAATGTTATGCGAATTGGATGCCGTTTATGCCGCAACCAATTCGCATAGGTGTGAACGGGGCCTAAAAAAAAAAAAAATCTGCGGGTATACAACCGCTCTAACCAGAAAGTTAAATTGGGATTTGACTCTATTCTTTCCAAAACAATGTGACTGGAGGTTGGCTTAAACTATATAAAAGCTAAAATTAGTTATAAACCCTCAGCATTTTTTAGCTTAGTACAATAAAATAAGCATTCCCCAATCAACTATTTGACAGTACAATCTGAGCCAGTTTGTTTGTTTGGGGAAGGTAGTGGGGAAGAGGGGGAGCAGGGGAGTGCCTTGCCATCTTAGGTCATGATAAGTACAATACAATATACCGTATATACTCGAGTATAAGCCGAGATTTTCAGCCCTTTTTTTGGGGCTGAAAGTCCCCCCCCCCCCCCCCTCGGCTTATACTCGAGTCAGTGAAATTGAACATTGTAAATTGTACCTGAAAAAAATTGAGCGGCTGCGGCGTCCATTGTTTAAAACTCGCGGTCTCTTCCTGGTCCTTTCCGTGATAGGCGGAACTGTGTCTGCTGAGAATCGCCTATCACGAACGTTCTCTCATCCTCACCCATCCCAGCAGACACTGTGTTCAGTGTTCCACCAATCACGGACATCTGCTGGGAAACTGAGGATGAGAGAACATTCGTGATAGGCGTGATAAGCAGACACGGAAGGGACCAGGAAGAGACCGTGAGTTTTAAACGATGGACGCCGCAGCCTCTCAATTTTTTCCAGGTACAATTTACAATGTTCAATTTCAATTTTAGGGGCACAGTGAGGTTGGGCACAGTGAGGATGGGTACAGTGAGGATGGGCACAGTGAGGATGGGTACAGTGAGGATGGGCACAGTAAGGTGGCAATGGGCAGTGACAATTGGCTTAGTGAATTTGCAATGGGCACAATGAGGCATGCAAATGGGCATTGTTGACCCTCTTCCACTCACAGTAGCTGCTGCATTCTCACCCTTGGCTTATACTCGAGTCAGTAAGTTTTCCCAGTTTTTTGTGGTAACATTAGGTACCTCGGCTTATACTCGAGTATATACGGTATGTTATGTTTGTGTGATAAACTGCTTAATGATTGTTTGTTTATGTACATTATTATAATACTCTATAGTAAGATCCGAGGCCCTGATGAAGCGGGACTGCCAATTGCAACACGCATCGGCCTGATTAACGCATTTCAAGGCCAGAAAATTAACTACCTTGGATGGTTAGTCTATGTATATGGTTTTAACCTATTTTAATATTTGCTATATGTTCAATATAATGTCAAAATTTTATATATAAATACATTGTCTGTCGGTATTACACCCAAGGAGGTACACACAAAGTCCCATATTCTTTATAACTTTACATATATTATTCCAGGGGTGGTACCTCCAAAGGGTTAAGATTTTAAAACACTCCACCCCCACACACAAAACAACTTTTTCAAAGTTTAGTAACAGTAGCACACACAATCCTATATGCCTATGGATTCATTAGATGGGGGCACTTCCAGTCCATAAGTAACACCTGGTGAATTCCTAAAAATGGATCGCTGCTCACTGAGAATTGACTGCATTTCTTTTGCTTTTTAAAAACTCATTGCACCTTACCACAATGATTTTCCTAACAATACCTTTTCACCAGAGAATCCACTAAATCCATCTGATCCAGGAAAGCCCTAAAATAAACATTCACAGCATTACTATCCAAAGAGTGAGATGAGTACATATTGCATACTATATTATGAATGTTTAATATTACAATGATTTAATATAAAGTTAGAAATGTTTTAAAAGATTTGGCCATGCAAAATATATACAGCAGGTAAAATAAGTATTGAACACGTCACCATTTTCCTAGGAAAATATATTTCTAAAGGTGCTATTCACATGAAATTTTCACATGTCGGTGACAACCCATGCAATCCATCCATACATACAATATAATAAAAACAAATAAGTTCAGAAATAAGGTTATGTGTAATAAAATGGAATGACACAGGGAAAAGGTATTAAACACATGAAGAAAGGGGGGTGCAAAAAGGCATGGAAAGCCAAGACACCAGCTAAAATCTATCAGTAATTAGAAAGCAATCCTGCCCCTTGTCAGTGGAAATTAATATATCAGCTGGTTCAGCCTCAACTGATGGCCTATAAAAAGGTGTCTCATTACCAGGGTGTCGCACAAGAAACATCTCATGATGGGTAAAAGCAAATAGCTCTCTTAAGACCTTCAAAACATTATTGTTGCAAAACATATTGATGGCATTGCTGGCAGAAGGATTTCTAAACTTCTGAATATTCCGGTGAGCACTGTTGGGGCCATAATCCGGAAGTGGAAAGAACATAATTTCACCATAAACCGGCCATGATCAGGTGCCCCTCGCAAGATTTCTGACATAGGCGTGAAAAGAATTATCAGAAGAGTTGTCCAAGAGCCAAGGACCACACGTGGAGAGCTTCAAAGAATACAATAAGTAATGCACTCAACCGCCATGGCCTGTATGTACACGCACCACGCAAGACTCTATTGCTGAAGAAATAGAATGTTAAAGCTTTTCTAAAGCTTGCTGCAAAACATTTAGACAAGCCTGTGAAATACTGGGAAAAGACCCCATACCAACAGTGAAGTTTGGAGGTGGGAACATCATGGTGTGGGGCTGTTTTTCATCATACAGTACTGGCAAACTTCATATCGTTGAAGGAGGAATGAATGGAAAAATGTACCAAGACATTCTTGATAAAAATCTGCTGCCATTTATCAGGATGATGAAAATGAAACAAGGGTGGACATTTCACCAAGACAATGATCCCAAACACAAAGCCAAGGAAACTCTCAATTGGTTTCAAAGAAAGAAAATAAAGCTGCTAGAATGGCCCAGCCAATCACCTGACTTGAATCCAATAGAAAAATCTATGGAAAGAACTAAAGATCAGAGTTCATAGACGATGCCCACGGAACCATCTAGACAGTAGTGTATTTAGGTTTTGTGCTGCCCTAGGCCTGACTAAACTCGTGCACCCCCTAATTTAAATATGACCCACCCCTTCCTGTCAAGGCCACACCCCTTTCTGTTTAAGGCCGCCCTGAAATTTTCGAGTGGGGACGCTAGTTCTTAGGGCCTGGGGGGGGGGGCAATGGATTCCCTTCATTTGCATAGATTTCCTCTCACTTCCTGTTTGGCTATGGGGCAGGAAGTGGAGAGAAATCTCTGCAATGGGACAGTGATGGTAAAAAATAAACTGATAGGGGCTATAAACCTCCCTTACTCTATCCAAAATGAAAAAAAAGGTGTTGCCTATAGTTCTACTTTAAGCACAAATTTCTGATAATTTTATGGAGAGGACTAAGAAGATATAACCATGCCAATGGTGCAGCAGAAAACATATAGCACAGCAAGGAAGGTTTGTGGTCCAGGCTGATAGGACAGTCAAAATTCGAAGCAGCTTGTGTTACACTAACAGTGTAGCACAAGCCAGCGGGGACTCTTTCCGTGCTGCCCCCCTGCAAAGTGCTGCCCTAGGCCTGGGCCTTGTTGGCCTAGGCCAGGATACAGCGTTGCATCTAGATTTGAAGACGGTTTGTGTGGAAGAATGGACTAAAATCACACCTGAGCAATGCTAGCGATTAGTTTCTTCATACAGGAGGTGTCTTGAAGCTGTCATTACCAACAAAAGATTTTGTATGAAGTATTAAATAAATTTCAGTTAGCGTGTTCAATACTTTTCCCTTTATCATTCCATTTGATTACACATAACTTAATTTCTGAACTTATTTGTTTTGCTTTCTTTTTATGTATGGACTGTATGGGTTGTTACCGACATGTGGTGAACATTTCATGTCAATAGCACCTTTAGAAATATATTTTCCTAGAAAAATGGTGACGTGTTCAATACTTATTTTACCTGCTGTATCTTGAACCTCCCATGAGAGATACTGGAATTGATTTACTAAAGCTGGAGAGTGCAAATCCTGGTACATCTGTGCATGGTAGCCAATCAGCTTCTAACTTCAGCTTGTCCAATTAGGCTTTGACAAAAAAAAAAACTGGAAGCTGATTGGTTTCTATGCAGAGCTGCACCAGATTTTGCTCTCTCCAGCTTTACTAAATCAACCCCACTCTATTTTTTCAGCGATTCTGTCAGCGATGTCTCTGAATTCCAAGCATCACTAACCTGTGGCTATTACAAGGAGTCCCACTCTCCCTGTTGGATTTTTCATTGCCCTTCCAGACATCTCCTCTTCCTGCTACAAGGGAAGGAATGCCTAGTACACACGACCGGTTTTTCCGGCAATAAAACTGCTAGGAGAGCTTTTTGCCGTGAAAACCGGGCGTGTGTATGCTCCCTCACCGGGAAAACTGCCGGGTATCCCGGCGCGAAAATAGAGAACCTGCTCTCTATTTTTCTGCCGTGATTCCCGGCATTTTTTTTTTCCGCCAGATTTACTACACTTACCAATGGAAAACACTGTGAGGCAGTGCCGAGGGAGCATAAGCCCTGTACACACGGCCAGGATTCCCGGCCAAAGCTCTCCCCGCAGTTTTCCCGGTGGGATTCCCGGCCGTGTGTACAGGGCTTGAGTCTTTATGGCTGTGACAGAGTGTTGATCTCATTAAGAGAATTCATCACTGCTATTCAAGTTCCGAAAGAGATAAGAAGTCACTGGATGATTTAAATGGCCATCATTTGTAGATAGCTACTGTATAAGCTTGCTTCCATTTAAACCATGTATCATATTAAGCTCATGGAATGAGTTACTACTGCTAAGCATCAAAGAAGATTATTGCTGTCCTTACAGTTGTTATTATGACAATATAGAATTAATTTACAAAGGCTTAAATAAAAAATCAGACAGGTCCATATCTGCTAGCAGCGAGAAAGAGGGGGTTGTCCTTTCTCAAACTCATTCAGATGTGTAGGTCAAAACTGATCCCCTGCTTTACAAGTCTGTTCAAAGCATAACAGTAAACCACTGTGAAGAAAAACCTTCAAGCAGCAGAACAGACTTGAGATGAATTGATTATTTGAACTATTTCACATTTAAGTGAATAGAAATAAATTACAATAATGTTGACCAGAGCATAAAGTAAACAAAATATACATAGAATATGAAACATTTCCTTAAAAATCCACATAACTGTAATTTATTTTTATAGTAGCTGGAAAAAAACACATTCATACTAAAGGCTCAAGCAGATGGTATGAGACTGTAAAAGGATGTGAAAGAAAGAAATATGTTGTCTTATTCTATAAAGATATGCAGATACAGTGTTGGTAAAAGTGTCTTTTAGCTATGGTAGGGTTCCTGACTTCATTAGTCCAGGATCTGTGGTACCCCCTGTCACCTCTTTAGCTTATTGCCTCCAGTTTGGAAACTCTATCAATGAACTCACCCTTCCACCCGGAAGACCAGGAATGCCTTTCTCCCCTTTCTCTCCTTGACCATTAAATCCCTATAAAAATAAAAGAGTTGTATATAAGCAGTACAGCAAAATTAAGCCATAATTCCAGTACCACCTATCAATAGTTCATAGCCAAAAATTTTAGCAACAACTTACAACTGGCCCAGGCAGTCCAGGTGTTCCAGGATATCCAAAGTCACCTCTTTCTCCCTATGTAGACATATTTGAATTAATGGTTATTATTGCATTAAATAAACCAATTCATCTGTTAAAAGAGAAGTATGGATGTCAGTAAAAAAAAACATTTTACTCACCTAGGTGGATGCAGTAGTCCCCCGTCGGCTGCAGACCGAGAACTGAGCGATCATACACAGGTGATCGCTCAACTCTCAGTTTTCAGGCTGCAGTGAGATGGTGACTGTCAATCACAGGCTCTCTCCTCTGCCCCTCTAATACTCACTTGTGCGCTGGGCTGTGGAGGGGGCGGAAGTGGCTGGCTCAGGCTCTCATCAGTTCAAGAGGATGTAAAGGGAATTTTTGGGGCGTTTTTGGTGTGCTTTACAATTGCGTTTTAGTGCAGCAAAAGCGCTTCAGTGTGAAAAGGGCCTTAAAGATTTAGTCCTACATAAAACTGCATTTAAATACTGTTCTGATGTTTATGCACCTATATGTAATATTTCCACCCAGTAAATAAGTCACACTTAGATCTGATACACAGGACAATCATATACCGGTTCTCCTGGGATTCCTTTTAGGAAAGTTGAGAATTCCATTCCACTGGATGCTGGAGGTCCTGGGTCACCCTGACCACCGGTGTCTCCCTGTAAGAAACACAGAGTATACTTAAGACTTACAGTAATGCAATATTAATACCCAATAATACAATCCCTAAAGTGAATCTATCATTGGCTTCCCAAAATTCTTGTCCTTCTCTTTCACTTATATAGGTCTATTTAATAAGGGAAAATATAATTGTGCAAGCCATAGCAACTTGTCTAATTTTACTGGTCTGATTGGTTGCTATAAGCTAAATAAGATTTACTTCTTTACTAATTAAGCACCTGAAGTAATGACTGCAAAGAAATTAAAATTAAAGGGGTGGGGTGAGTCGTGCTGTTCTGCTATCATCATCTTTTTGCTGTCCCAATTTCATAAGCTCCATCCAATGGCTGGTAGCATTAACACAAAAGGCTCAATTTACAAAGCTGTAACACAAGGATAAGGATCTTTAATTTCAGACATGTGACTGTAATTTGAAAAACTATTTGGACTTGGCTGAAAATAACTGTGAGATTTTTTTTCCCTAAATAAGGTTTGTTATCCTGGAGTGTTAGCTTTGTGAATTGAGTCTAAAGTCATATACCCTCAAGTGGATCTAATCAGTAGTGTATTTAGGTTTTGTGCTGCCCTAGGCCTGACTAAACTTGTGCACCCCCTAATTTAAATATGACCCACCCATTCCTGTCAAGGCCACACCCCTTTCTGTTTAAGACCCACCTTGAAATTTTCGAGTGGTGACACTAGTTCTTAGGGCCTGGGGGGGGGGGCGCAATGTATTCCCTTAATTTGCATAGATTTCCTTTCACTTCCTGTTTGGCTATGGGGCAGGAAGGGAAGGGAAATCTCTGCAATTGGACAGGGATGGTAAAAAATAAACTGACAGGGGTTATAAACCTCCCTTACTCTATCCAAAATGAAAAAAAAAGGGTTGCCTATAGTTCTACTTTTAGCACAAATTTCTGATAATTTTTTGGAGAGGACTAAGAAGATATAACCATGCCAATGGTACAGCAGAAAACATATAGCACAGTGAGGAAGGTTAGTGGTCCAGGCGGATAGGACAGTCAAAATCGAAGCAGCTTGCGTTACACTAACAGTGTAGCACAAGCCGGCGGGGACTCTTTCCGTGCTGCCCCCCTGCAAAGTGCTGCCCTAGGCCTGGGCCTTGTTGGCCTAGGCCAGGATACAGCATTGGATCTAATACTACAAACCTAACCTTAAACTATCACACAGGAAAGTTAAACATAAACATTAGAATTAGGTATTCTTCTAAAACAGGCCTGCTGTAACTTATTTCATATAATCTGTGCCTTGGGATAGGCCATGTGGCCTCTACCAATGGGGTAACTAGTGTAGTAAAGTGTGTACGCCACATTCTATTATCCAATCATGTACAAGCAAAAATCATATATTTTTATTTCCTTGCACATGGGTATTCTCTGAAAAGTGAATTTTTTTTGCGCACAATTTTTTTTTTGTAAATCTTCCCCGTGTGCCCTCAATGTCTGGGCTCACTACAGGTTATGCGCAGTACAACCTGATGAGTTGAGTTGATAAACTAATTTCTGCTCAATGTAAAACTTGCAAAACAATGTCTTAAATCAAATAGTATCAGACATTTGTGTACAAACTCAATAACCATCTATAGAGACAGCTGACTTTCATTACCTAATAAAAGAAAACAGTTTTCCCATAAAGAAAGTGTTAAACAGTGAAACAATTAACTTTTCATATGGAATCAACTTCCCTGGGATATTAAAGGGAAAACTCTCTGGCTAAATTGAGCTGTAAACGGCATGCCTGTGAATAAATGTCTTGCCAGTGGGACTATGCCATTTGAAATATCATCAAACAGTATTTTTGGACTCAAAACAGGCACCAATAGATAGGACTGGTTCACCTTTTGAGACCCTCACAAGCACAGGGCTGGCAGTTGGGAACTTTGGGAATGTATACCTCTACCAGGAACTATTTCATGTCCGTCTTTGCAATCATATTTGGTGCAGGATAAACAAAGGGGAAACTATACTCACAATATATACTGAAGGTCCTCACAAGTATCTGTTTTACTGCATGAAAGTATTTATTCTCTCTTTTGAGGTTAGTTTCAAATAAAGTCTGGGCTGGCCCCAAATTGTAATGTGCCACCCCAGCATATACAGAATATAGTGCTCATTTTGTCCAGGGGATGAAATGATACAGAGGTATACTTACCTGAATGCATGGTCCATCCAGTCAACCTCCTGCCAGTTCTAGTTGTGACGACTACCCCTCTTGTTGCTCTTCTCCGATCAGTTGTGTCCTCACTACTCTTACCATTGCCATCTCCTACAATTTATAAAAAAGCAACCACTGCTGGTCCTGCATTGTAGGGTTCACCCCAACCCAGTGCAAGTGAGAAGAGGATCGGAGTACCAGCTGTCGAGGGACCACAGTTTAAAGTGTAAGTTCGTATTATGCACTGAGCACTCCTATGTAACATGGCTGTACTTTGAACTTCTGCCATTTTTATTATTTTATATATTTTTTTTTTATAAGCCTGCTGTTTAGGCTTACCTTTTTTGCAACTTTTATAAACCCTGTATAATAAAAAGTATCTGAATAAAGAAAATGTAAGTTTATCTTCAGCGAGATTTTCCAAAAATCCCACTATGCAATTCCATATCCCATGGATAGTACTAACCAGCACTTCTCTTGTGTTAATCCTTTGTATTAGTTCCCCAAGACAAAATTAGCATTCTACACTATAGTACCAAAAGTATTGGGATGCCTGCCTTTACACGCAAATGAACTTTAATGACATCCCATTCTTAGTCCGTTGTGTTCAATATTGATTTTGCCCAGCCTTTGCAGCTATAACAGCTTCAACTAATCTGGGAAGGCTGTTCACAAGGTTTGGGAGTGTGTCTTTGGGAATGTTAGACCATTCTTCCAGAAGCGCATTTGTGAGGTCAGGCACTGATGTGGACAAAAAGGCCTGGCTCGGAGTCTCCGTTCTAATTCATCCTAAAGGTGTTCTATCAGATTGAGGTCAGAACTCTGTGCAGGCCAGACTGGGATGCCATTAAAGTTCATATGCATGTAAAGGCAGGTGTCCCAATACTTTTGGAAATATAGTGTATTCTGCATATGCTGGGGGGACAATTTATTTTTTGGCTGTATGACATTTCTCAGGGTTGGCTTCCTAGGGGTGACAGCAATGGACCATACCTGTGTAATGTTTGTGTAGCCTAGTCTCCACTAGATGCCCGTGTGATGCAAGGAAAACACAGAAGCGCAGCTGAGAGACAGGGACAGAGTTGTCACCCCATAACAAGAAGTGCACAAGTACTTTCATGGCAAGAACATTGGGTATTGTTTTATTAAAAGCTGCAATTTTTAAATATTAAACAGAGTTGGGAGCTGTGTAAAATCTACATAAAAAACAGAATGCAATGATATGCAAATCTCATAAACCCATATTTTATTCACAATAGAAAATAGAATAAAACATATCAAATGTTTAAACTGAGAAAATGTACAATTTTTTTGAAAAAAATAAGGTAAATTTGAAATTGATGGCAGCAACAAGTCTCAAAAAAGTTGGGGCAGGTCAACAAAAAGCTGGCAAAGTAAATGGTACTAACAAGGAAGAGCTGAAAAAACATTTTACAACTAATTTGGTTAATTGGCAACAGGTCAGTAACATGATTGGGTATAAAAAATACATCTTAGAGAGTCAGAGTGTTTCAGAAATAAATTTGGACAGAGGTGAAAAGCTGTGTCTAAAAATTGTTGAACAATTTTAGAATAAAGTTCTTCAATGTAAAATTGCAAAGACGTTATATATCATCATCTACAGTACATAATATCATCAAAACATTCTTAGAATCTGGAGAAACATCACTGCGCAAGGTACAAGGCTGAAATGCAATATTATATATATGCCGTGATCTTCAGGATCTCAGGCGGCACTGCATTAAAAACAGGCATGATTCTGTGATAGACATCACTGCATGGGTTTAGGAATAAAGGAAAAAGTTTTATCGTGCAAAGAAGAAGCCATATCTGAACATGGTCCAGAAACGCCACCTTCTTCTCCGGGGCCAAAGCTCATTTAAACTGGTCTGTTGTAAAGTGGAAAATTGTTCTGTTGTCAGACAATATAAAATTTGACATTATTTTTGCCAACCATGGACTAAAGAGGAGGGGGACCTTCCTGCTTGCTATCAAACCTTTCACCAATAGTTAGAATCCTATAGCAGGCAAGTATGGAACAACATTCCTCACCCAAAACTCCAGAAACTGGTCTCAGTTCCCAGATATTTTCTGAGTGTTGTTAAGGGAAGAGGGGATACTATACTGTGATAAACATGGCCCTGTCCCAACTTTTTTGAGATATGTTTCTGCCAACATTTTCAAAATTACCGTATTTTTTTTTTACATGCATTTTTTTCAGTTTCAACATTTAATATGATATATTTTCCTGGACTTACAGTTGAATGCTGCAGAAAGTAGTGCTACACCGTTTCTGCAGAATTCTCTCATAAGAGAAGAGAGGTGAAGAGAACTTGTCACATCACACAATCAGACAGAATACCAACAGAAAAAGGGAAGTATGCAGGTCTATTTTTAATTAAAATTTAGGGGTTGCTTCAATGGGGGAATGGACAAATGTGTGAGGAGGGGGGGGGAATGGGGGGTGAATTCCAAGATTGGAGTTGGGCTGTAAGTAATTTCTTCTTTTGAGAGCCCTGTACCTGTGCTGACGTTCAATAGGCTGGTTTTGGAATACTGAACACAGATCATTAGTTTAACCACTTCCATACCGGGCCATTGTAAAATGACGCCGGCAGGAACCCTCTCTCCCTCCGGGTGGACGTCATATGACGTCCTGGGTTTGAGGGGGGATATCTGAATGATGCCTACAGCTAGAGGCATCATTCAGATATCCTTTTTTTCAGCCGGCGATCCTGCGCACCATAAGAACGATCATAGCGGCGGTTCCGCCGCTTGATCGTTCTTATAGGCGGCGGGAGGGGACATCCCCCCTCCTGCCGCCATCCGGTGCTTCTCCGGGCTCTCCCATGCGATCGGGGACCCGGAGAGAATCGTCCGGCGCCGTTGGTGGGTCACGTGACGAGCATAGAGATGACTGGTGACCAGATGGTCACCAGTCATCTCTATGACCGTCGGAGGCCCGGGCGCGATGTGATGACGTCACGCCCGGGTCCTCAAATGTAAACAAAGCCGCCATTGCGGCTGTAAGTATGAGATCAGTGAAATTTTTTTCACAATCTCATGCTTTCCAGCCTGGAGGAGAGATGTGGGGTCTTATTGACCCCGCATCTCTCCATAAAGAGGACCTGTCACACACATTCCTATTACAAGGGATGTTTACATTTCTTGTAATAGGAATTAAAGTGATCAAGACCTCCTCTGTAACTCTAACCTGGTAACCTGTAAAAAATTTCAAAGCGTCTCCTTTGGAGATTTTTAAGTACCGAAGTTTGGCACCATTCCATGAGTGTGCGCAATTTTAAAGCGTGACATGTTAGGTATCTTTTTACTCGGCGTAACATAAGCTTTCATATTTTACAAAAAAATTGGGCTAAATTTACTGTTTTGTTATTTTTTAATTCATGAAACCATTTTTTTTCCCCAAAAAAAGGCGTGTGAAAAATTATTGCACAAATACAGTGCAAGATAAAAAGTTGCAACGACCGTCATTTTATTCCCTAGGATGTCTGCTAAAAAACATATATAATGTTTGGGGGTTCTGAGTAATTTTCTAGCAAAAGAATGATGATTTGTAATATGAAAATAAGGGAATGGGGGGGAAGCACTCTCGATACCACAGAGCCAGGCTCTGGCCAGCCTTAGTCACAATCCGAATTTGGTGATCAAGCCCTCGGATATGGGCGGCAATGTGGTGGTCATGGAAGAGTTAAATTACAGGAATATGTGTTGGGACATCCTTAAAAATCGGGACTGGTATAGACCAATATCCCAGGATGTTATAGAAAAATATAACCAACAATATAATGACACCATTCAGTCTGCCCTCTCCGAGGGCGTGATCACCAAAGAGATCTTTGAGGGCATTCAGGTGCCCTACCCCAAAACTCCGTGTTTTTACTCTCTTCCTAAGACACATAAAAATATGTCCAGACCCCCGGGTCGTCCAATAGTATCTGGTGTAGGTGCAAAGACGGAACGAGCGAGCAAATTTGTCGACGAATATCTGCGACCTCATGTGATTACCCTTCCGTCTTACATCCAGGATACCCCTGATCTCCTTAGAACTCTTGATGGCCTTAATGTGCCCCCGGGATGCTTTCTAGTATCTATAGATGTAGAAGCCCTTTATTCTTCTATTCCACACAAATTAGGACTCCAAGTCATTTCTCGGTTCCTGAGGGAACGAGGTCCCAAGTCCACTGGTCTAAACTGCTTTGTACTCAAACTTTTGGAACATATTCTAACCAAAAATGTCTTTTCGTTCGATGGGTCCCACCTCCTCCAGGTACAGGGGGTCGCTATGGGCACATGTTGTGCGCCTTCATATGCGAACCTGTACCTGGGGGGGTGGGAATGTGAACTTTTTTCCAATGATGAATTTGGACACCTTTTCTGTTTTGTTTTGGGGTGATTTCGTTTTATTGATGACATGCTGATGCTATGGGCGGGATCACTTACTACCCTTAACGAGTTTATGCAAATGCTGAGTACCAACAGATACAATCTGAAATTTACTATGGCTTACAGTCAAGAAAAGATTGCATATTTGGACATATTGATCTATGTCACAGGAGATGGTGTAATCAAAACCACCCTGTATCATAAGCCCACGGCGGGAAACACTATCTTACATGCAACGAGCGCGCATCCCCGCTCTTTGATTCAAAGTATACCGTTCGGGCAGTATCTACGTCTAAGACGGAACTGCACTGATGACACCAAATTCAAAGAGGAAGCTGATCTCCTATATACACGTCTAAAAATAAGGGGGTACAGCAAAAAATGTCTCAAGAGTGCCTACAGAAAAGCCCTTATGAGACCTAGGAATGTTATACTGGCTAGAACTCCCAAAAAGAACACCCCGGATGTAGTAAGATTTATAACTACATACTCTGACCAGCATGCCCAAATCAGGACAATCATGCAAAAACATTGGCACATTTTGGCTGCCGATAATGTCCTAAAAAAGTACATTGGAACCAGTCCAGAAATTACCTTTCGACGAGCCAACTCGATTCGTGATCCTCTGGTACAAAGCAATTACAGGCGACTGGAAAGCACAACTCAAGAGATAAAAGGACTCTATAGATGTGGCCACTGTGACTTCTGTGACCTTCTAATTGAGGGCCCCAGGATTACTTTACCAAACGGACAGGTTCATGTTTTGAAACACCATGTCACCTGTCAGACCAAGGGGATTATCTACATTATTTTTTGCTGCTGTGGATCTTTCTACATCGGCAAAACTATCCGAGCCTTTTGGAGAAGGATCAAAGATCATGTATACTATGCAACTAGTGGTCTCCTGAACACCACTATTGGTCATCGTGTGGCGTTCAGGCACCGCTATGAACCCCAGGTCTTCAAGGTTGCCGCCCTGGAGCGGGTCTATGAGGACCCACGGGGAGGCAACTTTGATCAGAGGGTCCTCCAAAAAGAAACGGAATGGGTATATAAATTAAAAGCTACCCAGTATCCGGGCCTTAATGATATGGTCAGCTTTAAACCATTCTTATAACATCCTCACTATTCTCTGTCATGGTTCTCTCCCTTATTGCTGCCGTTTTTTCCCTACCCTATGTGGGATGTCCCCTGAATGGATTCATCTCCACTTGATTGAAATATCTCTCTGCTCCTTTTTTCAGAGATATTACTCCAATTTTCATTGAAGGGTTTCCAAATAGTATAACACATAACCAAAAGAAGATTTCCTATATTTGGATTGCTCTGCTAAGTGTTGACAGAGCGATATGAACTAATATTAACTATATGTGTAACGCACTAAAATGGAACTAAGTTCCAAGGAACATTTATCTATATTTAGATTCATATTATGTGTAATATATCACTATATATGTATGTTAAACTGTATGATATCCTTGTGTGCTCTCTGGTGCCTATCCTCTCCTTTCTGCGTATTTTCATCTTTTGATGGTTATTGCCATGTTTAGTGCCTCAATTTACTGTGCTACTATATATTTCTCATTTCTTTATCTTTAGTATATGGCCTTGCAAGCACTCCATTCACTGCGCATTCTTTATTCCTGATGGTAACTGCCATGACCAGTGCCTTAATTTACTGTGCTACCTTCCCTCTAGCATATGGCTCTATCAGCATTACTTCTGTTATGCAGTCCTGCCTTTTTTCCATAAGTTGATATGCTTAATAATTTGCATGCGGCGCGTATATGTTTTTCCTTGTTTTTCCCTGCCTCTTTCCCTCTTGTAAGATGGCGTATGTGCCGCTTCCGGTTTCTGCTGGCGGCGCACTGCCGCAATGACGCCAACGCGTATGACGCAGATGAATGACGTCATCGCGCCGCACGCTAATGCCCGTTTTTTGGCGCGATTTGGCACTATAAATATGATACTAATGGGAGTCTGTACTTGTGTTCAGCACGAGGCTGACTCCCGAGGGCTAACACTGCGACGTCCAATAGCCAGGTAAGGAGCATCTCATACATCATGGTGGTCCTTATTGGACACTATTTGCTTTACTTAAATCCTTTGAATATTCAAGCCTGTACTTTTGTTTTAGATTCTGTATAGTGGCAGAGTCTCTACTATACTGGCTGATCTACCTGCACTTCTATTGTGAATGCTTATGGTTGGAGTTGCTGGCCCTAGAGAACTTCACCACCACAACGTCTATTACCCCCGCTTTGGCAATTTTGCCTGGATATAGCTGGTAATTTTTCATTCTTGATCCTATAGACATATACTTTGGGCCTCAATATATACCTGATTACAGTCTTTTGGTCCCTATAGATCTGCCCAGCCAATTGTAGCTGCAAATATCTAGTGTGTCCAACTCTTTTTTCTGCGGATTTTCTTTTTCCCTGCGACTTTTTGTCCTGACCAACAGGTATGATTGCAACTTATCATCATTTTGTATATACAATAGTGTTAAGCCCAAACTGAGATTTACATATACTTTTACATGTTCTCATTTATCTCTACCAGATCATAATTTCACACCAAATTCCAGACCAATATATACTAATTGATAGTCTGGTGTACATCTCTTTGCTATCTGGAGTGTTCTCCAAGGTATTCTTGCATTTTTCTATTTTGGGGCTAAAGGCGTTTGGATCTTTTGTTGTGCAGGGAGGGGTGGATGGGTGGCCACATAGCACCAAGGATGTTTCTATACTATATATATATTTTTTATATGTTTTTAATTGTGTACATCATATACTAATTTGTATGTATCTCATTTCAGATAGTGAGATTTTGTCCCAAGTGTGTTTGTAATCGTCCCCCCCCCCCTATTTTGTCTGTCCTGACGAAGCCTCACGGCGAAACGCGTCAACGTTCAAGGGACTTTCCACTGTCACTCTATATACACTGTATGGTCTTTTAATCTTTGTTTAACATTTCTGTGATAATAAAATTATTTTTGTACCATATGTTCTGTGTGTTGCCTACAAAGTCCTATTTTTCGCTCTTTGAGTACCTAATGATGATTTGTACATGTAGGAGAGAAGTGGCAGAATAGGCCCGGTATGAAAGTGGTATAAAAAGCCCTGTATGGAAAGGGTTAAGAAACCTGTGAACAATGATGTAAATATGACAGTATTGACATATTCAGGACACAATACAAAATATTCATAAAAGAGAATGTATAGAAAATACATACCTTCTCTCCTTTTTCTCCTTGATAACCAACTCCCATATTGCCCTACAAATTAAAATACCAAAAATGTATTATAAATGTAATAAACTGTTGGACAAATATGTGTAATCGTGTAGATTATGAAATGCCCTAGTGTTATTTAAAGTGTAAGTTCACCTTTTCAGAAAAAATTGAAAAGGTGAACTAATACCATACATACTCACCAAACCCCCTGCTTCCCACTGCACTTACCTCCATGAGTGATGCGCTGTCAGTGCCCACACAGCCGGCGCACCGATTCTTCTCTCTGCAGGGCTTCCAGGACAGATCAGAGCATTCTGATCGGTCAGCCCTGGCACAAAGCATCGCTCTGATCTGCCACGGAAGCCCTGTAGAAGGAAGGTGGAGATAAGCGGGGATATAAAATCCCCAGACCTGTGTGGGCATTGATAGCTCCCCACCCACAGAGGTAAATAGGGTGGGGGGAGGCTTTAGAGTGTTAATTCGTCTTTTTTATTTTTTTATGAAAAGGTGACCCTTTAAATGGTTATGATAAGCATGTTTGAGATGAAAGGATACAATAGGATTTTTTATTACATTAAAGGATTACCTTTGGCCCCATAAAGCCAGGTGGACCAGTTGGACCCTGAAAAAAATGATATAATTAGATAAAATTATTTTAGGTATACAAAAAGAACATGAGAAAATGTATGACAAGATTTACTATTTATTCCAAGCACTTTTGCCCCATTTTTAGTTAATCTGCAGAATGCATTTACACTCATTAAGAATGTTCTATATTTTATTATTTTATGTTGCATCTATTTGGGCAATACAAACAGCCAACAATTTCCCAACACACCACCTAGCCTGCAAAAGGAAAACAAACTAACCCTGTCTAACAATTCATGTTAAAAACAGGTTTTAGTTGCACACATTTGCAAATATATGTGGAAGCTGTAGTGCCCACGTCAAGGCTCCTCTGTGTACTGCGGTCCTAACTCTAAACTTTTGAGAGTCTCCAAGTAGTACCCAAATAGTCTCCTCTATTTGGGCACTTGATGCAAAAGCTGTAGTGCACTGGTCCACATCACACTCAGAATGGTCTTAAGGCAGTGTAAGTCAATGAATGGTCTGCTATGTATGCAACAGGAAGAAACAGGAAGAAAAATAAAGGCAGGCAAAAATGTAGTCCAATGTAAACTAGCAGACCAGGTGGCTGTGGTATCAACACCTGCCAGTATACCCTTTTATAGTCTGTGTAGGTAAGTCCATAGCTAGCCGCACATTTCTGTGATGTCAAAGCAACTAGTAGTTGCACATGGTAATATGTTCAATGTAATGTGGTCAGTCGGATTCATGTTTACATAAGAAACATTTTTTTAACATATATCATATAACAATATTCAAATTGTAGTAGCTCATAGCAGTCAGACATAATCTATATTCAATGGCCTGACTACTGAAAGCTAAAAACTGATTTAGAAGGATGTATACCTCTGCAAATAAATCACCACTACCACCTCTTCCTGTGTTCTACTCCCTCTTACCATTCAATTAATGTAGTGGGATTTATTGGTTTATGAACTTAATTCACCAAACAGGATGTTACCACAGGCACCACTACCCTCGCCTCCCTATTGGCCACAAAACCAAAGGTGGGACAACTATTTAGTAGGTTCCTTATGCCCCCATTTTTGCTTTAAGGCACGCTAAACTCACATCTCAAGAAATAATATCACATCCATGTCCTTGACTAATATATAACCTATCTTCTAATGGCTTTTGCTTAAAAAAAAAAAAAAATACTACTTACTGGTAAGCCTGGTGGTCCAGCTGGGCCTGTCAGTCCAGCGGGTCCAGGTGGCCCACGTGGTCCCTGTAATAAAATAGCCAACACAGCACAAATCATGTCTCAATTTTTAAGTGTTACCAAAAGAATCCATTTGCATGAGATTTGAATTGCTTAATTAAGTCATAAAGAGTAAAATAAAACTAAGAAGTTAAAATAATTTTAGTGTACTAAATCAACTAAATAAAATATATACATACAGGAAGCCCATCAGCGCCGTTTGCTCCGTCATCTCCCTGAAATAATAAAAGTATAACAGCAAGTTTGTAAATACAAATTTGCCCTAGGACGTCACACAGTACTGAATCTTTGAGGGCTTGGCTTCCAAGAGCTACTTGGCCTACCATCAAACTCTAGCTATTTTTTGTGTTATATACTGTATATAGATTTGTTAACCACCGAAGCACAGAAATCTTCATAAACAATTTATATTTGGGTATACTTTCTTTAGAGAGAAATACGCTGATGTGTCACAAAGACAATGTAAGACAAATAATGACACTTTACTTTTTAGGGGGTGTCAAATCTACCAATCTGGGAACTCTGCCATTTTTACAGGGATTGGTGTATGATAGCACATGTTGGATAGTGGGAGCTCCAAGAGCTGCAGCTGGGTGTTAATTAAAAAATAAAAATGCATCCCAAGTAAGCACTGACAAAGATCATACAGGAAGCACATACTGAGTTGTATGCACCGAGCAGGATAGGAGGAATGTGTGTCCTCATTCAACTCTATATGTAATTTGGCTTCAAAGAGTTAATTATGACATATTTGCATGCAGGATTTCATATTTTTGAGGCAAAAAATAAATATGCATGAATATACTAAAGAACCACATAAAAAATACTATAGGCTATAGAATAGGCGTGCGCACAGGGTGTGCCAGGTGTGCCCAGGCACACCCTAACCACCCTGTGCAGCACAGATTCCCACTACTGCCCAGGTTCCCCCCTCCTTCCCCCTGAAGCACTTCCGGCTTCCCTACTCTCCTCTCCCTCCAGCTGTTGCTGCGGGGGTGTTTTAGGATGAGTGGAGGAAGAGGCCGGTAAATATGTAACTTACCGGCCCCTTCCGTTTCATCGTGAGTGATCGGTACTATGTTTTTGATCTTTGGGGTGCACACCCTAATGCCATAGGCTGCACACACCTATGGGCTATAGCTAACTTGTCAACAGCTAGATGCTAGAGTTTACAGCTATCCAGGGTTAACCTTACCTGAGGTCCTTTAATTCCACCTCGTGTATAGGATGGTTCACCTTTCTGACCTTTGGCACCTGGAAAACCCTATGGCAAAAAAAAGCAGCATATTTGAAAGCATTAACATCCTTTATGTATAATTTTGTCACTAAAAGTGAAGTAAAAGAAAAAGTTACAGGATGCTACTGTTGTGTTTCTATCAAATATTGCTACAGCTTCATCTGAAACGAACACATTCTTGAGTGCTCTACAGAATTTCATCTTCTAGTGGTATACGTTTATAACTGTCCTTGAGTGTTTCACAGGCACGCCCCTTCACCATCCAGTGGTTTTTAATATTACTACTTGCTGGGAATCTTCCAGTTATTCCTGTGGCTAATTACTTTAGAAAGATTCTTGAGCAAAACTCGGAGACTCTAGTCCTAAGCTCCAGTTCCTGAGAGCTCACTCTTCATTTTTTGTTCCTGCTTCTGACTTCTGTTGATGGCTCAGCTTGCCTCTGACCATGATTCCTATTTTCTGTCAACCCTAATGCTCTGCCTGTTTGACGCTAGTCTTGACAGCTTGCTTGTTTTTGACCCTGATCCAATTTCTCGATTCTGTACTTTGTCTAGTTTCTAAGAGCTTTTGCTAATCCAAGTGTAGCCAAGGGCTGCAACCTTAGAGCCATCTGCAGCAATGTCCTTCACACATCTAGGATAAGTTGGTTCAGTATAGAGGTGGTTAGAGCAAGTAGGGGAGAGGCATAAAGACATTAAGAATTTACATTTCTACTGATTTAGACAACTTGATGATATTCGTGATAAATAAATTAAAAGTGGACATCAAGCAGATTGATCACCCAGTGTATAGAGCATAGGCAGGGGTGACCAGTCCTCTTCACTAAGGATGAGCCGAACACCCCTGATTCGGTTCGCAAAAGAACTTGCGAACAGGACAAAAATTTGTTTGAACATGTGAACACCATTAAAGTCTATAGGACAGGAGCATGAAAAACCAAAAGTGCTCATTTTAAAGGCTTATATGCATGGTATTGTCATAAAAAGTGTTTGGGGACCTGGGTCCTGCCCCAGGGGACATGTATCATTGCAAGAAAAAGTTTTAAAAACTGCAGTTTTTTCGGGAGCAGTGATTTTAATAATGCTTAAAGTGGTTGTAAACCCAACCACACAACTTGCACCTACAGGTAAGCCTAGATTAAGGCTTACCTGTAGGTGCAAGAAATATCTCCTTAACCTACACGGTTAAGGAGATATTTGCTGTAACCGATGATGTCACGTGCATGCACACTAGCGGGCCGGCATCGTTGCCGGTTTTCTGAATGGATCTTGCCGGCCCGAGCGCGCATGCGCGTGACGTCATCGCCGCTCCGGGCCAATCACACCGCTGGAGCGGCGATAACAGGAAGAAGATCATAGGAGACATGGCGGCGGCGGGGAAGGCATGGAGGAGAACTTCCAGGGCTTCGATCTCATGTAAGTCGATCATAATGACCTAGTGTGCTATGCATACTAGCTCATTATGACATTCTCTTGCAGGGTTCATTTAATAAAAAAAAAAAATGAATGAGGGTTTACTTCCTCTTTAAAGTGAAACAATAACAGTGAAATATTCCTTTAAATTTCGTGCCTAGGGGGTGTCTATAGTATGCCTGTAAAATGGCGCATTTTTCCCAATGATATTTCTAAAGGAAACAAAGTAATTTAAAACTACTCGCAGCTATAATGAATTGTCGGGTCTCAGCAATACAGATAAAACTCATTGAAAAAAACTGCATGGGTTCCCCCCCAGTCCATTACCAGGCCCTTTGTGTCTGGTATGAATATTAAGGGGAACCCCCGAACCGAAATGTAAAAACAAAAATTGCGTATGGAATTTGGGGGGAACCCACGCAATTATTCTTTTTTCATTTTGGTTACGGTTCCCCTTAATATTCATACCAGACCCAAAGGGCCTACTAATGGACTGGGGGGGAACCCATGCCGTTTTTTTCAATGAGTTTTATCTGTATTGCCGAGACCCGACAATTATTACAGCCTCGATCAGTTTTAAATTACTTTTTTTCCTTTAGAAATGTCATTTTGCTGCGGGACAGTTCTAAACATGGGAAACATGCGCCACTTTACAGGCATACTATAGACAACCCCCAGAAAATACCTTGCATATAAGCCTTTAAAATGAGCACTTTTAATTTTTCCCATGTTAATCTCCCATAGACTTTTAAACGGTTTTCCGTGGCTTTCGAATTTGCCGCGAACACCGCATAATGTTCGCTGTTCGGCGAACAGGTGAACACCCGATGTTCGAGTGGAACTTACGTTACTTTGAATAACAATTACTCAAGTATGCAACACTGAACCCAAATTAGTTTTTTATCATTTTGTGGAGATAGATAGAGCTTCTTTTGGTGGTATTTAATCACCATTTTTTTTTTTTTTTGCATTTAAAAAAAAAAAAAAAAACATACATTAAAAAAACTAATTCTGTTATATAATTTTGTAAATAAATAATATTTTTTCATAAATTTAGGTCAAAATGTATTCTGCTACATTTCTTTGGTAAAAATAACCCAAATCAGTGTACATTATTTAGTCTGTGTGAAAGTTATAGAGTCTACAATCTATGGTTTATATATATATATATATATATATATATATATATATATATATATACAAAACTTCGGGTTGGTTACTTCCCTTTCTTTTTGGAAAAGAGTGGAGAGCCGTCAGGGTGGACTCCCAAATTCCACCATCAATAATAAACAAATATAAGAGGGACGCTGACTCCAGTTGTATTTCAACAAGTTCTTCTTTATTGGTCAATCATGTGCAGACAAGGCATAAGATGAATGGCAGCCACTGTACAGTTCCGAGCATCCCTGCTCTTCGTCAGGCTATCAGGCTAAATTTGAAAATACAATCCAAAGAGAATTTCCTCCAATCTCCTTGTAACAGAAGTGAAATATTCCTTAAACAAAGGGATGATTTCCTTGATTTCTTTTCCGATCCAAACCAGATTAGATTAAATCATCATCTGTAAAAAAGATATATATACATCTGTATATGTATACATAAATGGAAAAGAATCTAAAATCCAAGATCATCAACATCATGTTACAAAAATAAATATAGGTCATAGTCCCTGTTCATCCCATTCGGATGCAGAGACTGTAGCTTATTAATCCACCAGACCTCCCTTTGTTTTAATCGTAATAAACGGGGGGGTGATCGGATATTACGATTAAAACAAAGGGAGGTCTGGTGGATTAATAGGCTACAGTCTCTGCATCCGAATGGGATGAACAGGAACTATGACCTATATTTATTTTTGTAACATGATGTTGATGATCTTGGATTTTAGATTCTTTTCCATTTATGTATACATATACAGATGTATATATATCTTTTTTACAGATGATGATTTAATCTAATCTGGTTTGGATCGGAAAAGAAATCAAGGAAATCATCCCTTTGTTTAAGGAATATTTCACTTCTGTTACAAGGAGATTGGAGGTTTTCTTTGTTATGATTAAGAGATGGTTCAGTGATGGGTTGTTGATTTATTTTTTGAAGTAATAGATTCACACTATATATTATTTTGTGCATTTGTTGCACGGGCTAAATAAGAATTATTCTGGAAGTTATTCATTTTCTATTCTGTATTTTTTATTTTTCATTATCAATGTTGCATTGTAACATAGATTGTTGGTTTAAATGCAGGAAAAGAAATTCATGTATACAACTTCTTTATTCGGTTGCTCATATGGGGTTAATGAGGTTTTTAGAACTTCTATTGGATTGTTTGCTTGGTCTGGAGAGATGGGACACACCTGTGGGTTGACGCCCGCAGGGTGGGGATAAATTGAAATTCTCTTTGGATTGTATTTTCACATTTAGCCTGATAGCCTGACGAAGAGCAGGGATGCTCGGAACTGTACAGTGGCTGCCATTCATCTTATGCCTTGTCTGCACATGATTGACCAATAAAGAAGAACTTGTTGAAATACAACTGGAGTCAGCGTCCCTCTTATATTCGTTTATATATATATATATATATATATATATATACATATACACAGTGCCTTGAAAAAGTATTCATACCCCTTGAAATTTTCCACATTTTGTCATGTTACAGCCAAAACCGTAAGGTGGTTCTATAATTATGTGCCACTTTGTGTTGGTCTATCACATAAAATCCCAATAAAATGCACTTAAGTTTTTGGTTGTAACATGAAAAAATGCGGAAAATTTCAAGGGGTATGAATATTTTTTCAAGGCATTGCATCTGAAAATGGATCAGTCCTAATGTACTGACTGCCTGTCTCATTTTGTGAGGCCCCAAAATGCCAGGACAGTACAAATACCCCCCAAATGAACCCTTCTTGGAAAGTAGACAATCCAAGTTATTCAGTAAGTGGCATGGTGAGTGTAACCAGCCAGGAATTGAGGGAAAATCTTTAACAGCAACGCTGACAAAAAATAAAAGCTGTTTTTAGTAGAGTAGAAGAAGGCTAGAATCCCTGTCATACTTTTATTTATGTCTTTTGTCAAGTTATTAATGTTTTTAGATAGATAGATAGATAGATAGATAGATAGATAGATAGATAGATAGAGATAAAAAGACAGATAATACTTAATGTAAAATAAACATTCTTACTGGTGATCCACCTGGGCCTGAAAAACCATCAGACCCCGGAAAACCTTCATCTCCAGTGGTGCCATTACAACCATCCAGTCCAGGCAAACCTCGGTGACCCGGCTGTCCACTATGACCCTTAAATATAATGCACAAAAGAGAATTAGCTGATATATATGTTATTCAATGGGTATAAGCAGCATTTGCAGTGAGCCTCTAAACTCTATACATTTTTAAGTGAATTATAACATTTTTATTTTATGCTCTTTCTACACAAACTGAGAAAATGTTCTGACGTAAGATCTGGTATGTGTGAATTAATTATTTTTTTTTATATCGGGGAGGATGGTTCTTTAAAAGAGACAGTGGTGATTACTTTTAGTCAGTTACATACAAGGGAATTTATTCCAAAATCTTCGTAAACATATTCGCAGCAGCAGGACACAGGTCAGTAATATTTCCAAGCTGATTTCACTATGGACTAGAGCATTGGTTTCCAAACTACAGCCTAAGGGCCAGATGTGGCCCTTTGCTTACCTTTATCTGGCCCTCAGGGCACTATTCCTCCCACTGACACCAATGATAGGGCACTCTTCCTCCCATTGACACCATTAATGTGTCATTATTCCTTCTACTGATACGAGTCACTATTACTCCCACTCGCACCAATGATGGGGCACTATTCCTTCCACTGACATCAATGGTGGGGCACTATTCGTCCCACTGACACCAACAAAGGGGCACTCGTCCTCCCACTGACACCAATAATGGGGCACCACTCCTAGTGATACAAGTCTCTATTCCTCCCACTGACACCATCAATGGGGCACTATTCCTCCCACTGACACCAATAATGGGGCACTCTTCCTCCTACTGATACCAATGATGGGGTACTATTCCTCTAACTGAAACCAATGACGGGGCACTATTCTTCCCACTGACACCAGTGATGGGGTACTATTCTATCCACTGACACCAATGATGGGACACTATTCCTCCCATTGATGCCAATGATGAGGCACTATTCCACCCACTGACACCAATGATAGGCTATTGGTAACATCCATTGACAACAAGACGTGTTCTACTTTTATTGGGCAAAGTCCCGCCCCCTAAAGTCTGAAGGGCAGCGTTCTGGCCCTTAGATTGGAGACCCCTGGACTAGAGAATTTTTTTTCAGCTCTGCATTAGTTTGTTAGTAACTTGGAAACTATTCCTCAATGATGACATATAGTACATATTCATTTTTTTTTATAGGACTAATTTGAGGGGGGAGGGGGAGTATATCTTGCAGCTAAAATTACATTTTCTAGTATCTATTTAGGAATGTATTTCCTACAGGAATGCTAAATTTATGTAGGTTTTATCATTCTAATTCCTGAACATACACCTTAAAAAGAGCTTATCATGAATGAAACATGGGAGCTGTTCTTTTGGACTTGTTTTTGAAGATTTGTGTTTTGAAGCTATCTTCCTGATTCTTCCTTCCCTACCTGGTAAAACACTATCCTAGAACTTATATGTATATATTAGGTGTCCTGATGCTTCTCTGGCTGCTTGCTTGTTTATGGCCAGTGGCTCCAGTCCGATCACATGATTGAGTCCCAGCGCCGACTTCAGTATGGTGGAGAAGTAGTCCATAGGCTTACTATGAGGCAGCCATTGTCGGCTGTCCCTCCTCAACACTGAGGCTGGCACTGGAAGCTGGTCATGTGACTGGACCAGAGAGGCTTTAGAATAGGTAAGTATACACATCTTTTCTTTTCTATCAGGGATAGAAGTATCTTAGAATGCTGGTGGGAGTAGATTTAGCCTTAGTTAGAATTTGAGTGGAATTACAGTTTAAGTACTAAAGATGAATATAATAAAACAATGTATATACCTTACATGGCCAATGCCCCTGAAAGCTGGAAATCACCAAAGTAAAGACTGCACACTTCAGCAATCTCCACTTGCTTCTGGGTCCTGTGCTAAGAAGCCAATCTGATGCATTGTGAACACAGGAGGTCAGCCACTCAGCATGGGCACCATTTAGAGCATGCTTTGCTTTTTTGAATGAATGCAAGGCATTCTGCTTGGACGAAGTGGAGAGGCGTCATGTTCTCCACCTTGTGCAAGCAGAAATGATCTGCATTCATTCAGAAAATGAAAAGCATTCCCTGAATGGTGCTCATGTCAAGGGAATGACCATATGTGTTCACAATGCATAAGGCTGGCCTCTCAGCGAAAAACCTGGAAGCTACTGGGTATCAGTAAAGTAGAATTGTCTACTTCTGTGATTTACAGCTTTCAGGGGCACTGGCCAGGTATGGTGTATACATAGTTACATTGGTCCAAGCTGGACCAATGTAACTATATAAAAATATACCATGCTTGGAATTATTCTTTAAGTACAATAAGTATGATTTGATTTAATTGTAATTACTGTATTTATTGGCGTATAACACTCACTTTTTTACCCTGAAAATAGAGGGTAAACTGTGCCTGCGTGTTATACGCAGGGGCCTGTGGAAAGTTTTTTTCCTAAAACTTCCCTCTTAAAGTTAGGTTGCGTGTTATACACCTGTGCGTGTTATACGCCGATAAATACGGTACTAGGTGTGTATTTTAACAAATTCCAGGGTATCTAATGACATAGAGCAAAATAAATAATTTGTTTACTTACAGGAACTCCATTGGTACCTTGGAACCCTGGAACTCCCATAGGGCCCTGTAGAAAAAGCATACATGAAATGAGAATATAATTTGAATATACTGTATACCAGTGGGCAAGAGGACTTATGACAGAATATTTTGCTTAGGAAAATTCAGATATCCATTGGTCATAGAGGGGGTGGCTGAAAGGATGGGGGACATAGGATGAGAAAAACAAAGTTGTACTCATGAGATACTAACTAGAAAGGGTGACTGGACTGGTGCTCATTATTCATTGTGGATGTCTTAGGGAGTATTCATGGAGAAGGAGGGAGATTCTGTGTGGTCAGAACTATGGGAAACAAGTGCCCTGGAAAAGCTCAACTATTAAAAAATATGGTACCCCTGCATGTGCCAGGATGTACTTACAGAGGACCTAGGGACAACTTGGATTCAGAGAGTTTTGGCATAAATGTTAACAGAAAAAAGAAACAAACTTTCAATAACTGTAAGTTAAAAATGTTTAGGATTATTAGAAAAATATATTAGAATAATGAAGTTGGTTTGGGAAAAAAAGTGATTACTACGATTACAGACGTACTTCGTTTTTTTTTTTTTCTAACCTGGTCGCCTTTTGGCCCAGATGGTCCGGGTAATCCTTGGGTTCCTCTTTCACCCTTTGGTCCACCAACTCCGTTTGGCCCTTGGAATCCTGGGGGCCCCATTGGACCCTGAGCTCCAAGCTGACCCGGACGACCCTGTTAAACAAAAAGCAATAATGTCAATTGCATAAGCTTTGTGAGCTTTTTTACATGCATTCATTATTTTATCTTTTATTATTTTTCTCATAAAATATTATTTTATATTGATCAGCACCTAATCAACATCTGGAATGGCACATTGTTTGACTCCCTTCAACAGTCACCTTAAAGAACCTTATAGAACCTTACTAAAATGTGTTCTGGTACTTTTACAACCCAAGTGATAATCTTTATCTTTGTGAATTAAATTTACATACAGAATACCACAATAATCTATACCATAATGTGAATCAAATAAATTAAATGGATCCTTGCAATAAAACTTTAGGTGAATTGCTCAAAAAATATTATTAGGTAGTGAAATTACTGCCGAAGTTTGTGAATTGAAACCACAATTATTAAGGCCTTATTAAAGTCTCACTCCTATTTTTCTTTTAATACCCCTGCTCTGTTTGGAAATGCATTCAAATATCCTATTCTCTGGAAATGTGTCTCTAAACTAGAAACGGGCTTCCTGTATGTCCACTGCAATGTTCTATGATGGCACAGATGAGTAATGACAACACCCACTACCGGACAGCATACACATTTTTAGAGTTAGGCCCCTTTCACACGGAGGTCCGTTCAGGTCCGCCTGTCAGTTTTTTAGGCGGACCTGAAACGGATCCTCCATGTACCCCTATGGAGGCACGGATGTCAGCGGAGACATGTCCGCTGACATCCGCTCCGCTCCGCTCCGCCAAAGTGTGACGGAGGAAAACCCTATTTTTCCTTCCGTCGGCGGAGCGGATCGGATGACAACGGACTCTACGGTCCGTCGTCATCCGATTCCCCATAGGGGAGAGCGGCGCTCTGACAGGGCGGTCCCTGCACAGTGTGCGGGGACCGCCCAGTCATCCGTCGGCTCAGCGGGGATCAACGGAGCGATCCCCGCTGAGCAAGCGGAGCTTCACGGGGCGGATCTGCACGGATCCGCCCCGTGTGAAAGGACCCTAACTGCTGTAACAGGAAAGTTGAGGTAATCCATTAAAATTGGAGGTTGTGGGTACAATATTTATCTAAGGAAGTATACATTTCTATGATTTGAACTGGGCTTTAGTTTAAACACTTAAATGGCAACTGTTACAGACACATAAACAATATGACTTGTGAAAAAATATCTATAAAACAGATATGTTGTATATCATCATCATCATCAACAAAAAATCACAGCAAAGAATAAAGCTCTGTAGTTCAGAAAGAGTGGTTTGCAATATATGCAAATTGGTTATTGTTAGTGGTTACATGATACAAGACACAAGTTCATCTAGTTCAAGCAATAGATAAAATAATTAAACAGAATAAAAAATAAAAAAAATAAATGAATTAAAAACCGCCTTTTACAGAATCCTATACCCACCGTTGATCCAGAGGAAGGTAAAAAAAAATTCATAAAGCATGCTCCAACTTGCTCAGGCTGGAGATCCCCCAAAGGCCATCAGATATCCCCATGATCTAAGTTGTTGCTTACTCCCTCATAAAAATGAAAGCAGATTAATTTGACAACTTTGGTGAATTCATGCCAACTGTTGCTTACAGTACTGTTTTCTAGCAAAAACTCTTCTATGTAGTCTTTTATCAAACTGAAAAGTGTCTTCCTGACTATAGAAGTTAAACTACCTGGTCTGTAGTTACTTGGTAAAGTTTTTGATCAATTTTTTTTTATATAGACATCACATTTGCCTCGCACCAATCTAGTGATACCGAGCCAGCCTTTAAAGAGTCTCTAAAAATCAGAAACCATGGCTTTGAAATAAGAGTGCTCAACTCATTGGGGACACGTGGGTCTATGCCATCTGGTACAGGTACTTAATTACCTTTTAATATGATGTCTGATTTTGCCAGTGTGACACTAGGGGTAGCTGTTTGACTGGGGCAGGGATATAGGCAGTGGGGGCTGGTGCTCAAAATTTTTGAGGGGGTGCAAACAAACTGAAAACTTCTGAAAAAATAAATAAAAATTGCAGCCACTGTGCCATCAAACGCAGCCACTGTGCCATCAAACGCAGCCACTGTCTGTGCCCATCAATTGCAGCCACTGTGCCCATCAAATGCTGCCACTGTGCCCATCAAATGCTGTCACTGTGACAACAAACGCAGCCACTGTGCCCATCAATTGCAGCCACTGTGTAATCAAATGCCACCACTGTGCCCATCAAATGCAGCCACTGTGCCCATCAAACGCAGCCATTGTGCCATCAAACGCTGCCACTGTGCCCATAAAATGCAGCCACTGTGCCCATCAAATGCTGCCACTGTGCCATCAAAGGCAGCCACTGTGCCCATCAAATGCAGCCACTGTGCCCATCAAATGCTGCCACTGTGCCATGAAATGCTGCCACTGTGTCCCTCGAATGCTGCCACTGTGCCCACCGCCGTCTGCCCGCAACTTACCCTGTCTCGGTGGGGCAGCGGGTGATGGCGGTGAGCAGTGTCCTCCATGCGTCTCCTCCCACCCTCTCCTCCCGTCAGGCGTCCAATCACAGCGCCTGTCATTTCAGGCAATTAGGTGACATGTAACAGACCCGAGCACCTGACTGGCAGAGAGGCGGTTCAGTGTTAGGAAAGCAAATTCGCTTTTCTAATACACCTGGGTAGACTGCGAGTGCCAAGCATGGCGCTCGCAGTGCACCTTTTTTGACACCTATTAGATCCTATGGCTCTAATCAGGTGCTTCAAAAACACCCCCAGCTGTAATTCAGCTATGCATGAATCTATTGTCATGGATATGCATTAATGTCTGTCTGCCATCTTACCTTTCCTCCTCATGTGTTCATCTTAGAGACCAGACCTCCTTCACCTGGCTTCCTTTATAATCTCCTCCCAGCCAGACTCCACCCCAGGCCCTATCACAGAACACTATATTAACCTGTGCACTGCAAGCCTGCTTGGCTGATCAACGTGTTTGTTAGGCATTGTGTGTTTGGGTTCCTGCCTGCCGTGTGCTACGTCTGTCTCTCTGTTACGTTATTGGCTTGTCCCCGACTATCCCTGTCTGCTCGTGACCCTTGACCTTCGGCTCGTTCTTTTGTTATCCTTGTCTGCTTGTGGCCCCTGACCTTCAGCTTGTTATTCGGTTCTCTCATATCTTGTGCTGCTGCTTCCCCTCTTTTCCCCTTATCCTACGGGGCGTGAGCTAGGAAACTCCAGGGGCCGCGACCTGGTCCCAGCCTGCAGCATAACATCCTCACCACTAGAGGCCCTGGAGAAGACCTGCTGGGTCTTAGACTCCGCGCTCTGGGGAATCTTGGCTCTAGCTTCCGTTAGGATCCCGGTTGTGCTCCTCTGGTCCTGCTTTCCACAACCACCCAGTTTCCTATCCGCAGAAGCCAGCCATAGGGTTCACTACCTCGCGGTGCACTCCTGTCCCCCTACGGTGTGCATCTGTCACCTGGCCACAGGTGACCTTGACATCTATCCATTGGTCATAGAGAGGGTGGCTGGAGAGAGGGGGCTGAAGATATAGGGCTGAAGATCTAATGTTTGGGGTACTGTATATCATGTTTTGACATATAAATCAATAAAAAGTACTTTATATTTTTGCATGCATAGTTCCGTGGTTACTTATACAGTATATACATATTAGATCTGTTACAGTGCCTGGTGAGATTAGGGCCTGCGTAGTCTGGCTTTTGTTCTCTTTTAGCAGGTTTTGCATTCTCATACAAGTCTATGGGAATGCAAACATACTTGAAGCATGTCAGTTCCTTATGTCTCTTTTATATAGGAAGCATTATGTATCACTATAATGTAATAATATAATATTATAGTCCCACTACTAAGATGTATTTTACTGTCACCTATCAGATTTAAACCTCCACCTGGAAGCTTGACTGTGATTGATGATGCATCTAATAGAGTGCAGAGGACGCAGCACAGGACAAAGCTCAGAAAACAACGCTCCTGCATGGGAATCATACACTTTACTAAAAAAATAAAGAAGTTGGATTTGAGCAAATTGGCTGATAAAGTTCATTTACTGAGTTCACCTGGAATTCTTACACATCATAGTGTGCGGTTACTAACGTATTTCATTTTTGTTATTCTTGGACATGTAGCAATAAAACAAACACAAATTTGCCAATTTGTCATCCACTAGAATGGTAATCAGAACTAGCCAAATCGGACCATTCTGTGGAATGTCAACATAACAATTTTCCAGCAGATGGCGCTCAATGATTTATCTATTAGAGATCCAATGAAAAACTCCCATTGCGTGTTACAGTATTTCCAGCACTTGTAGAGACCTGCCAAAGCAAACTTTATTTATCAATTTCCTAGAAAATATTCTGTAACTGGAAAGCTAAATGTCAGTAGCACACGGAAACATTTCTATGGACTGAACACCTGGTTGTGTGCGATATACAGTATAAGCAATAAAATAAAGCTGACCTCTTTGAAATATTCACTATAAAAAGGGAAAAACAGACAGCTTGCCCTCCGTATTTCATCACGGCCAGTGTGAGTGATTGTGTAGCACATTAGGGAACAATGCCATGTATTTGGGTCATTAGTAAAAATTCCTAAAGTGAAACTAAAAGAAAAACTTTGTCGTATTGAATAGAATAAAATAAGATTAAAATCCATGTTAGTTTCTTTGCCTTCTGTATCCCACTGGGGAGATTTCCCTTCACTTCCTGTCCCATAGCCAAAACAGGAAGAGGAATCCTTAGTTGTCACCAGAACTAGTGTCCTCATTGGAATATTTTCCCTCTATTCCTGTTCTGGTGAGAACTTAAAATTTGGGATTTTCTTTTACTTTCACTCTTATGCCAGTTTTCCTGACATGCCAAAAACCAAAGTTTTTCCCAACGTGATTCATCTCAAGCCTGCTTTGCATACACACGTTCAGGCAAAAAAACGCTCAACCAAAGCGCGGTGACGTACAACACGTACGACGGCACTATAAAGGGCAAGTTCCATTCAAATGGCGCCACCCTTTGGACTGTTTTTGCTGATCTCGTGTTATCGTGTGTTAGTAAAGTTTGGTGAGAGACAATTCACGCTTTTCAGCCTCGTGCTTTTCAGTCCGTTACAGCGTGACGAATGTGCTATCTCCATTACGAACGCTACTTTTACCAGAACAAGCGCTCCCGTCTCATACTTGATTCTGAGAATGCGCGTTTTTTTCCCCTCGGAAAAGCATACACACGAGAAAAGACTGACAGGAAACACGACGGGAAAAAATAGAGCAGGTTCAAATTTTTTTGCGGGCAGTTTTCTCGTCTGGAAAACTGCTATGGAGCATATACACGACCGGTTTTCCCGACCAATCTAAAAAATGTCAGTTTTCTTGTCGGGAAAACCGGTCGTGTGTACGAGGCATAAGTGATAACCGTAAACATGACAGATAGAGAGAGTGAATCTGGACAGCAATGAATGGTGTTCTAATCCCTCTCCACTCTATCCAAAACTAAAAATAAAATGCCTTTAGTAATACTTAAACGCTTCTCTCTCTATAAAAACGTAACTGTGTATAATAGGAAATTCTGTGTAAGCTCATTTTTATCACGTAATTCAGGAAGTTGGTTCTAGGTTCCTTAAGCTCTGTACACACGATCGGTTTTACCGATGAAAACAGTCCGATTGATTTTTTTCATCGGACAAACCGATTGTGTATGGGACCCATCGGTCTTTTTTCCATCGGTGTGAAAAAATAGAACATGTTTTAAATTTATCCGATGGGGAAAAAAAATGATAGCAAATTCCGATCGTCTTTGTGGAACTCCATCGGACAAAAAACCCACGCATGCTCAGAATCAAGTCGACGCATGCTCAGAAGCATTAAACTTCATTTTTCTCGGCTTGTAGGAGTGTTTTACGTCACAGGGTTTTGGACGATCAGTTTTTTGATTGATGGTGTGTAGGCAAGACTGATGGAAGTCAGCTTCATCGGATTAGCGATGGAAAAATCCATCGGTTTAAAATCCATAGGAAATCCAATTGTGTGTACAGGGCTTTACAGGTCAAAGAGGGCCATATGTATAAAAAATAATTAAATGTATTTGTGTTGGCAGATAATGTTTGTTTCCTATAGTAACCAGTTACATTATTCTTTTAATTTCCAAACATTAAAAAAAGAGAGCTGGAATCGGATTGGTTGTTACATGTAACATGGACACTTTAAAAAAAAAAAACACAAAACGGCATTTCAAACAAGTTTTTCTAAAGAAGAGGGGCAGCAAGCTAATGTTTTCACCCACAAATGCTCAATTAGTAACAAAATCACGGAAATGTCCTAAAAATTGATAACGCATTGGTACCCCACTCCAACTAAATTGAAAGTGTGGAACCCGCTGTCTTCAGACCTATGTTGGAGATGTGGACAAGCTAGCAGTACTATGCTACATATTTGGTGAGACTGTCCTAAATAAACCCCCTTCTGGCACAAAGTGTGTGACTTAATTGTACACATTACTGATGCAAAAATAACATTTAGCCCTGCCTGTTGCCTATTACACATTACTTTATTCTGACCGATTTACACAATTAGCAACAGGTTGACACATTTGCATTACTTATGTTGTTAACTTTCCATGTCTCTGGTGCTAATTCACTCTCTGTTCCTACCTCTTCTTTTGTATACCTGGCAGTATAATCGTATTTCCCTGGAGAAGTACTCTAGCTATTTTTTGTTCTTTATTTGTACCACCAAGATATATACCTTTAATCATCTCTTATTTCTGCTGTATCTTGATATTTTGTTTTCAACATCCACAAATCCTCCCTTTAGCACTGACACCTAATACTAGGCTTCCTGTAGGAAATAATATGAAATATGTTTGACCTTTAGCCTATATGATATAGATCACTTGATGATGTTATATAGTGCTGGATTGTATGCTCTCGATGGATGTCTTTTATATTATTTTCTGGTTATGTACAAGACTGTATTTACTTTCTTCGCAATACATTTTTTATTGATCAACATTAAAAAAAAAAAAAAAAAAAAATAAGGCCTACAGTTTTAATTTGTCTGGTTTGTCATTCCCAACCATCAGCATAATACAGCCACCAAGACCTTAAAGGTTAAATTCGCCTTAACAGAAAAGTGGATCATGGGTGCAATGTCAGGCTCCTGCAGACTCTTCTAGCAGCTTTCTTGACCATACGAGCCGGTTCACAGGTTCACACTGGGGCAACACGACTTCCAGCGCGACTTTACAAGGCAACTTCAAGGCAACTTCGAGGCAACTTCGAGTTTCCTCCAGGACAGGCGACTTTGCCAGTGGCCAATCAAACAATAATCAGCTCTGTGGGAGGGAGGGGTTTGTCTGAGAAAACTATTTTCTCTTCCTGTAAAGTTGCTTCAGTTAAGACACTGATCCGACTTTGGAGGCGACTTCCATTGAAATCAATGGGTACAAGTCGCCTAGAAGTCGTTTTCAAGTAGTACAGGAACCTTTTTTTTAAGTCGGAGCAACTTCTGTAGTGTGCATAAAGACGGCTCCATAGACTAACATTACAGCGCGACTTGGGGCGACTTGGGGCGTCTCGGGGCGACCTGAAGTCGGATCCTGAGTCGCCCTGGTGTGAACCGGCTCTACCTCTTATAGGTTTTCTGTTAAAAAGGGAAGGGGTGAGGGGGTGAGCAGGGCAATAATCGGAACATGTTAGATGTTATCACCCTAAATACAGGTGTAAAATAACATGTTCCAAAGGTTAACTTAGCCATTAAATTACTATGACATACTGGCTGTTGATGGAGCTTAGCCATGAAGACTATTGAAATACTGATTCAAAATGCCAAGTCTGCTATCTTATGTGAGTAGCTTTAAAAAGCAGTTGCTTATTATTGCTAGAGTCAGAAGAGAGGAGCCAAGAATTGGAAATGTGCAAATACTCCTGGAACAATGTAGATCATCACAGCACTTAAAAAATACTTGCAGGTAAAAGTACAGACAGATCAAATATTTTAAATGCTCACTTATAGCTTTTTCCTTCAGCCCTCTCCCCCCCCCCCCCTTGTAGATCATAGCCCTCTCCTCTACAGGGATTGTCTGCTTACTGTGTGTGCTGGACCAGCTCCTCTTCCCCTTCCCATCACCCTTCTGCATAAATGTTGTAGCTGACTAAAGAGGAGCAAGGGGGAATACTATAGAGTGCCACCTAAATGACAGCTCTGCATCTGATGGGGCTGCTGATATCACATCAAAGATGGTGACGCCTGGTAGCAGTCTAATGCCTCGTACACACGACCGGTTTTCCCGGCAGGAAAAAAAAACAACGCTTTTCCCGACGGGATTCCTCTCAGGCCAAATACCGCTGAACTTTTGACTGCCAAGAACGCGGTGATGTCAAAGACTATGATGAGCCGACAAAATTACGTTCTATGCTTCCGCGCATTGGTCAAATTGTTTACGAGCATGCACGTTTTTTTCCCCTCGGGAAAGCATACACACAACGGTTTTCACGACGGGAAAAAGACCGCCGGGAATCCCGGCAGGAAAAAGGAGAACAAGTTCTCTTTTTTTTCCCGCAGTTTTCTCGTCGGGAAAACTGCGATGGAGCATACACACGGCCGGTTTTCCCGGCCAAAAGCTGTCATGGCCGTTTTCCCGTGGGTACGAGGCATCAGGGTTTTTGGATGTCTACACAAGAGAGACTTTTACAGGCATATAACATGTATAAAATGTGTTAAATGCACATATGATCATAATAAGAGCATGGGCAACACTGCCAAAATGTGAGGAACTCCTTCAGTTCTGCACACTATCACTAGTTGACACTATGTTCCCCTCTAAACAGTAATCTCACAGATTTAAATTTATGGGGGTTCTTTAGAAAAGTGAAGTCCTACATTTGTCCATGAACAGTGGCAGACATAGTCAGTAAACAGCCCCTACAAAAGAACAATAATTGGTCTTCTCACATTCAATTCATGTCCAAGTACAAACACTTATTCACTGGCCATAGAGAGATGGTTGCAGGTAAAGTGCAGTCTTTGTGATGCCTTGCTTCTTGTGGCCAATAATATTTACCTAGACTCAGACATCAAACATCCCTCCATTTCCTCTTTAACAGTATTGAGAAGAAATGGGAGAAGTATGCTGTGTGTCTCAATGCTGGTCAGACTGGGAATGAAGGAGGGGCTTGCCTCTAAATGGTAAGGTGTAGGCATCATGAAGGTAGGTCTCGTGGACCCTAGAAGGCCTCTAAATAGTATTGGCAAATTGTGTGTTCGCTGCAGAGGAAATTATAAACAGGAACTTCTACTTCTCCAGATTGGATGTTTGAAGAACACTTCATTTCACGTCACTGCACTTGAGTGAATCCCCCATAGATTTCAGGAACAGTCAACCACAACTAATTTAAGGAGGATGAAGCTATGAACCTGTTACTATAAACTAGGGCTGTTACTGATTAAAATTTTCGTGTTCGATTAATCAATTTTTTTTTAATCGATTAATCGACTAATTTCGATTAATTATAACGCACATATAGATCCAACTACTTTTAGCTGATCTCCTTGCAGGCTGATTCCCAGTGCAGCTACCAACCACTGGAAAAATGGATAGCAGGATACAAAAAACACACAAAGGCAGCGCTCGATGGGAATAGCATTAAAACTTTTATAGTTTTTAAGTAGGTAAAAAAAAAAAAATATTGCACTGGAGATAAAATCGATGTAGCTACATAAACTGTAAAAATGGTGCGAGTAATACCAAACGGTAGCAAAAGCAGTCCTAAAAACATGTAGCCAAGTATGATACTGGTATAAAATGTGTACAACGATACCACTGCTGAATCCAGATGAGGAGGGGTTAACATCAGTCCGTCGGCATGTAGATGTCCCGTGAAGGGAACTATCACAACTCCCAGTGGATGGCTGTAGAATCCCAGGTTGATAGAGGGAAGTTATAGAGGGAAGTGTAACAGCCCTTCCGTGTGGCAGATAGTAAGGTCCCGCTGGCATGCAGACATGAAGGCACAGCAAAGGAGCCCTTCAGATGGACACGGCAAGCCCCGCCGCTGTCCGTGGCGTCTCCGACGGAACTCCCTGAAGACCCAGAAGCCGGTGGAGAGGTGAGTACCGATTAAAAGAATTTTGATCGATCAAAAAAATGAATCGATTCATCGAGGAATTAATAGTTAATTTCCACAGCCCTACTATAAACATAAGATCTTAAAATCACTAAGATCTTCCACCATGTGTTTTGCCTTGGAAATAATGTAGAATGGAATCTTAATGCACTACTACTGTAGTGGGCAATGTACCCCAGGGCATCCCAATGTACATGCTGCATTAAAAAAGGGTTGCATCTATTTTTTTTTCTGAAAAGTTTTTATTCGTTTTAGAATAAAAGTGGGCTTATACAAATAATTGTGGCAAATAAAGCTACTTTTTTGTAACTTAAAGGGGTTGTAAACCTTCGTGTTTTTTCACCTTGTAGTGTCTGGGCCCCAGCCCCCCCCCCGTTCTACTTACCTGAGCCCTGAATTTCCGTGGGCGCGATCCCGCGTCGCTGTCTCCACGGCTTCTTAGCTCTTCAGTGGATAGATTGATAGCAGCGCAGCCATTGGCTCCCGCTGCTGTCAATCAAATCCAATGACGCGGGGTCGGGGGGCAGGGCCGAGTCATACACTCGGCGGCTATGGTTATTGTTATTTAAAAAGAAAAAAAACTGAACCTTTAGTGTCACTTTAATACACATTTCTCATTGACTAATGTCTGCAGCAGCGTTTCATGTTATGCTGGCTGTACAATAGGCTTGGTAGCGTTCACTACATGTTTTTAGATATTAATACCTCTATTTTACCGATGGATAATAAATATTGTTGATTTTACTTACCTTTGTTGTTGTATATGCAGGCCCGGATTTACTCCCTTTGCCGCCCCAAGGCCAGGTCCTTCAATGCCGCTCCCCCCCCCACACACACACCATCACCCCCCTGTACTGTGCAGGCGCGGCGCTTGCGCAGTAAGAACCTCAAGGGAGCCTGCGAAAATAGCCGAAGATGTAGAGCTGAGAGTCAGTTCTACACGGCGCCTGCGCAATGACTATAACACATGCCACACGCTCCCGATGCTAGTGCTACTTTGCAAGGGGCGGGGGGGGGGGGGGATTTTAGCAATAAAGTACATGTCTTAGCGGGGTGTGTTAAAACAAATGAAGGGCAGGTTTTGCAAAGTTGATGGGCGAAACTGTAACAAGTATTGAAATTGGCCATCAACATTGAACTACCCGCCCTTATCATCTCTGTCCATCATTTTAAAATACAGCCTCTTTTGCGAGTTAAATAGTTTGTGCAAATCCGCCCATCAACAGTGCAAAACCTGCCCTTCATTTGTTTTAACACGCCCTGCTAAGACGTGTACTTTATTGGTAAAATCACCCCCGCCCCTTGCAGAGTAGCACTAGCATCGGGAGCGTGCGGCATGTGTCATAGTCATTGCTCAGCTCTACATCTTCGACTATTTTCGGCGGCTCTGTTGAGGTTCGTACTGCGCAAGCGCCATGCCTGCGCGGTACAGGGGGTCCTTATCTGCCGGGGGACCTTTTTCAGCAGGACACCGGGACAACAGGATTTTTTAACTCCCCTGTTGCCGTGGCGCCGCCCCTGCACCCACTGCCGCCCGAGGCCTGGCCTCGGTGGCCTTGTCTGGAATCCGGCCCTGTGTATATGATTGTATGTTTTGTCTTTTTTGTTTTTGGCACGCTAAAATCCCCTTCCTCCCCATACCTCAATTTTAAGTAGACCTCAATTTGTGTCGCTAAAAGTCAGCAGCTACCAATACTGTAACTGCTGACTTTTATTATTAGGGCACTTACCTGTCCAGGAAGCCAATCATGTTGGCGAAGGGAACCTTCTGTGAATCCTTGCAGCCTCACAGCGCACTGCACATTGTAAATGGGCTGGCTGCGGGGCAAGGAAGGGGGAGTGAACTTCCAGCTCAGTTCGCCATGGCGAACTGAGACGAAAGTGGGAGTGGATACCTTTCAAAACCAGGTACCCGCTCCCCCCTCCCCCCTCCAAACAGTGCCAAATGTGGCAGCGGAGGGGGGAGGAGGCAGAAAAACTGAGTTTCCCCCTTTGGGCGGAGTGCCGCTTTAAGGTATTTTTGCATCTGACTGATAGTTTCAGGAGATAGAAAGTCAGATATGCTCACATTACTACTGTCATGCTACCCTGTTGTTCTTACTGGAGGCTATGAAAACATAAGAAAGCAAAGGTAGCTCCCTCTACCAAAATGGCCACCTCCACAAAATGACACAACTTCAAATGAAGTAAGGAATGGGAAAAGGTCTGCTACAGGGAGACCACAGGCAAAGGACCAGTCCTTTGGCTTCTCTCTACCTTTTTTTTGAGAACATCTTCCAGAGTTCTGGTGCTCTTTAATGCAGTAGGTTCTCTTGAAAGATAACACTTTGTGTTAACATACAAGGTATGTCTAAAAAGTTTGGTAAATGGTCCCATATCTCAAAGGCAACATGGGCCAGGTGCACGTGCATGCACATGGCTATCCAGAGACACTTCACGAAGCACCACCTAGCGTGGAGTACATGTGACCGACAGGGTAAACCTGCTGCGGGCAGTCAAACATAGTCAGTGTGAGAGGTAGTGTCACAGTGCAACAGCTTCCTTATGGATGATGCCATCGTTGTGCATCAGTGCAACAGAGTGATGAGTTAACATCAAGTTCTGCTACAAATTGGGGAAAATGATGACAGAGACGCATGAAATATTGGTGGAAGTTTACAGGATGGAAGCCGTGAGCAGAAATGTGTTTATGACTGGTTCAAATGCTTTCGCAATGGGAAGGAAATGACATGATAGAGTGACAAATGCTGTCACGAGATCGGCGACTCACTCTACGATGGATGGCGGAGGAATTGGGAATTAGAAAGGACACGGTGCACATCGTTCATGAAGATTTGGGTAAGCGGAAGATCTGTTCATGGTTTGTGCCACACAAGCTAACAGAGGAACAGAAAGCAAAACGAATGGAAAAATCCGGAGATTGCATTACCATATGTGATCAGGATCCATCCTTTCTGTGAACCACCGTCACAGGTGGTGAGACCTGGGGCTACCAGTTCAATCCGGAATCCAAGTAGCAATCAAATTCACCGTATTCCCTGTGTGCGACCCAAAAAAGTTGCCTGCAAAAGTCCAAGATCAAGACAATGTTGATCGCCTTCTTCAACAACGATGGTATCATCCATAAGGAAGTTGTTTCTGCTGGTCAAACCGTGAACACTGCATTCTACTAGAAAGTTTTGAAATGATTGCTATGATGCATCCGCCATGTTAGGCTACAATTGCACAGGACTGGACAGTTGATGCTGCTGCACGATAACGCGCCTGCGCACTGTGCGATCCGTGTGCAGCAATTCCTGGCTCAACGTGGCATACCTGTTCTCGATCATCCACTGTATTCCTCTGATCTGGCGCTTGCAGACTTCTTTCTGTTTCCCTGCCTGAAGAGCGTCATGAAAGGCGCATGTTTTGCAGACCTGGCGGCAATCCAAGAATGTGTGACGGCGGTTCTGCGATTGATTCCTAAAGAGTCCTTTGATGACAGTTTCCAGAAGCTTTATGAACGTTGCTAAAAGTGTATTGTGAAGGATTATTTTGAAGGCCAATAAAGGTAATTTGTTTGTATCTTCTGTTTTGTTTGTTTTCTGATACCATTCACCAAACTTTTTAGTTAATAGAAAGTGAAGTGTGAAGGGGCCCTTAAACTGAACCGGATGTGATGGCTAGATGGGGTCAGGACTATAAAGCAGCAGAATGATGTCACATTCAGGATTTCATTTCATACTACAGACCAAAAGAGGTCCAACATATTTCGAACACTTCCTGTTATTTTAAATAGCGCATCTAAAACAAAAAACATACATAAACAAATTGTTTTTAATTTTACATATTCAGTAATGAATTCTGTTTTTTGTCTGCAGTTCTAATGTGAGTTTTTTGTTGGCTTTACAGTAAGTACAGCCTTCCTGTATCTCAAAGCATTATTTACACGTTAGTTACTTTGCTGACACCAGTGTCTCTTCCAGGTCTGGTCACTTTAAATTCATCCTTATCCAGTGCCCTTTCATCGTGAATCTGGCTTCCACCATCAAACTCTATAAATACAGAAATCACAGACCGTATAAGGCTGCAGTGTTCTGTGAGAGGGCAGAGGTTGGCAACTGCTTATTAATATTCTCTGGGAAGAAGTGGAACAGTGAAACTTAGTAATAGAAAGAACTATTAAGATGTTTATGAATATGTCTTGAATATAATTCACATAAATCCTGTGGATTACAAACGGAAAAAAAAAAATACAAATCTCTTTTGTGAGTTTCATTGCAGCCACTCAGCTGTACAAAGCCCACAAATGCACAAATTCTAGTAGATCTGTGCAAGTAACAGTTAACAGGAATGGCTGAAGTTTCAAAGATTGTACTACTAATAATATGTTGGTATAATAATATATGAAATTAGTAAAAACTATAACAAATAAATTTGTCAGTTCCTAAAGCAGCGCTTAATGGTCACAAAATGAACATGACCACTCTATCCTATGGAAGTCCATAAGAGCACAAAACTCTGTAAATTCAAATAGGTGGCAGGTGTAATAATGTCCAAGCCAACAAGGAGGTGTTTGTAGAATCTAGTGGAGTCTCTACTGACAACAGTTTTCACAGTATCCACAGTACCATGATTCTTCTCCCTTATGTCACCCACCCCTAAGGGGTTCCTACTCACCGGATAGATGAAATAAACAGTCACTGCATTCCTGGATGATCCACTCGTCCTCCGCCTCTCTCACAGACTAGAGTCACTAGAATCACGGGATGCTTCTCCTGGTAATCTCGGAGTGACAAGGAAAAAAACGGAGATAGTGTAGTACATGAGTCACTCAAATACAGCACTAAAAACAGCCATTAATACTACTAGGACGCGCTATTCTCGGCTCCCTTGTGCGGACGGGTGTCTGTGCGTCGGTCCCGTCCACCGTAGACCTCCACACTCACCATTTCCTGACACTGGAGCGCAGGTGGAAAGCAAACGTCACTTCCTATTGCCGTGAGGTCACGCCCTTGTTAAATAAAAAGTGTAAACAGGACTACACTATCTCCATTTTTTTCCTTGTCACTCCGAGATTACCAGGAGAAGCATCCCGTGATTCCAGTGACTCTAGTCTGTGAGAGAGGCGGAAGACGAGTGGATCATCCAGGATTGCAGTGACTGTTTAATTCATCTAACCGGTGAGTAAGAACCCCTTAGGGGTGGGTGACACAAGGGAGAAGAATCGTGGTACTGTGGATACTGTGAAAACTGTTGTCAGTAGAGACTCCACTAGATTCTACAAACACCTCCTTGTTGGCTTGGACATTATTACACCTGCCACCTATTTGAATTTACAGAGTTGTGTGCTCTTATGGACTTCCATAGGATAGAGTGGTCATGTTCATTTTGTGACCATTAAGCGCTGCTTTAGGAACTGACAAATTTATTTGTTATAGTTTTTACAAATTTTATATGTGATTGTGCATTGTTGATGCTTTGAAAGCGGCAGCTGAATTTCGTTTTATTTAATGATACATGGTAACTAGGGCTGTTACTGATTAAAATTTTCGTGTTCGATTAATCAATTTTTTTTTAATCGACTAATTTCGATTAATTAAAACGCACATACAGATCCAACTACTTTTAGCTGATCTCCTTGCAGGCTGATTCCCAGTAGGATAGCAGGATACAAAAAACACACAAAGGCAGCGCTCGATGGGGATAGCATTAAAACTTTTATAGTCTTCAAGTAGGTAACAAAATAAATATTGCACTGGAGATAAAAACGATGTAGCTACATAAACTGTAAAAATGGTGCGAGTAATACCAAACGGTAGCAAAAGCAGTCCTAAAAACATGTAGCCAAGTATGATACTGGTATAAAATGTGTACAACGATACCACTGCTGAATCCAGATGAGGAGGGGTTAACATCAGTCCGTCGGCATGTAGATGTCCCGTGAAGGGAACTATCACAACTCCCAGTGGATGGCTGTAGAATCCCAGGTTGATAGAGGGAAGTTATAGAGGGAAGTGTAACAGCCCTTGCGTGTGGCAGATAGTAAGGTCCCGCTGGCATGCAGATATGAAGGCACAGCAAAGGAGCCCTTCAGATGGATACGGCAAGCTCCACTGGTGTCCGTGGCGTCACCGGATCTCCGACGGAACTCCCTGAAGACCCAGAAGCCGTCGGAGAGGTGAGTACGGATCAAAATAATTTTGATCGATCAAAAAGCGTAATCGATTAATCGAGGAATTAATAGTTAATTTCCACAGCCCTAATGGTAACATTTGATCATTTTTTGTCTAAATTGCTATTATTAGTCCATTGAGCCCATAGCGCCGAGATTGTGAAAATAGGCCTTGAACTTCACTACTTTTTTGGTATAATAATATATTGATATTACTAATATGTTCGTAAACCTCTACAAGCAATCTGTGATTATTCCCTTTTCTGTTAAGGGAATAAGCCTTTAATTGCTACATCTCTACATCACCAAGACTACTATGGGTTTTGATGTTGTTCTGGTGAGACTCTGCTCATGCATATTCATCTACACTACAGCTAGCCACACCTGTGGTGATTTCATAAAACTTTTTCAAACATCTTTTGCAAAATTGCAAAGCAATCACAGACTGGTGGTTTCAATAAACTGCAAGGAGATAGAATAAAAATGACCCCTATCAAATGTGGCGTAAAAATGACTTCTAATAAATCACCATGTTTTTCCTTTTTTGATTCCACTTCAATTCAATGGTTCAATAAACTGCATTAAAGCTCTTAATTTATTACCCAGTTTCAACTTCACTGTTAACTGAATTTTGGTGAGCGATCTAACTTGTGGGTAATACGTTTCTACTGATTCTGAAAGTGCTTGAAATTGACTAGAAATTGCCATGCTTATAACCAGCTTTAGGGTTTTGTTTAACAGTGGAGTGCTAAGAACAATTATTTACACTGAAATATGGCATTTCAGTAGTTTAGGTTAGTCCAATTAAGTGCTTGGGTATACAGGCCGCGGCCGCCTGAACCAAGCGCTCTGTTTGCTTTACAACTACCACTTATCTCTATAATAAACATACAGTATATTCTGTTGTTTTATATCAGTGCCAAGCTACTGAGCTACAACACAATTGTGCATGTGATGTAATGTATCAGTGAGACTCACAGACTGACATTGGTTTAGGACTGATCTATTATTAGAAGCCATGTGTAGAATGTTTAATTATACCACGGCTGATTATGCTATAAGTAGCCCCAATCCTCTAAAAATATCAACCTATCTGGCCAATCCATAGACATAGTCTCTGTCACAAGGTTAAATAAAGTTAATCTTGCTCTTTTGTGCACAAAAGTGATTCCTTATTGGAGTCTGTGTCTGCCAAGGAGAATTGCAAGGCTGACTTATTCTGCACGTGGATGTCAACTTTCCCGCACATGAAAACATGGGAGTCAAGCTGTGTATCTTTATGTCTCTTTAGTCAACTGTGAGTGTGTCTTAAAGAAAACTGAAACTTGACTGCATTCATGAAGATTCAACCTCTTGGAATCAAAGTGGTACATGCTTAATTGTTTAAAAACGAAAGTTTCTGGTTGGTTGGTGTTGGCAAAACATAGACATTTTCCTCCTGTGTATGGGCCCATTTTTCTGCAGTGTATTTTAGGCCAAAATCAAACTCCTAATCCTGTTGAATAGTAGAATAGTAGTGAATAGTAACACAAATGAAAAACATGGAAATCATCAAACAAACACTTCAATGGGAAAGTTGTTTGCTTCATTCTATGGGCATCCTAAAATTCCATGGTGACCTTGTGTTGGGTTGGGGCAAGAGAGGGTTATCACAGCTGCTGTTCTCAATGAAGGGGTCAAGAGGCCGAAAGGAAGTTTTATCTTCCCAGACTACTCAGTGAAAAGCCTTCCCATCACAGAAAAGATGAATAGTAGGCAGTAAAGACTGTAAAACCCCTCAGTCTAATCAAAGCTGAATCAGTTTTAAACGTTTCTGATTTGCAATAAAAGGATCAAAACCTCCTGACACAGGAATGGAATTTAAAAGGAATTTGTCTGAAAAAAAAAATGGGAGATGCCATGGGTGGAATTGTTATTGATGACGCAGGCAGGTTGCAATTCCTGATCTGCAGCAAGTATGAGAATATCATGAATCTGGACACACGATGCGCAAGCGTTTGTTACGAGTCAGCTGCTCACCAAGTAGTGAAGCAGTTATACGAATGTCAGCTCCAAAGCTGACCTTCAACAATAGCTATTTTTATAACAGAGGTAACTTAAACAAAAAGAAAACCATCCTTATCCTCTGATGAAGTCATGTGATGTGACGATACGCGTCAGGATTCAAAGCACAGATACACTTACAGCTGTACGAGACGAGCTTGGCGCTCTTAGGAGACTGAACCCCTACCCACTTCACAAATGTGAGTTTATTCAGGCAATTGCCATTAATAAAGACGCCTGTTTTTACCTACCCACACTATGTGGTTCATTCATATATAAATATATCGGCACTGTGTGGTTACCATCCATCGGAGGGATCTGCATACCAAGCGCTGCAGCACAGACAGACGAGCGCGGTGTTCGTGGATTGATGCCCACGCTCACCTTTTACAAGTAAGTGTGTGAACAGCCATTGCAGTGACCCCATCTCCGTGTATCCACAGAGTCACGCTATATACCTTTTGTTTTTTTGTCGTTTTATTTTTTCCATGCACCGCATCTGAGAGGCACCCTGGAGCTACCCCCAAATTGGAGAGCTTTCATCATTGTAACCTGCTACGTACTAATAAGTTCGGTGCTCGTGGATTGATGTCCATGCTCGCTCATTAAAAAGTGAGTGTGAGAACATCTAATTACAGTCACTCTAGTTTGTGCATCTACAGAGTCACACTATATATATTTTTTTCTTCGCTTGTATTTCCATATACATCCTGTGAAAGTAAGAATAGGTCTTCCTCGAGAGGACTGTCTACTGCCCCGGAGTACACCATATGCTGGTTTATTTTAGCTGGGAGGTAAGCTGCTTGTGAGCACTGTGGTGGATTTGCACTGAAGAGTCGTGTTCTAAACATCCTAGCAACCAATGGTGACGGGACTCACTTAAAATATTGGACTGTATCACTTGTCACGTTTACTTTGGATTCCAACTAATGGACATTTTATCATAATTTTTGGATTTGTTCTATCTTGTGTGTTTTTTTTTGAGTTCACATACGTTTTTCTTTGCACATTCATTTATCATCATTTATTTGTTTATATTTCATCCAAGTTTTCACTTGTGATTATGTTAACGCTTACCCAGTAGGGTAACTTTTCTCTCCCCCCTGCGTTATTGGGATTTGCACTGAAGAGTCGTGTGTTAAACACCCAAGCAATCAATGGTGACGGGATTCACTTAAAACATTGAACTGTATCACTTGTTACGTTCACTTCGGATCCAAACTATGGACATTTTATCATAATTTTTGCATTTGTTTTATCTTGTGTTTTTTTTTTTTTTTGGAGTTCACATACGTTTTGCCTTGCACATTCATTTATAAACATTTACTTGTTTATATTTCATCTAAGATTTCACATGTGATTATGTTAACGCTCACCCATTAGGGTAACCTTTCTCTCCCCCCTGCGTTATTGGGATTTGTGCACGTTCATTGGTCGTGACATTTACATATTTCACATCTGTGTCACTTATTTGTCATTATCACGCCACTTATCTTTAGTCCCTGTTTATTAGACCAGCCCACAGTCCTTCCCTCATTCTCTTTTCCTTAGTGTAATCACAGCGCAGCCACCATCATTTATCTACAAGAAGAAAACCATGACATCGTCACTTTTTGCTGCTATGAAGCAGGAGGAAAGATCAAAGTACTGCATGTTCAGGACAGGCTGGTGTTCTCCATGGCAGGCCCTGACACCCATGCAACCCATGCAACTTGTGCAAGGATAAACAGATATTTTTTTTCACTTGATGTTCTTAGAAAATATATCTAATGCCCCGTACACATGATCGTAATTTCCGAGGAAAAAAGTCAGATGGGATTTTTTCATCGGATATTCCAAACGTGTGTATTCCCCATTGGACTTTTTCTATCGGAAATTCTGTTCGTCTGTATGGAACTCTGACGGAGAAAAAAACACGCATGCTCAGAATCAAGTCGACGCATGCTCGGAAGCATTGAACTTCATTTTTCTCGGCTCGTCGTAGTGTTGTACGTCACCGCATTTTTGACGGTCGGAATTTGGTGTGTATGCAAGACAGCTTGAACGAAATTCCATCAGAAAAATACGTCGGAGTTTATTCCGACGGAAAATCCGACCGTGTGTATGCGGCATTACAATCTATGGCCAGCCTTCTTCTACACTGCTGTAGGCCTCTTTGGATAAAGGGTAACCATAACCTCTTTTCGTGGTTTATGTCTACCCCCCTCTTTTGAAGGCTGGAAGTTTACAGACGTTTTCAGAATGAGTGGGAGGAGAAATAGACAAATTGCTGCTCTATTGTTGGAGGGCCAGTAAATTCTTCGCACTCCATTCAGTCACTCATCACTTGCAAGAGACAGGTGAATCCTGGCAGCCCAGCTCATCTCAGAAAGGTCTCAGAGCTGGAAGATAAAGGTCTGAGCTCTAAATTCATTTCCATCTCAAAGACACACAAAGTAAGAAGCCTCTATAGAACTTTTTCATCATCCAGTTTCATACTGTGACGCTTAAAAGAGGGAAAAGTTTGCCCTCCCAAATCACTTTTCAGTCTTGATTATCATGGGCAAACATGACTACAAAAGCATTCACGTCTGTTTGATCTCCTTGTATTGTTGCTTCTAAGCAGTGTATTAATGATGCTTATCATTAGCATGTCATGGCAGCAACAACCACAATGAGAAATACTTATTCCCAGACATTAATTTTTAGCAGTGGCATGGAACATTTGCTTTTCAGCGCCTTATATTGTTGGAAAAGAACATTTGAGACAGATTTACTAAAAACTGGAGACAGTTTAAAGAAGAGCTGGTGGTGACAGGCAAAGAAAAAAAAATGGTAGTTTCCAGTTTTATAAAACGTACCATGATTTAGCAGCAAAATCTGTTTTGTTAGACTAGTTGGAATAAGATATAACACAGATCTATTAATACATTAAGTCTGTTTTACAGATTTACAATTTAGAGCATTATTATATATAACACGTATAATATAATGCATAGGTGTGCGCAGCCTATTGCATTAAGGTGTGTACCCCAAAGCTCAAACACACATGCCTTTCTCTGCAGCCTCAGAATCACAGGGATATGAATGAATGGAAAGTGCTCTCTGCAGAGTTGCTACCTGTTCATTCAAAAACTGAAGCATGGTAAACACAGTTCGCTATGCTTCAGTTATGAATGAACACAGTGAGTGAGTGTATTCGCTGTGTTCATTTAGAAAAGGAAGGGTCCAGTAAATGACATATTGACTAGCCTTTTCTTCTGCTGTCCACCCTGAAACATCCCCTGCAGCAGATGAGGGGAGAAGAGAGAAGAGGAGGGAAGCCAGCAGCATTGTGGGGGGGCAACATGTGGGGAAGCCTGGGCAGTAGGGGGAGTCGGTACTGCATAGAGTGATCAGGGTGTGCCCACGCCTATGATATACTGTACATCTTTCCATATATACAAATTTAATTTATGCAGAGATTAGTCTGTCTGGCCACTACCTCTTCTAACTCTTGATTCCATGGAGTACTAATGCCTTTCCTACTTCACCCTACTACTGCCCTTCTCACTTAGATACTGTATACATAGTATTGACTAGGGAACATTTTATATACGCTACGTAATGTTTTTGATGGTATTATATGACCTTTCTTTTAAAAACCAACAATCAAAATAATATGGTGAACATTGTACTTTATAATGACTTTATTTTGAAATGTCAACTTGATTTCCTGGATTTAATTACTGGAAAATACAAATAAAGAATGTGTAAAAAAAATTACCATATACTTTACTGCATATATTTAAACCCTAAACATCAATGCTGTGATTTTGTTACACTTTTGCAGAAATTAATATAAGGTCATCAGAGGCAGGGAGAGAAAGTCATGCTCAGTTTTCCCTATGAGTATAAATGTACAGAAGCATATGGATACTGCTTACACCTGGATCTGTCACAGTTACATGAATGTACATACAATTAGGTCCATATATATTTGGACACAAACACAATTTTAGTTTTTTTTCAGATATTTACCAAAACATAAGCTATAGTTATATAATAAATATGGGCTGAAAGTGCACACACTCTGGTTTAATTTGAGGGTATGTACATCCAAATCAGAGGAAGGGTTTAAGAGTTACAACTCTTATAGCCACCCCCCCTTTTTCAAGGGCCCAAAAATAATTGAACAATTGAATCAAAAGCTGTTTCATGGCCAGGTGTCGGCTACTTCTTCATTGTTTATTCATCAATTAAGCAGGTAAAAGGTCTAGAGTTGATTCTAAGTGTGGAATCTACTGCTGTGAACCTATATCAGCATTCAAAAGAGCTGTCCATGCAAGTAAAACAGGCCATTGTAAGGCTTCAAAAATGAAACAAATTCATCAGAGTGATAGCAGCAACATTAGGCGTGGCCAAATCAACAGTTTGGTACATTCAGAGGAAAGAAAAACGCACTAGTGAGCTCAGCAACATAAAAGGCCTGGACGTCTATGGAAGACAACAGTGGTGGATGATCGCAAGATCCTCGTCATGGTAAAGAAAAACTCATTCACAACATCCAGACAAGTGAAGGACACTCTCCAGGAGGTGGGCGTATCATTGGCAAAGTCTACAATCAAGAGAAGACTTCACAAGAGCAAATGCAGAGGGTTCACCACAAGGTGCAAACCATTTATAAGCCTGAAGAATAGAAAAGCTAGATTAGACTTTGCCAAAAAACATCTAAAAAAGCCAGACCAGTTCTGGAAATGCATTCTTTGAATGGATGAAACTAAGATTAATCTGTACCAGAATGACAGGAAGAAAAAAGTGGGGAGAAGGCTTGTGATGATCCAAAGCACACAACGTCATCTGTA